>NC_069410.1:38489702-38492202 GCF_026875155.1 Cherax quadricarinatus
TGTGATCCACTGTAGCGCATTCCCTGTCACTCCTGCCTGTTCTTCATTGAGTGTCCCAGTTTTTCGTGAGGTGCTGCGTCAAATGCCTTCTTGCAGTCTAAGAATGTGCAGTTCACCCATCCTCTTCCTTCTGCCTCTCTTCTGTTACTTTGTCACAAAGCTCCAGCAGAGTTTTGAGGCGAGATTTGTCATTAAATCCGTTCTGGTTATTATTGAAGAATCCACTTCTGTGCAAGTGCTCCACCACCCTCCTTTCTTAAATACTAGCAGAGTATTTAAGGGTATACTTTATGATTCGTAAAGTAAGTTTGATGTTTAAAAAAATTTAATGGGAAAACGTTCTTCGGTAGGTTTTCTAGTATTTTTCCTGCTCCTGCTTTGTCAGGGGGCGGGTGCAGGGGTCTCACACCCCTACACTCGACAGGCAGTGCCTCAGGGGAATCTAGGGTAAGACTCACGCCCTTACACATAGAATGTTAAGAGGCAGATGTGAGAAACTCGTGTCCTCTCAACCAATTTCAAGAGGCAGGTTTGGGGGGCCTCACGTCTCTGCTTCCAGCAGGAAGGTGTTTGTATCTTAATTTTAGGTTCTAAGAAATAATATAACTAGTTTTAACTGAGCTGAGTTTTTGTTTGATAACTGGAGCAACAACAACAAAAAAAAAATGGCCTCAGGAGGCGCCGCCCCCTCTTTTGTTTATCCTCTCTTTTTAATAGGTTCAAAAGAAAAAAATGTGACCTTTTCACCACCTACCCCTCCCTGTTCTCTTTCTCTCTCTCGTTCCCCTGCATCCCTTCATTCTCCCCTATCCCTCCTGCTCTCCCTTCGTCACTATCTCCTCCTTCCTCTTCATATGCATCCCCTCTTCCCTACCGTTTTCACCCCTACTCCACCTAGTCAATCTAATTTACGGTGACAACTTTCAACTGGCCTTTGCTTGGAGGGAACCACGTTGATTTTGCCCTCTCCTTACCCTCCTCTTCCCTCAAGCCCTTCCCTCATCTCCCATTCCATCACGCTTCCTTCCCCATATCCTGAGAGATGGCATTTTCCAATAGTTAGTAACACTGCCTCTGTTGGAATGAAGCTTTTGGAATTCCCGTGGCTGAGGAATCCTTGCTGGAATACTTGACGATATCCTCACTGTCCTACTGAAGTCTCCCAGCTCATGCTGACTCTAGTGAAGTTTCCCCAGCTCAAGCTGACATTACTGAAGTCTCCCAGCTCAGGATGACACCACTGAAGTCTCCCATCTTAGGGTGACAGGTTTCAACACCTTGTATGAGCACAATCCTTTTTAATGGAATATGACAGGAAACATAACTAATGTTTGTTCCAACTATTTACCTGTCATATAGAATAGTGTAGCAGTACACTGTGGGTGTTCCTACTGATCTTCTTGCCTCTTCTCCTCACACCTGTTAACTAGCTTCTTCTTCCTTCCCTTCCTCTTTCCTCACTTATCACCTGGCTTCTCCTTCCTTCTCCTCCCCTGCCTCACTCTAAGCTTCCCCTACCCATCCCCCACGTCACCTCTCCTCCTTTATCTCACCATCATCCACTTCTCCCTTAACCTCACTGTCTACTCTCTCACCCTTCACTTCCCCTCATTAAATATTCCAGGGAGGTAAAACATCAGCTTGAGGCGGAAAAGCTGCCATAGAAAAACAGAAATAAGCTTAATTAAGCTAAGAATCACGAAAATTAAGCTGAAGCTCTTGTACCCTCCCTCCCTCTCTCCGTTCTTACATCTCCCCACCCTCCCTCCCTTACTACAGTCCTTCCTCCGTCCGTCTCTCCTTCCCTCCATCCGTCCCTCCTCCCCTGCATCCCTTTCTCCCTTCTTACACCCCTCCCTCCCTCCCTCACTCCATCCCTCCACCTTTCCTTTTTTCTGTCCGTCTGTCCGTCCGTCCTTCCATCCCTCCCTCCCTTCCTTCCTTCATACGGATAGATGGTGGGCAACACAAGGAATTTTGCAACGATAAGTGGAGGAAGGAAGGAAATGGTGGAAGGGAAGCAGAGGAAGGGGCGGGGAAAAAGAGGAAGAAGAGGCGAGAAAGGAGAGAGGAGCTGGTAGATGTGGAAGAGGAAAGGAAGAAACAGGGGGAAGAGAAAAAGGGAAGAGAAGGAAAAAAGTCAGGTAGGGAACAAGGCAATTAACGTTAAAGAGGAGAAAAGGAAAGTGAGTGAAGGCAGAAAAGTAACAGGAAGAACCAGCAAAGGAGAGGCAGGGAGACTGAGAGAGGCAGGGAGGAGGAGGCAGGGAGATTGAGAGAGGTAGGGAGGAGGAGGCAGGGAGGGAAAGGCAGGGAGAGAAAGGCAGGGAGAGGCAGCGAAGGAGAGGCAGGGAGGGAGAGGCAGGGATGGAGAGACAGAGAAGAAGGGGCAGGGAGATGCATGGGAGGGAGAGGCAGGGAGGGAGAAGCATGGTAGGGGAGTCAAGGGAAAAGTGAAATGAGATATTAACTAGTGAAAACAGAGATGAAGGTCAGGAGC
>NC_069410.1:38497202-38514702 GCF_026875155.1 Cherax quadricarinatus
GTGGGTGGTAAGGGCAAAAAGGGGGTGAGAAATGGAGAAAGGGGGAGGTGAGGAGGTAGGAGAAATTGGGGGGGGATGGCTGTTTGTGAGAAGATGAGGTAAACGAGGGAGGTGGTGGGGGAATATGAGTGGGGGGAAAGGAAAGATAGGAAAGAAAAAATAAGAGTGGAGAGAGTGGGAAGGAGAAACAAGTGAATAAGGAGGCAATGAGGAAGGAAGGGGAACATGGAATGAAAGGTGATAAGGCAGAAGAGACTATGGGGAAAAAAAAGAATGAAGTAGGCACAACAAAGGGTGAACAATGGAAGGTGAAGAATAAAGTGTGGGCAGAACTTAAGGGACCGTCCCCCCCCCCCAAAAAAAAAAAAAAGATAAAAAATATACACAGAAAAGTGGAACAAAAGCAGAGGAAGCAAAATAAGAGGAAAAGGGACAAATGGAAGTGAAAGACGGAAAAGGGAGGGAGAGGAGACGAACGAAGAAAAACTGTGAGAATGGATTTGGGCATGAATGGGATAGGTGATTACACTGGAGTACAGTATAATCCATTAAAATAAAAGAAGTACACGGGAAAAGCTGATAACAGCAGACTTTATCTGAAGGCTGAGAAGAACTAGTTATAAAAGACAGAGACAGCAGACTTCTGCTCTCACAACGTTCGTCTCTACATAAAGCTTTACCAAGACTTGATAAAGTTGTAACAAGACTTGATAGTGTGCAGTGCAGAAATATACTAAACACAAGCAAAAGGCAAACACCAGCCAAAATAGTCTAAGATAAGGTCACTATACACAGTGTATTCCACTTAAGCACACAGTCTGTCCACACTGGATAGGCCCATCAAAATTCATTCTCAAGGTCATAAGGAACGACGTACTAACGATAGTGTAGCAGTGTTTTATATAGTTATTCTGAATGGAATTCAGCGTGATGACCCGTCCTTCCAGTGAGTGACAAACTGCCTCTGGCAGTTTGACAGATCATAGTAACACAAACTGTTCATAACTCAGCGTGAGGCTGCGCCAGGCATCTTAACTTGTGAGTGTGCCTTATAAAGAAAATAAAGAAAACGTGGATGACAGCAGAGAGCCTAGACATTATCTCAGTTATCCTCTTGATATGAAAAAAAAATATACCTAATAGCAAACATTAAGTAAACACTGAACAAACACCAAATAATACACGGATCAAAGTGACAATCTGTCAGTGAAACACACCAAGATGTGTTTATCTCTCAGTGTTCAATACACCATGAGAGGTTTATCTCTCAGTGTTCAATACACCATGAGAGGTTTATCTCGGTGTATATACAGCAGAGTTGACTTTAATCCACATTTTAGGAATTAAAAGTTTCCTGGTCTAGTGTTTTGTTTATAGTATTGTAGTAGTCGACGATAGGCTTTAAACTAAATCACGCAATCAACTTCTAATTGTAGTCGCCCCTAAACAATCTCCCCACCACCTGTAGTCACCCCCAATAATTTCCTCACCATCTAAAGTTACTCATTCCCTACGATGATCACCCCTACACCACCACTAGCCTGTAGTTACAGTCCTAGAATCTCTCTTTACCCCCTCCCACAACCTGTAGTCACCCCTCTCTCCCCCGACAATAATTTCTTTCCCCCCCCCACCTGCAATCATCCCCCTCTCCCCGATATTCATCCTTCCCTTAACTCCACCAAGTCAATAGCACCCACCCCCTCCCAACTCTTCATGGCCATCTCACGGTCCTCTTCGCCTTCCCACCGCCCTTCCTTTCCCCTTCCCCTCCCTTCCCTACCCTCCCCGACCATCCCCCCCCAGTGTCTCGTAACTCAGGAGTTGTGTTGGCTGGGCCCAGCTGTTAGCTTATTATTAATTAACAAACACCTTTGCTCACACCTAGTAAATATCCCAAACTGATGACTCTCAAGGTGGGGAGGAGGAGGAGGAATAGAGGGCTCATGGGAGGAAGATAAGGAAGAGGTAGAGGAGAAAAGATGGAGAGGAGAGGCGGAAGAGAAGAGGACGTGGGGAGGAAGGGGAAAGGAGGAAATCATCAAATGTTCACGGGAAGCGATAAACCCATAAGAATCATACAGCACCGGGGAGATGGGTGATAATTTGGGAGGGTAGCTCCAAGTCCGCAGATCAAGAGCCAAAAAAAAAACGTAGAGTTCACCAATATACGCACTTATAACTTTCACAAAGCAACACTTCACTGTCATAAACCTCCAACAACCGAGATCTTAGAGCTTAAATCAAAGCAAATATGAAAAGTCGTGTTTATCAGAGGAGACACCGAACAATGTTTACAATTAATGGAAAGAGAAGACGGAAACTTAGAAGACAGACCGATGAAAACTGGTCTGAGGCAGACCACAGTAACGAAACATTCTATGGGTCTCAAAAAACTTTAAACTAATTTGAGGGAGTTTTGTTTTCTTGTGTCTCTAAGGTAAACTTGTTGTCAGAGTGTTTCGAGTTCAGTCTGTCGAAGAGTAAAGAAATCTTCACTAAGGTATCGCTAGGAATTTCTTTAATTTGTTTATTGGTTAGCTAAAAAGGAATAAAATTCGTTAGTGGACACTACATGCAAGACAGCCGATGTTGGTAACATTGGCAACAGTACAGCTGCTGGCACACCTGCACAAGCCAGGTCTAGGTGGTAACACTAACAACAGTACAGCTGCTGGCACACCTGCACAAGCCAGGTCTAGGAGGTAACACAAACCCAACAGAAACAGCTGCGGGAAACACCTGCACAAGCCAGGTCTAGGAGGTAACACTAACAACAGTACAGCTGCTGGCACACCTGCACAAGCCAGGTCTAGGAGGTAACACTAACAACAGTACAGCTGCTGGCACACCTGCACAAGCCAGGTCTAGGAGGTAACACTAACAGTACAGCTGCGGGCACACCTGAAACAACCCCTTTCAAGGTGGTAACACTAACAACAGTACAGCTGCTGGCACACCTCCACAAGCCGGGTCTAGGTGGTAACACTAACAACAGTACAGCTGTTGGCACACCTGCACAAGCCAGGTCTAGGAGGCAACACAAACAACAGTACAGCTGCTGGCAAAAACCTGCACAAGCCAGGTCTGGGTGGAACACTAGCAACAGTACAGCTGCTGGCAAAACCCTGCACAAGCCAGGTCTAGGGGGACACTAACAACAGTACAGCTGCTGGCACACCTGCACAAGCCAGGTCTAGGTGGTAACACTAACAACAGAACAACTGCTGGCAAAACCTGCACAAGCCGGGTCTAGGAGGTAACACAACAAGTACAGCTGCTGGCACACCTGCACAAGCCAGGTCTAGGTGGAACCCACAACAACAGTACAGCTGCGGGCCACACCTGCACAAGCCAGGCTAGGTGGTAACACTAACAAAAAGTACAGCTGTTGGCACACCTGCACAAGCCAGGTCTAGGAGGCAACAGAAACAACAGTATAGCTGCTGGCACACCTGCACAAGCCAGGTCTAGGTGGAACACTAGCAACAGTACAGCTGCTGGCACACCTGCACAAGCCAGGTCTAGGAGGTAACACTAACAACAGTACAGCTGCTGGCACACCTGCACAAGCCAGGTCTAGGTGGTAACACTAACAACAGTACAGCTGGAAATAAATGGTATAAAATACCGACACAATGGCAATATAAACACAAATGCAGTATAATGTGATCCTTTATTGACTACGTTTCGCCCACACAGTGGGCTTTTTCAAGTCACAAACAGAACTACCTGGGGTGGAAGGAACGCGAGTATTTATAGTCCGGCTGAGGTCAGGTGAAGAATGCTGCATCTGATGATGTACCGAGTTGGGTTGTAGAGTCTAAAAACTTGGGTAGCTTGGAAAGGAGACTGGACAAGTTTGTGAGCAGACCTTCTACAGTGTTCTTAGTGGATAGCGATGAAGAAGTTTCTTGGCAAGTGGTTCAGCTATGTTATAGAATAGTGGCTTCTAAACCTAGCTGAACCACTTGCCAAGAAACTTCTTCATCGCTATCCCACATAAAAAACACTGTAGAAGGTCTGCTCACAAACTTGTCCAGCTCCTTTCCAAGCTACCCAAGTTTTTAGACTCTACAACCCAACTCGGTACATCATCAGATGCAGCATTTCACCCTGACCTCAGCCGGACTATAAATACTCGCGTTCCTTCCACCCCAGGTAGTTCGTTTGTGACTTGAAAAAGCCCACTGTGTGGGCGAAACGTAGTCAATAAAGGATCACATTATACTGCATTTGTGTTTATATTGCCCAGAAAAGCTGCTGGCAACACTGCACAAGCCAGGTTTTAGGTTTGGGAACACTAACAACAGTACAGCTGTTGGCCCCACCTGCACAAACCAGGTCTAGGAGGCAACAGAAACAACAGTAAGCTGCTGGCACAAACCCGCACAAGCCCCGGTCTAGGTGGAACACAGCAAAAAGTAGAGCGCTGGCACACCTGCAGAAGCCAGGTCTAGGTGGAACACTAGCAACAGTACAGCTGCTGGCACACCTGCACAAGCCAGGTCTAGGAAGTAACACTAACAACAGTACAGCTGCTGGCACACCTGCACAAGCCAGGTCTAGGGGGTTTAAAACTAAACAACAGTACAGCTGTTGGCACACCCGCACAAGCCAGGTCTAGGAGGGCAACACAAACAACAGTACAGCTGCGCACACCCCGCACAAGCCAGGTCAGGTGGAACACTAGCAAGAGTACAGCTGCTGGCACACCTGCACAAGTCAAAGGGCTAGGTGGTAACACTAACAACAGTACAGCTGCTGGCACACCTGCACAAGCCAGGTCAGGAGGTAACACTAACAACAGTACGCTGCTGGCACACCTGCACAAGCCAGTTTTAGGTGGTAACACTAACAACAGTACAGCTGTTTGGGACACCTGCACAAGCCAGGTCTAGGAGGCAACACAAACAACAGTACAAACTGCTGGCCAACACCTGCACAGCCAGGGCTAGGGGGAACACTAGCAACAGTACAGCTGCTGGGCACACCTGCACAACCAGGTTCTAGGAGGTAACACTAATAACGTACAGCTGCTGGCACACCTGCACAAAGCCAGTTTTTGGTTGTAACACTAGCAACAGTACAGCTGCAGGCACACCTGCACAAGCCAGGCCTAGGTGGTAACTCTAGCAACAGTGCATCTGCTGGCACATCTGCACAAGTCAGGTCTAGATGGTACACTAGCAATAGTACAGCTGCTGGCACACCTGCACAAGCCAGGTCTAGGTGGTAACACTAACAACAGTACAGCTGCTGGCACACCTGCACAAGCCAGGTCTAGGTGGAACACTAGCAACAGTACAGCTGCTGGCACACCTGCACAGCCAGGGCATGTGGAACACTAGTATAGTACAGCTGCTGGCACACTCCCAAGCCCGGTCTAGGTGGGTAACACTAACAACAGTACAGCATTTTGCACACCTGCACAAGCCAGGCCTAGGTGGTAACACTAACAACAGTACAGCTGCTGGCACACCTGCACAAGCCAGGTCTAGGTGGTAACACTAACACAGTACAGCTGCTGGGACACCTGCCAAGCCAGGGCTCGGTGGAACACTAGCAACAGTACAGCTGCTGGCACACCTCACAAGCCAGGTCTATGTGGAACACTAGTAATAGTACAGCTGCTGGCACACTTGCCCAAGCCAGGTCTAGGTGTAACACTAACAACCGTACAGCTGCTAAACAACCTGCACAAGCCAGGTCTAGTGGTAACACTAACAACAGTACAGCTGCTGGCACACCTGCACAAGCCAGGTCTAGGTGGTAACACTAACAACAGTACAGCTGCTGGCACAACCTGCACAAGCCATGTCAGGGTGGTAACACTAACAACAGTACAGCTCCTGGCACACCTGCACAAGCCAGGTCTAGGTGGAACACTAGCAACAGTACAGCTGCTGGCAAAACCTGCACAAGCCAGGTCTAGGGGGAACACTAGTAATAGTACAGCTTTGGCACACCTGCACAAGCCCGGTCTAGGTAGTAACTCTAGCAACAGTACAGCTGCGGCACACCTGCACAAGCCAGGTCTAAAGGGGGTAACTCAAGCAACAGTACAGCTGCTGGGCACACCTGCAAAAAACCAGGTCTAGGTGGTAACACTAACAACAGTACAGCTGCTGGCACACCTTCACAAGCCAGGGCTAGGGGGTAACACTAACAACAGTACAGCTGCTGGCACACCGCACAAGCCAGGTCTAGGGGAAACACTAGCAACAGTACAGCGCTGGCACACCTGCACAAGCCCGGTCTAGGTGGAACACTAGTTAAAAGTACAGCTGTTGGCACACCTGCACAAGCCAGGTCCCAGGTAGTAGCTCTAGCAACAGTACAGCTGCTGGCACACCCCGCACAAGCCCGGTCTAGGTGGTAACTCTAGCAACAGTAAAAGCTGCTGGCACACCTGCACAAGCCAGGTCCCCAGGTGGTAACACTAACCAACAGTACAGCTGCTGGCACACCTGCACAAGCCAGGTATAGGTGGTACACTAACCAACAATACAGCTGCGGCACACCTGCAAAGCCAGGTCTAGGTGGAACACTATTAATAGTACAGCTGCTGGCACACCTGCACAAGCCCGGTCTAGGTAGTAGCTCTAGCAACAGTACAGCTGCTGGCCACACCTGCACAAGCCAGGTCTAGGTGGTAACACTAACAACAATACAGGTGCTGGCACACCTGCACCCAAACCAGGTCTAGGTGGTAACACTAACAACAATACAGCTGCTGGCACACCTGCACAAGCCAGGTCTAAGTAGTAGCTCTAGCAACAGTACAGCTGCTGGCACACCTGCACAAGCCAGGTCTCGGTGGTAACACTAACAACAGTACAGCTGGGGCACACCCTGCACAAGCCGGTCTAGGTGGTAACACTAACAACAATACAGCTGCTGGCACACCTGCACAAGCCAGGTCTAGGTAGTAGCTCTAGAAACAGTACAGCTGCTGGCACACCTGCACAAGCCAGGTCTAGGTAGTAGCTCTAGCAACAGTACAGCTGTTGGCACACCTGCACAAGCCAGGTCTAGGAGGCAACAGAAACAACAGTATAGCTGCTGGCACACCTGCACAAGCCAGGTCTAGGTGGAACACTAGCAACAGTACAGCTGCTGGCACACCTGCACAAGCCAGGTCTAGGAGGTAACACTAACAACAGTACAGCTGCTGGCACACCTGCACAAGCCAGGTCTAGGTGGTAACACTAACAACAGTACAGCTGCTGGCACACCTGCACAAGCCAGGTCTAGGTGGTAACACTAACACAATACAGCTGTTGGCACACCTGCACAAGCCAGGGCTTTGGAGCAACAGAAACAACAGTATAGCTGCTGGCACACCTGCACAAGCCAGGTCTAGGGGAACACAAACAACAGTAAGCTGCTGGCACCCCTGCAGAAGCCAGGTCTAGGTGGAACACTATCAACAGTACAGCTGCTGGCACACCTGCACAAGCCAGGTCTAGAAGTAACACTAACACAGTACAGCTGCTGGGGCCCCCCTGCATAAGCCAGGTCTAGGTGGTAACACTAACAACAGTACAGTGTTGGCCCCACCTGCACAAGCCAGGTCTAGGAGGCAAACAAAACAACAGTACAGCTGCTGGCACACCCGCAAAAAGCCCGGTCAAGGGGGAACAAATAGCAACGTACAGCTGCTGGCACACCTGCACAAGTCAGGTCTAGGTGGTAACACTAACAACAGTACAGCTGCTGGCACACCTGCACAAGCCAGGTCTAGGAGGTAACACT
Source organism: Cherax quadricarinatus (assembly GCF_026875155.1). NCBI lineage: Eukaryota > Metazoa > Arthropoda > Malacostraca > Decapoda > Parastacidae > Cherax > Cherax quadricarinatus. The sequence continues at coordinate 38,504,961 of NC_069410.1, forward strand.
AACAACAGTACAGCTCCTGGCACACCTGCACAAGCCAGGGCCAGGTGGAACACTAGCAACAGTTACAGCTGCTGGCACACCTGCACAAGCCAGGTTCAGGGGAACACTAGTAATAGTAAAAGGGTGTTGGCACACCTGCACAACCAGGTCTTTGGGAGTAACTCTAGCAACAGTACAGCTGCTGGCACACCTGCACAAGCCAGGTCTAGGTGGTATTTCAAGCAACAGTACAGCTGCTGGCACACCTGCACAAACCAGGTCTAGGTGGTAACACTAACAACAGTAAAAGCGGCTGGCACACCTGCACAAGCCAGGTCTAGGTGGTAACACTAACAACAGTACAGCTCCTGGCACACCTGCACAAGCCAGGTCTAGGGGGAACACTAGCAACAGTACAGCTGCTGGCACACCTGCACAAGCCAGGTCTAGGTGGAACACTAGTAATAGTACAGCTGTGGCACACCTGCACAAGCCAGGGCTAGGAGTTTGCTCTAGCAACAGTACAGCTGCTGGCACACCTGCACAAGCCAGGGCTAGGTGGTAACTCTAAGCAACAGAACAGCTGCTGGCACACCTGCACAAGCCAGGTCTAGGTGGTAACACTAACAACAGTACAGCTGCTGGCACACACCTGCACAAGCCAGGTATAGGTGGTAACACTAACAACAATACAGCTGCTGGCACACCTTCACAAGCCAGGTCTAGGTGGAAACTATTAATAGTACAGCTGCTGGCACACCTGCACAAGCCCAGGTCTAGGTAGTAGCTCTAGCAACAGTACAGCTGCGGGACACCTGCACAAGCCAGGTCTAGGTGGTAACACTAACAACAATACAGGTGCTGGCACACCTGCACAAGCCAGGTCTAGGTGGTAACACTAAAAACAAAACAGCTGCGGCACACCTGCACAAGCCAGGTCTAGGTAGTAGCTCTAGCAACAGTACCCGCTGCTGGCACACCTGCACAAGCCAGGTCTCGGGGGTAACACTAACAACAGTACAAGCTGGTGGGACCACCTGCACAAGCCAGGTCTAGGGGGTAACACTAACAACAAACAGCTGCTGGCACACCTGCACAAGGCCAGGTCTAGGTAGTTCTCTAGCAACAGTACAGCTGCTGGCACACCTGCACAAGCCAGGTCTAGGTAGTAGCTCTAGCAACAGTACAGCTGTTGGCCCCACTGCACAAGCCAGGTCTAGGAGGCAACAGAAACAACGTATAGCTGCTGGCACACCTGCACAAGCCAGGTCAAGGGGGGAACACTAGCAACCGTACAGCCGCTCCAACTGCACAAGCCAGTCTAGGAGGTAACACAAAAAACATACAGCTCTGGCACACCTGCACAAGCCAGGTCTAGGTGGTAAACACTAACAACAGTACAGCGCTGGCACACCTGCACAAGCCAGGTCTAGGTGGTAACACTAACAACAGTACAGCTGTTGGCACACCTGCACAAGCCAGGTCTAGGAGGCAACAGAAACAACAGTATAGCTGCTGGCACACCTGCACAAGCCAGGTCTAGGTGGAACACTACAACAGTAGAGGGTGCTGGCAACACCTGCAGAAGCCAGGTCTAGGTGGAACACTAGCAACCGTACAGCGCTGGCACACCAGCAAGCCAGGTCAAGGGAAATAACACTAGAACAGTACAGCTGCTGGCACACCTGCACAAGCCAGGTCTAGGTGGTAACACTAACAACAGTACAGCTGTTGGCACACCTGCACAAGCCAGGTCTAGGAGGCAACACAAACAACAGTACAGCTGCTGGCACACCTGCACAAGCCAGGTCTAGGTGGAACACTAGCAACAGTACAGCTGCTGGCACACCTGCACAAGTCAGGTCTAGGTGGTAACACTAACAACAGTACAGCTGCTGGCACACCTGCACAAGCCAGGTCTAGGAGGTAACACTAACAACAGTACAGCTGCTGGCACACCTGCACAAGCCAGGTCTAGGTGGTAACACTAACAACAGTACAGCTGTTGGCACACCTGCACAAGCCAGGTCTAGGAGGCAACACAAACAACAGTACAGCTGCTGGCACACCTGCACAAGCCAGGTCTAGGTGGAACACTAGCAACAGTACAGCTGCTGGCACACCTGCACAAGCCAGGTCTTGGAGGTAACACTAATAACAGTACAGCTGCTGGCACACCTGCACAAGCCAGTTTTTGGTTGTAACACTAGCAACAGTACAGCTGCAGGCACACCTGCACAAGCCAGGCCTAGGTGGTAACTCTAGCAACAGTGCATCTGCTGGCACATCTGCACAAGTCAGGTCTAGATGGTACACTAGCAATAGTACAGCTGCTGGCACACCTGCACAAGCCAGGTCTAGGTGGTAACACTAACAACAGTACAGCTTGTTGGGTAAGACACATATGCAACAGTTAGGTATCTTTATTTTGAAACGTTTCGCCTACACAGTAGGCTTCTTCAGTCGAGTACAGAAAAGTTGATAGAAGCAGAAGATACTTGAAGACGATGTAATCAGTCCATCACCCTTAAAGTTTTGAGGTGGTCAGTCCCTCAGTCTGGAGAAGAGCATTGTTCCGTTGTCTGAAACAATATGAAGTTGAAATGACAGAATCGGCCTTAAATAGTCCAAGGAGGTGAGACGTAGGTTGATTTGGGAGGGCAGGTCCTTCTCAAACCCAGCCGTTCTCACTAGTATAGGTTGTCGAAGTGGTCTGTACCAAGATACCCTTGTGTTGCAGTGTCTGACAGAATGAACATTAAAATGGTATAAAATACCGACAGATTGTTAAGTAAGACACATATGCAACAGTTAGGTATCTTTATTTCGAAACGTTTCGCCTACACAGTAGGCTTCTTCAGTCGAGTACAGAAAGGTTGATAGAAGCAGAAGATACTTGAAGACGATGTAATCAGTCCATCACCCTTAAAGTTTTGAGGTGGTCAGTCCCTCAGTCTGGAGAAGAGCATTGTTCCGTTGTCTGAAACAATATGAAGTTGAAGTGACAGAATGGGGCCTTATATAGTCCAAGGAGGTGAGACGTAGGTTGATTTGGGAGGGAGGTCCCTTTTCAAAGCCCGCCGTTCTCACTAGTAGGGTTGTCGAAGTAGATGGTCTGTACCAAGATACCTTGTGTTGCAGTGTCTGACAGAATGAACATTAAAATGGTATAAAATACCGACAGATTGTTGGGTAAGACACATATGCAACAGTTAGGTATCTTTATTTTGAAACGTTTTCGCCTACACAGTAGGCTTCTTCAGTCGAGTACAGAAAAGTTGATAAGAAGCAGAAGATACTTGAAGACGATGTAATTCAGTCCATCACCCTTAAGTTTTGAGGTGGTCAGTCCCTCAGTCTGGAAGAAGGCATTGTTCCGTGTCTGAAACCCAAAATGAAGTTGAAGTGACAGAATCGGGCCTTATAGTCCAAGGAGGTGAGGGCGTAGGTTGGGTTTGGGAGGGCAGGTCCTTCTCAAAGCAGCCGTTCTCACTAGTAGAGGTTGTCGGAAGTAGATGGGCTGTACCAAGATACCCTGTGTTGCAGTGTCTGACAGAATGAACATAAATGGTATAAATACCGACAGATTGTTGGGTAAGGGCACATATGCAACAGTTAGGTATCTTTATTTTGAAACGTTTCGCCTACACAGAGGCTTCTTCAGTCGAGTACAGAAAAGTTGATAGAAGCAGAAGATACTTGAAGACAGTAATCTGTCTATTTTAAATTTTATGTTCAGTCGTCAGACCTGGGAAACAATGTTCTTGGGCAAACCAATTAATTGGGGCAAACCCTTATCAAGGGGGAGAAAGGTGGTTGATTGGAAGGGACCTTCCCCCAAACAACCTTCTCACCCTTTGGGTTTAAGGTAGTTCGTACCGTAACTTATTTGAGTGTTCTGAAGAATAACATTTAATGATAAATAAAATTTTTGGGTAGACTTATTAAAATGTTTAGTATCTTTATTTTTTTTCGATACACAAGGCTCTCAGTGAGTACAGAAAGTGTAGAAACAGAAGATACCTATGGATATGTTCGTACCCCAAATCTTGTCGGTAATTTATACCATTTAATGTTCATTCTGTCAGACACTGGAACACAAAGGGTATCTGGGACAGAAACCCTCACTTCGACAACCCCCTACTAGTGAGAACGGTGGCTTTGAGAAAGGGCATGCCCTCCCAAATCAACCTACGTCTCACCTCTGACTTTAAGGCCCATTCTGTCACTTCAAACTTCATATTGTTTCAGACACGGAACAATTTCTCTCTCCAATGAGGGGCTGACCAAACCCCAAAACTTTAGGGTGAGGGCTAGATACATCGTCTTCAAGTATCTTTCTTCTATCAAATTTTCTGTACTCGCTGAAGAAGCTACTGTGTAGGCGAAACGTTTTCAAAATAAAGATACCTAAACGTTGCATATGTGTCTTACCCAAAATCTGTCGGGTGTTTAATACATTTTAAGTTCATTTCTTTTCGACACTGCAACACAAGGTTTGGTACAGACCATCTACTTCACAACCTCTAAAGTGAAACGGCTGGCTTTGAGAAGGACCTGCCCTCCAATAACCTACGTTCACCCCCTTGGACTATATAAGGCCGATTCTGTCACTTCAACTTATATTGTTTCAGGGCAAAGAAAATGCTCTTCTCCAGAAAATGAGGGACTGACCACCTCAAAACTTTGGGTGAAGGACTGATACATCGCTTCAAGTATCTTCTTCTTTATCAACTTTTCTGTACTGACTGAAGAAGCCTACTGTGTAGGCGAAACGTTTCAAATAAAGAAAACCTAACTGTTGCATTTTGTGTCTTTCCCAACAATCTGTCGGTATTTTATACATTTTAATGTTCATTCTGTCAGACACTGCAACACAAGGGTATTCTTGTCAGACCATACTTCGACAACCCTTTCTAGTGAGAAAGGCTGGCTTTGAGAAGGACCTGCCCCCTCCAAATCAACCTAGTCTCACCTCCTTGGAGATATTTAAGGTCATTCTGTCACTCAACTCATTTTTGTTTCAGAAACGAACAATGCCTTCTCCAGAATGAGGGACTGACCACCTCAAAACTTTTGGGTGATGGACGTTATTAATCGTCTTCAAATATCTTTTGCTTCTATCAACTTTCTGTACTCGACTAAGAGCCTATGTGTAGGCAAACGTTTCAAAAATAAAGATACCTAAATGTTGCATATGTGTCTTTCCCAACAATCTGTCGGTATTTATACCATTTAAAGTTCTTTTGTCAGACACGCAACACAAGGGGAATCTGGTACAGACATCTACTTCGACAACCTCTACTTGTGGAGAACGGCTGCTTTGAGAAGGACCTGCCCCCCCAAATCACCGTCTCACTCCTTGGCTATATAAGGCCGATTCTGTCACTTCAACTTCATTTGTTTCAGACAACGGACAATGCTCTTTTCCAATGAGGGACTGACCACCTCAAAACTTAAAGGGTGATGGAAATGATACACAGTCTTCAATATCTTCTGCTTTCTACAACTTTTCTGTACTCGACTGGGGGAAAAAACCTACTGTGTAGGCGAAAAGTTTCAAAATAAAGATACCTAACTGTTGCATATGTGTCTTACCCAACAATCTGTCGGTATTTTATACCATTTTAATGTTCATTCTGTCAGACACTGCAACACAAGGGTATCTTGGTACAGACCATCTACTTCGACAACCTCTACTAGTGAGAACGGCTGGCTTTGAGAAGGACCTGCCCTCCCAAATCAACCTACGTCTCACCTCCTTGGACTATATAAGGCCCGATTCTGTCACTTCAACTTCATATTGTTTCAGACAACGGAACAATGCTCTTCTCCAGACTGAGGGACTGACCACCTCAAAACTTTAAGGGTGATGGACTGATTACATCGTCTTCAAGTATCTTCTGCTTCTATCAACTTTTCTGTACTCGACTGAAGAAGCCTACTGTGTAGGCGAAACGTTTCAAAATAAAGATACCTAACTGTTGCATATGTGTCTTACCCAACAATCTGTCGGTATTTTATACCATTTTAATGTTCAACAGTACAGCTGCTGGCACACCTGCACAAGCCAGGTCTAGGTGGAACACTAGCAACAGTACAGCTGCTGGCACACCTGCACAAGCCAGGTCTATGTGGAACACTAGTAATAGTACAGCTGCTGGCACACTTGCCCAAGCCAGGTCTAGGTGGTAACACTAACAACAGTACAGCTTCTGGCACACCTGCACAAGCCAGGTCTAGGTGGTAACACTAACAACAGTACAGCTGCTGGCACACCTGCACAAGCCAGGTCTAGGTGGTAACACTAACAACAGTACAGCTGCTGGCACACCTGCACAAGCCAGGTCTAGGTGGAACACTAGCAACAGTACAGCTGCTGGCACACCTGCACAAGCCAGGTCTATGTGGAACACTAGTAATAGTACAGCTGCTGGCACACTTGCCCAAGCCAGGTCTAGGTGGTAACACTAACAACAGTACAGCTGCTAGCACACCTGCACAAGCCAGGTCTAGGTGGTAACACTAACAACAGTACAGCTGCTGGCACACCTGCACAAGCCAGGTCTAGGTGGTAACACTAACAACAGTACAGCTGCTGGCACACCTGCACAAGCCATGTCTAAGTGGTAACACTAACAACAGTACAGCTCCTGGCACACCTGCACAAGCCAGGTCTAGGTGGAACACTAGCAACAGTACAGCTGCTGGCACACCTGCACAAGCCAGGTCTAGGTGGAACACTAGTAATAGTACAGCTGTTGGCACACCTGCACAACCCAGGTCTAGGTAGTAACTCTAGCAACAGTACAGCTGCTGGCACACCTGCACAAGCCAGGTCTAGGTGGTAACTCAAGCAACAGTACAGCTGCTGGCACACCTGCACAAACCAGGTCTAGGTGGTAACACTAACAACAGTACAGCTGCTGGCACACCTGCACAAGCCAGGTCTAGGTGGTAACACTAACAACAGTACAGCTCCTGGCACACCTGCACAAGCCAGGTCTAGGTGGAACACTAGCAACAGTACAGCTGCTGGCACACCTGCACAAGCCAGGTCTAGGTGGAACACTAGTAATAGTACAGCTGTTGGCACACCTGCACAAGCCAGGTCTAGGTAGTAGCTCTAGCAACAGTACAGCTGCTGGCACACCTGCACAAGCCAGGTCTAGGTGGTAACTCTAGCAACAGTACAGCTGCTGGCACACCTGCACAAGCCAGGTCTAGGTGGTAACACTAACAACAGTACAGCTGCTGGCACACCTGCACAAGCCAGGTATAGGTGGTAACACTAACAACAATACAGCTGCTGGCACACCTGCACAAGCCAGGTCTAGGTGGAACACTATTAATAGTACAGCTGCTGGCACACCTGCACAAGCCAGGTCTAGGTAGTAGCTCTAGCAACAGTACAGCTGCTGGCACACGTGCACAAGCCAGGTCTAGGTGGTAACACTAACAACAATACAGGTGCTGGCACACCTGCATAAGCCAGGTCTAGGTGGTAACACTAACAACAATACAGCTGCTGGCACACCTGCACAAGCCAGGTCTAGGTAGTAGCTCTAGCAACAGTACAGCTGCTGGCACACCTGCACAAGCCAGGTCTCGGTGGTAACACTAACAACAGTACAGCTGGTGGCACACCTGCACAAGCCAGGTCTAGGTGGTAACACTAACAACAATACAGCTGCTGGCACACCTGCACAAGCCAGGTCTAGGTAGTAGCTCTAGCAACAGTACAGCTGCTGGCACACCTGCACAAGCCAGGTCTAGGTGGTAACACTAACAACAGTACAGCTGGTGGCACACCTGCACAAGCCAGGTCTAGGTGGTAACACTAACAACAGTACAGCTGCTGGCACACCTGCACAAGCCAGGTCTAGGTGGTAACACTAACAACAGTACAGCTGCTGGCACACCTGCATAAGCCAGGTCTAGGTGGTAACAATATCAACGGTACATCTGTCATGTTTATACTTACACGTGATGCTAGTTGGTTACACTTGAATTAACTTGCGTGTTTTATATTTTATTTTATGTTTTGTGTCTTATTACTGATAACTTAACTAGCGTGTCTAACGCATTGGTGTAACGATGATTTTAACCTAACCCCGTTAAACTGGATTACTTCTGCCATCCTAGCTAATAAATTATTCCTGTCGTTGTTAACGAAGTCACAGTTAAGTGTTCAACTTGGCTTTAGTATCCCCCTTTCACTTCTTTTTATTGTGCTTCTGTATATTAGTTATTTAAACTTCATAGTTTACAGTTTCGTATTCCTCTAACTTTGATACATCCAAATGATGCAAAGAACCAATTACAAATAAAAGCATGTATTATAATATATATATATATATATATATATATATATATATATATATTATATATATATATATATATATATATATATATATTCGAAAGGCATCACAGATTGCACTACCTGCTTTCTCGTCCTCATGTGTTGCATCTAGTGGACTTGGGGCAGCGATTCTCCCTGAACACCTTACAGACAATGTTGAAGTCCATGACCAAAAATTCGTTGACGGAGCCACGCTCCGGGATAATCTAACGGGCTCTGAAACCAGACCTGTTCTCCCCAACAATTACAGTCACACAGGGATAGCCCAGTAGTGGAGAATATAACAATGCTTAAGAGTGTGTTTGGGTAGGATTGAGCCCGCCTCCTAGCAGTGAGAGCTACTCATGCAAGAATCTTCCTGTTAGCTATCCCTAACTCCTCCTTGGGACACGTCTCGACCCCCGGACAATTTGCATTAGTGTTGCCCTTCGCGTTGCCGCCCCTATTCTCGTCTAACACAGATGTATCTGAGGCAGTGAAACGGGAGACCGATTCGAGTACCATGGATCTTGTGTGCTGTAGATCCGAGGGAATAACTGCAAGGCTTGAGGTGCCTCACAACAGCCGGTCGCCCAGCAATAAGGGAGCAACCCCAACTATGCAGATCTGATGGTAACCAAAAGTGTCCAGATGGTATCACCCTTCAAGCATGAACAGACGGCAAGCAGGTGGTGTGGGAATACACATGTGCATCCACATTGGCTGATACCTATCTCCAATACAACAGGGAAGAAGGAGAGGCAACTGCCAGCTTCAGAGAGTCCAAAGAGTCTAGAAAATACACTCAACTTGTCCATCATTATATGGTTGCTCCCTTAGACTCGGAGACCCTTGGCCCATGGGAAAAGAGTGCATCTAAGTTCCTTAAGGAGCTAGGTAAAAGACTCATCAGGGTAACTAGGGATCCAAGGGCGGCTAGTTTTCTATTGCAGCGACTCAGAGCTGCGGTTTAGACAAGTAATGCCTGTTGTATGCTGGGCACGCGCCTCACCTCAGAGGAGCTGGAGGATATTTTCGCACTGTAATCTGTGACAAACACGTAGCAATATGCACCTGAAATGTATCCCTCAAACCTCATGTACTGTATATTCCATCTTTTTACCAGCAATGTATTTTTAAAATCTTGAGTACCATATTATGTAATAAAATATGCCTATTGGTAAACAAAAGAAAAAGATGAGGGGGTAGGGAAAGTGGAATATTCAAATGGGTTCAGTAAGAAATCCAAATATTTTTCCTCGAAGCCTTTTTGTCCACTTCTCCGAGGCTGTGGGTCCCACAATTTGCATTACAGGTGGACCCCATCATACATGATGGAGTCCATCTCTAGTGCAAAACAACCACAGGGGAGGTTGTTGTTTTGCATCTTGTATTGCTTATTGCATATTGTGTATATATATA
>NC_069410.1:38519702-38646235 GCF_026875155.1 Cherax quadricarinatus
AAAAGGTAGCTTACGAGAGGTTTTTACAAAGCAGAAGTGTTATAAGAAGAGCAGAGTATATGGAGAGTAAAAGAAAGGTGAAGAGAGTGGTGAGAGAGTGCAAAAGGAGAGCAGATGAAAGAGTGGGAGAGGTACTGTCAAGAAATTTTAATGAAAATAAGAAAAAATTTTGGAGTGAGTTAAACAAGTTAAGAAAGCCTAGGGAAAGTATGGATTTGTCAGTTAAAAACAGAGTAGGGGAGTTATTAGATGGGGAGAGGGAGGTATTAGGTAGATGGCGAGAATATTTTGAGGAACTTTTAAATGTTGAGGAAGAAAGGGAGGCGTTAATTTCATGCACTGGCCAGGGAGGTATACCATCTTTTAGGAGTGAAGAAGAGCAGAATGTAAGTGTGGTGGAGGTACGTGAGGCATTACGTAGAATGAAAGAGGGTAAAGCAGCTGGAACTGATGGGATCATGACAGAAATGTTAAAAGCAGGGGGTGATATAGTGTTGGAGTGGTTGGTATTTTTGTTTAATAAATGTATGAAAGAGGGGAAGGTACCTAGGGATTGGCGGAGAGCATGTATAGTCCCTTTATATAAAGGGAAAGGGGACAAAAGAGATTGTAAAAATTATAGAGGAATAAGTTTACTGAGTATACCAGGAAAAGTATACGGAAGGGTTATAATTGAAAGAATTAGAGGTAAGACAGAATGTAGGATTGCGGATGAGCAGGGAGGCTTCAGAGTGGGTAGGGGATGTGTAGATCAAGTGTTTACATTGAAGCATATATGTGAACAGTATTTAGATAAAGATAGGGAAGTTTTTATTGCATTTATGGATTTAGAAAAGGCATATGATAGAGTGGATAGAGGAGCAATGTGGCAGATGTTGCAAGTATATGGAATAGGTGGTAAGTTACTAAATGCTGTAAAGAGCTTTTATGAGGAAAGTGAGGCTCAGGTTAGGGTGTGTAGAAGAGAGGGAGAATACTTCCCGGTAAAAGTAGGTCTTAGACAGGGATGTGTAATGTCACCATGGTTGTTTAATATATTTATAGATGGGGTTGTAAAAGAAGTAAATGCTAGGGTGTTCAGGAGAGGGGTGGGATTAAATTATGGGGAATCAAATTCAAAATGGGAATTGACACAGTTACTTTCTGCTGATGATACTGTGCTTATGGGAGATTCTAAAGAAAAATTGCAAAGGTTAGTGGATGAGTTTGGGAATGTGTGTAAAGGAAGAAAGTTGAAAGTGAACATAGAAAAGAGTAAGGTGATGAGGGTATCAAATGATTTAGATAAAGAAAAATTGGATATCAAATTGGGGAGGAGGAGTATGGAAGAAGTGAATGTTTTCAGATACTTGGGAGTTGACGTGTCGGCGGATGGATTTATGAAGGATGAGGTTAATCATAGAATTGATGAGGGAAAAAAGGTGAGTGGTGCGTTGAGGTATATGTGGAGTCAAAAAACGTTATCTATGGAGGCAAAGAAGGGAATGTATGAAAGTATAGTAGTACCAACACTCTTATATGGATGTGAAGCTTGGGTGGTAAATGCAGCAGCGAGGAGACGGTTGGAGGCAGTGGAGATGTCCTGTCTAAGGGCAATGTGTGGTGTAAATATTATGCAGAAAATTCGGAGTGTGGAAATTAGGAGAAGGTGTGGAGTTAATAAAAGCATTAGTCAGAGGGCAGAAGAGGGGTTGTTGAGGTGGTTTGGTCATTTAGAGAGAATGGATCAAAGTAGAATGACATGGAAAGCATATAAATCTATAGGGGAAGGAAGGAGGGGTAGGGGTCGTCCTCGAAAGGGTTGGAAGAGGAGTAAAGGGGTTTTGTGGGCAAGGGGCTTGGACTTCCAGCAAGCGTGCATGAGCGTGTTAGATAGGAGTGAATGGAGGCGAATGATACTTGGGACCTGACGATCTGTTGGAGTGTGAGCAGGGTAATATTTAGTGAAGGGATTCAGGGAAACCGGTTATGTTCATATAGTCGGACTTGAGTCCTGGAAATGGGAAGTACAATGCCTGCACTTTAAAGGAGGGGTTTGGATATTGGCAGTTTGGAGGATATGTTGTGTATCTTTAATACGTATATGCTTCTAAGCTGTTGTATTCTGAGCACCTCTGCAAAAGCAGTGATAATGTGTGAGTGTGGTGAAAGTGTTGAATGATGATGAAAGTATTTTCTTTTTGGGGATTTTCTTTCTTTTTGGGTCACCCTGCCTCGGGGGGAGACGGCCGACTTTTTGAATATAATATATAAATTTTATATATATATATATATATATATATTATATATATATATATATAATTATATTTATAATATATATATATATATAATATTTATAATATATTATATATATATATATATATATATATATATAATATATATATTTATATATATTATTTATAATATATAATATATATATATAATATATATAATATATATATATATATATATAATATATAAAATATATATATAATATATATATATAAAAAAAATAATATATTATATATATATATATATAAAAAATATATATAAATATATATTAATATATATATATTATAATATATATATATATATATATTAAATATATATTTATATATATATATATATATATATTATAATATATATATTATATATTTTTTTTTCAACAAGTCGGCCGTTCCCCACCGAGGCAGGGTGACCCAAAAAAGAAAGAAAACCCCCAAAAAGAAAATAACTTTCCCTCATCATTCAACACTTTCACCACACTCGCACATTATCACTGTTTTTTCGAGGTGCTCAGAATACAACAGTTTAGAAGCATACACATATAAAGATACACAACATATCCCTCCAAACTGCCAATATCCAATAATATATATATAATATATATATATATATAAAATATATATATATATATATATATAATTTTATATTTATATTTTATATATATAATATATATATTATTTATATATAATATATATATTATATATATTTTAAAATATATATATATATATATATATATATAATAATAATATATATATTTTATAATATATATTATATATTATATTATAATAAATATACATTATATATATATATTATATATATATATATATATATATATATATATAATATATATATATATATATATTTTCATAAACACATCAACCTTACAAGTCAAACACACAAAGGTATCAATTTAACAATTATAATAACCAATAAATACATAGATATTGCGTATAAAAATTATATATATGTGACGTATCGTTAAAATAACTGTACATAGCTTCGATGAATAACAAAAACTTGACAGAGGAATTTATACATATAAACAACATTGTTCCTTAATTGGAACAAACTCCCGAGTACAGTTATAGAGGCTAAAACATTGTGTAGTTTTAAAAATAGGTTAGATAAATACATGAGTAAGTGTGGGTGGGTGTGAGTTGGACCTGATTAGCTTGTGCTGCTGGGTCAGTTGCCGTGTTCCTTCCTTAAGTGAATGTGACCTGACCTGACTAGGTTGGGGTATTGGCTTAAGCCGGTAGGAGACTTGGACTTGCCTGGTATGGGCCAGTAGGCCTGCTGCAGTTTTCCTTCTTTCTTATATACTTATGTTCTTAAAAAAAAAAATAGAGAATTCCTGAAATGCTCAAATTAAATATACGAAACATAAAACGTAATACGTAAGAGTTGCTACGTAAGAGACGAACATTTCAACTAAATAGTGTAACGTTTCAACGAAACAGACAAACATTTTAACGAAGACAAACGCTTTAACGAAATAGTACAATGTTTCAATAAAATATACGAACGTGTCAACGAATCAGACAAACGTTTCAACGATCTGGCTAACGAATGCGGAATTAAACGAAGAAGTAAACAAGACCGAACAATTACGGAACAAAGAGCGAAAGGGTACCGAAACAAAAACGAACGAATAAGGTAAGACAAGCGAACCAATAGAAACAACAATCAAAGTTAGTAAAACCAGATGAAGACAGAAAACAGAAAGCAGTGAAGGATGAGATGAGACAGGAAGGAAATTACGGAGAGTGAAATAGCGAGGGAAGGAGGTGAGTAGGGAGTAGAATGAGGAATGAAAGAAGGATAAAAATGCAAACAAGAATAAAGTAGAAGATTAGGGAGTGGGGAAAACTGCAAAAGAAAAACAAGAAACAAGCCTTAGTGTATGAGAGGATGTGGGGGTATGTGGACGTCCATGGTAAGATATGAAAACATGTGAGAGTGCGTGGTATCTTACCGGGGTAAAATCCAATCTTATGCATAATGGGATCCAATCTTATGCATAATGGGATCCAATCTTAGGCATAATGGGATCCAATCTTAGGCATAATGGGATCCAATCTTAAGCAAAATGGGATCCAATCTTAAGCATAATGAGATGCATTCGTGAATATGATAGAAAGCAGTCTTAAATATATAATACACCTTTAGGCATATTAAACATTTTAAGCTCTACAGAGAGCAAAACGTTGCCCCAAAAAGAGCTTGCTCTACAATAACTCTGCCACGCTAATGTCGCCAGTACACCATATAAGTAAGGAAGCAAGTTTATCTAGGTGTAAATACACGTAAGTACAATTATCATACATAGTAACAGATGCAATAAGATCACAGTAAACAGGTGATATCACAATATGCAAAACAACCATTGTGAAAAAAAAATAGTGAAATTCCAAGCGCTTTCGAGATTTCTCACCTTACCAAGGCCCTTGATAATGTTAGAAATCACGAAAGCGCTTAGAGTTTCACTATCTTTTCACAGTGGCTGTTTTGCATAGTAACATAGTACACTACCTCGGATATCGCAAAAGAGTCAGGCAAAATTGATTTATTTCCGCTGGTGTTCTTCCGTCTAAATCTACTCACTGAAGAACAAAGGGGCACAACACCGTGACTGGAACAATACACAAATAACCCGTACATAGGAGGAGCTTACGACGACGTCTCGGTCCGACTTGGACCATTTACAAAGTCACAGGTCGTAAGCTCCTCTCTCCCATGTGCGTGTTATTTGTGCATCTACTCACTATTCTGCTACTCGAAATTATTTTCAATGTACTTGCGGTGACAGAAGAGGGAGACGAGAGTGTGGGTCTCCTACACGCTGGGAATTACGCCTGAAACCCTGGTAAAGTGTTAATTACCAGAGATATCAGAGAGAGAGAGAGAGACCAGACACCCCCACTGCTAAATTAATTACAATTGGAAATAATTGTCTTCAAGTTAACTCATGCTTAAGAAGAATCTCCTGGGGATTTTCGGTCTCTAAGGCAGGAGTTGGTTTCGGTGTACTTGTTTGTCCTTGGTAGATAATGGATGTACTTGCCTGCTTGTAGCTCATGGTTGTACTTTGCTGCTTGTAGTTCATGGTTGTACTTGCTTGTTCTGGGAAGCTCATAGATATACCTGCTTTTTCTCGGTAACTCATGATGTACCTGCTTGTTCTGGGTGCCTCATGGATATACCTGCTTTTTCTGGGTAACTTTTGGACGTATCTGCTTGTTCTGGGTAGCTCATGGATGTACTTGCTTTTTCTGGGTAACTTTTGGACGTATCTGCTTGTTCTGGGTAGCTCATGGATGTACCTGCTTGTTCTGGGTAGCTCATGGATGTGATGTAAGATTCTTGACTAGTACAAAGGCACTTCGAATATAGCAACGTTTAATTGGGACTACGTTTCACTCAACCTCATTTCCCCCCCCCCTCCCTACAGACAACTTAGTGCACTGACTAGTTAATTCGAACCTCTAATGACAGGTCTGAAAGCAACAGTCAAGGTAATGATCTCTCAGCATCGTGGTAAACAACGATAGCAGCCTAGTTATATCTCGTTATCCTACGTTCAGCGATAAGTGTCCAGAGATTTCCTGAGGTCCCCAGTTCACGAACTGATAGAGCTCTCTATAAGCGAAATAAAGACTTCATCTACTTCTACTGTCTATATTTTCTGTCTTTCTCGGCACTCTGCTGTCCAACCATCTACTCCAGAAACATCATAGGAAATCTGTTACTCCACAGCCTCAACTGTCAGCCCAGGATTATTCTTCGTGTATTTTTAGGACTTCATTTTGATTATAATAATAATTCTTCGTGTATTATATCCACTGAAATAAATGTTTTCAGTGTGCCTAAGCGTTTCTAAGATAACCACATTTTCGTTTTTGCGCTTGACAATACTCAAATGTAATTTGTTCCAGTGTTGTGTGACTTTGTAAGCAAAAATGGATTTACCTTCTCGAGTTTTGCACCACTGTTCTGCGCTGTCAATTTATCTTGTGTTGAATTTAGTGTTTTCATATGATTTCTTCGCCATTTAAAAGTTTTGTTTAATATTCTTAGTCTTTACAGTCTCAGGGAAAATTTATTGTTCATTGAGTTTTTTTTATTTTTTTATTTTGAAGGAACTTGCGCTGCCATTACTGTATTAATAAAAAATCTACAATTCAGTATATTTAAACCCTAGAGTGTCCATTGAATAGGCGTTTTGTTTTCCGGGAAATATAGTATGTCTTTGGACGCAGGTATCTGTCAGATGTCCCACTAACGTCCTGTGACCTACGTGGTGGTGGACGTGTTTTGTCCGTCAGGAAACAGGACAAGTGTCTCCTGACTCGGGTGTTTGTAGATGTTGAGCCATAAGTGGTTAAGCATCCACTGACCTCGCCGAACTTGGTTTTAAGTTCGATTTAAAACATAAAATAGTGTCTTAGTTTTGCCCTAGGATATTATTTGTCGCTCTCCTCCTGAATAGTTTTACAGTCGACCACTGATGACTTGTCCGGCTGTCGTGCCGTCGAAAACTTAGCCATTATTCAAGGTTAGCTCTGTTTCAAGATCATTTATTGTAGATATATATATATATTATATATATATATATATATATATATATATATATAATATATATATATATGAGAGAGAGAGAGAGAGAGAACAAGTGAGAGAGAGAGAGAGACAAGTGAGAGAGAGAGAGAGAAGAACAAGTGAGAGAGAGAACAAGATAGAACAAGAGAGAGAGAACAAGAGAGAGAGAACAAGAGAGAGAGCAAGAGAGAAAGAGCGAGCGAGCGAGGGAGAGAGAGAGAAAGAGAGAGAGAGAGAGAGAGAGAGAGAGCAAGAGCGAGAACGCGAGTACACCAATCATTACTGCCCCCTGCGTATAACTACTGCAGCCTACAATTATACAATAAAGGAATTACTGGGTAGAATTAGAGTGGTTGTGGTGGACTTGGGAGGTTGCCCAACTCTAGATGATGTGATAAACTACACAGAGCGTGCTCACTGTGTTATTACTGCAATATACCTAATGGAATCCTATCTCAAATATGATTAATGCAATCCAATCTTAAACATAATGGAATCCAATCTTAAGCATAATAGCATATAGTCTTAGACATAATAGAACACCGTCTTATACAATGGAACACAATCCTAAGCATATTAAGATACCTTCTTAAACATAATCCAACGCTAAACATGATGTGATCCAGTCGTAAACATAACGTGATCTAGTCCTAAATATAATGTGATCCAATCATAAATATAGCCCAATAATAAACAGAAATCTTACCACAACAAAAATGAGATTATAAACATTGAGAAGTATATATAATTATCACTGTATATACACCTAGTGTATAAAGGAATTCCGTGGTGACGTGTACTTAGCTCTGTGAAGACCTGTTTGCGCGCTCTCTACGAATTAAAGCAAGATGCCCTCCATCGAGCAACTTTACCAACAGCTTAAGGAAGAATTGAGGATGGCGAAGATGAAGATTCGGCGACTGACCGAGGAAAACAAGAAGATTCATAGTAGTCCTCCTGTTTTGAGTCCTCAGGTCAAGAAGGGAAACTGGTCAGTGGCTGGACAGCAGGGAACGAAGTTGACGATCAAGAAGACGAATGGAAAGGTAGAAACGATGAAGAAAGAGACTGCCGTGGAAACTGTTGTGGAAACATCTAATACATTCTCAGTGCTACCCGACGAATGTGAGTCGACTAATGGGAACGTCACGACGAACATCAAGGAAGGTAAGAATATTGTTGTTGTTGGGGATAGCCAAGTTAGGTATATGGATAGGGCGTTCTGCTTGAAGGACAGGAGTAGGAGACAGAGTTTGCTTTCCTGGGGCTGGGATGGAGGATATTGTTAGCCGTCTGGATGACATCATGAGAGGTAATGGGAGCAATCCTATTATCTGTCTCAGTGCTGGAGGCAACGATGTTGGCAGACGTAGGAGTGAAGATCTGATTAGCAGGTATAGGTCAGCAATAGAAATAATTAGGAGTAGGGGTGGGAACCCTGTCATATGTGGTACTTTGCCAAGGAGAGGAGTTGGAAATGAATGATTGTCCAGGGCAATTGGTGTCAATTGCTGGCTGGACAAATACTGTAAGGAAAATGCGGTAACATTCATTGACAACTGGGACCTCTTCTATGGCAGAAATGACATGTATGCCAGGGATGGGGTTCACTTATCTAGGTCTGGGGTGGAAGCACTGGCAACTGCAGTGGAGGGAGCTGTTAGGACTTTAAACTAGGAATAGTTAGTGGTATGGGTTTTGGCAGGAAAACAGTGAAGTCCCAGTGTAGTAATATTACGAGTTCTAAGGGAACTAGTAATAAGCAGAACGAGGTAGATATTGAAAAGCCAGTGACTTTGGGTGATAAGGACAGTAATAGGTTTAGTAGAAAAACAGAAATGAGCAGGAAGGGTAAAGAGAAAGGAGAGTCTTTCAATGTTTATTATGCTAATTGCCGTAGTGCTAGGAATAAGATGGACGAGTTGAGACTAGTTGCTAGTGCAGGTAACATTGATGTATTTGCCTTAACTGAGACGTGGTTTAATTCAAAAAGTCGGGACATGCCTGCGGAATGTCATATTCAGGGCTTTAAATTGTTCCAAGTAGATAGAAGTATCGGGAAGGGGGATGGGGTGGCATTGTATGTCCGAGATCGCTTGAACTGTTGCATAAAAACGGGTATTAAGTCTGAAGTAACACATACAGAGTCTGTTTGGATAGAATTTTCAGAGGGGCATGAAAAACTGATTTTAGGAGTGATATACTGTCCCCCAAACTTAGATAGGGACCAAGGGAGACTACTATGAGAGGAAATTGTTAAGGCCACAAGGCACGATAATGTAGTAATTCTAGGAGACTTTAACTTTAGTCATATTGATTGAAATTTCTTGACTGGGAATTTAGAATCAAACGACTTCTTAGAAGTAGTTCAGGATTGTTTTTGAAGCAGTTTGTGACAGAACCTACAAGGGGAAATAACCTGCTTGACTTAGTTATGGCAAACAATGAATCCCTTGTTAATAATTTAGAAATTTCAGAGGAACTGGGTGTTAGCGACCACAAATCAATTACATTTAGCATTGAATGGAAGTACGATAGTAGCGATAACTCAGTAACAGTCCCTGATTTTCGCTTAGCAGATTACGATGGGCTTAGAGAACACTTATCATCTGTTGACTAGGGTAACGAAGAGAGCTATCAATATGACAGTTTTCTGAACACTATACATGCTGCTCAAAGAACGTTTATCCCATATAAAGAAATTAGATCAAATAGAAATGACCCAAAATGGAAGAATAATAGGCTGAAATATCTACTAGGGCATAA
The DNA here is from genome assembly GCF_026875155.1 of Cherax quadricarinatus. NCBI lineage: Eukaryota > Metazoa > Arthropoda > Malacostraca > Decapoda > Parastacidae > Cherax > Cherax quadricarinatus. Next base: position 38,529,333 of record NC_069410.1, read on the forward strand.
GAAAGGAATTTATAGGCGTATCAAAAGAGGTGAGGGTCATCTTATGAATCAGTATATTGACATTAAGAGGGACATTAAAAAGGGGATAAGAAAAGCTAAAAGGGACTATGAAATTAAAGTTGCTAGGGATTCTAAAACTAACCCAAAAACTTTTTCCCAGATCTATAGAACAAAAGTTAGAGATAAGATAGGTCCCCTTAAAAATAACTATGGGCACCTTACTGACAAAGAGAATGAAAGGTGCTCGATTTTAAATAATTATTTTCTTTCAGTTTTTACACAGGAAGACACTAACAATATTCCAGTAATTAATTTTTATAGTGGGCTAGAAGAAGATAAATTATGTAACATCACAGTCACTAGTGAAATGGTTGTGAAGCAGATAGACAGACTGAAGCAAAATAAGTCGCCGGGTCCTGATGAGGTTTTTTCAAGGGTTCTTAAGGAATGCAAAATGGAACTCTGTGAACCATTAACTAATATTTTTAATTTATCTCTTCAAACAGGTGTAGTGTCTGATATGTGGAAGATGGCTAATGTAATTCCTATTTTTAAAACAGGGGACAAGTCGTTACCGTCAAATTACCGCCCAATAAGTCTGACCTCAATTGTAGGCAAATTACTAGAGTCAATTATAGCTGAGATTATAAGAAGCCATCTCGATAAGCATAGCTTGATTAATGATACTCAGCATGGATTCGCAAGAGGCCGGTCTTGTCTAACTAATTTATTAACTTTCTTCAGTAAAGCTATTGAGGCTGTTGACCACGATAAAGAATTTTATATTATTTACTTAGATTTTAGTAAGGCTTTTGATAGAGTTCCGCACCATAGACTGTTAAAGAAAGTGGCAGCTCATGGCATTGGGGGAAAAGTGCTCTCGTGGATCGAGTCATGGCTCACTGACAGGAAGCAGAGTGTGTCCATAAATGGGGTTAAATCCGAGTGGGGATCTGCAACAAGTGGCGTTCCACAGGGATCAGTCTTGGGCCCGTTGTTGTTTATAATATATATCAATGATCTTGATGAGGGAATTACTAGTGATATGAGCAAATTCGCCGAAGACACAAAGATAGGTAGGCTAATTGATTCAAACGTAGATGTTATGGAACTTCAGGAGGATTTAAACAAACTATTCTTGGTCAGAAAAGTGGCAGATGCGTTCAATGTATGATAAATGCAAGGTTCTGAAGCTTGGGAGTGCCCATAACCCTAGTACTTATAAGTTAAATGATGTAGAACTTAGCCATACAGATTGCGAGAAGGACTTGGGGGTTATGGTGAGCAGCAACCTTAAACCAAGACAGCAATGCCTAAGCGTACGTAATAAGGCAAATAGATTACTGGATTTATATCAAGAAGTGTAAGCAACAGAAGTCCAGAGGTCATACTGCAGCTTTATACATCATTAGTAAGGCCTCACCTAGATTATGCAGCTCAGTTCTGGTCTCCATATTACAGAATGGACATAAATTCGTTAGAAAACATTCAGCGTAGGATGACTAAATTAATACATAGCATTAGAAATCTTCCTTATGAAGAAAGATTGAAGACTTAAGTTACATTCACTTGTTAGACGAAGAATGAGGGGAGACCTGATCGAAGTGTATAAGTGGAAGATAGGTATTAATAAAGGGGATATTAATAAGGTCTTGAGATGTCTCTCCAAGAGAGAACCCGCAGTAATGGATTTAAATTAGATAAGTTTAGATTTAGAAAGGACATAGGAAAGTATTGGTTTGGAAATAGGGTAGTTGATGAGTGGAACAGTCTACCTAGTTGGGTTATTGAGGCTGGGACTTTGGGTAGTTTCAAATTTAGGTTGGATAAGTACATGAGTGGGAGGGGTTGGATTTGAGTGGGACTTTCACATCAGAGCTTATTTCTTGGGTGGCATTGAAAATTGGGTTGGGCAAATGTTTTGTTAGTGGGATGAATTGTAAAGGACCTGCCTAGTATGGGCCAACAGGCCTCCTGCAGTGTTCCTCCTTTCTTATGTTCTTAGAGTTAAACGTAATGGGATCGAATACCATACCCAATTAATTCGTTCAGTAATATGATTTGATCCAGTTGTGAACGAGCTTTATTCACTAGGATTTCAAGAAGAGGAAGGGGGCGGGAAGGGATGCAGAAGAGGTGATCTTGATCTAAGGAATTAAAGCTACCCCGTCTCCTTCCTCGGATTAAGCCTAATTGTCCCTTATTCCCGAGTGCTGAATAACCATTTCGGATTCAGTTTCCCTATTAATAATGTAATAATAATTAAATACTATTACTACTACTACTACTAATAATAATAATAATAATAATCACTAGGCTGAACGGTAATGCAAAATTGTCCCAAATTATTAAAGTAATTTTCAAGAATAAATATAAGAACATGTCGTACAATAACTAATGAAAAATAATCTCATTTAACAAATTAAATCCAATGGTTTTTAAAGTTAGACATAAAAAGTGAAATAAAAAATTAATAACTAACGAAATGCAGATTGAAAGCTAATTGACATACAATAGAATAAAAAAAATCTTTCCATGCAAGTGTGTGTGTGTGTGTGTGTGGTTGTGTGTGTGTGTGTGTGTTGTGTGTGTGTGTATATGTGTGTGTATATGGTATGTATATTATATATATATATATATATATATATATATATATATATATATATATATATATATATATAAAATGTCGTGCCGAATAGGTAAAAATTGAGATTTTGGCTTATATAGCAACGCTTTTCTTGCCGAATAAGGCAAGCGAAAATTTGTGTATACAATAATTTCGCAAAAATCATTCTGAACCTAACGAAAAAAATATCTTTCGTTTTGTTTGTTTATTATTGTAAATTTATCTAAAATATATTTAGTTGGAATAGGCCAAATTAAACTGCGCTTGTTATAATAAGGTTAGGTAAGTTTCCTAAGGTTCTTTACGTACAGAATTATTAATTTTTACATTAACGTAATTGAAAAAAAATATCTTTAAACGTATAAGAGAAATTTTTAGAAAGCACTTAATTTTAATATATTCTTGCTAATTGATCAGTTTTACCTACTTGGCATATATATATATATATATAATATATATATATATATTTATATATATATATATATATATATATATATATATATATATAATATCCTTGGAAAAATGGCAAGCTCTTACCATGGGACTGTACCTGTGTGTCCACACTGGCTGACACCTATATCTATCACAGTGTCGGGCGACAGAGAGGAGCTGCTGACCACAGGGAGGAGTACAAGATCGGCAAGTACACGGACATAAGCCAACAGTATCAATTTGTTCCAGTGGGATCAGAGACCTTGGGATCATGGGAAAAATGCCACGTGTTTCCTAAAAGAACTGGGTTCCAGACTCAACACCACCAGGGACCCAAGGGCAACGACTTTCTTGTTCCAGCGCCTCAGCGTGGCCATTCAGAGGGGAAATACATGGTGCATACTGGACTCACTTCCGGCTTCGGAGGAGCTGGAGGAGATTATCTTTTATATACTGTATTATTACGCACACAGGTATTAATGGCCTGTTGACCTATCTGTAATGGGACTTGGAGCGAAAATAAACAAAGTAGTAGTCTTCAACTTGTATTTTCTTTCATCAAGTATATTATGTACACTTATATACACTGTGTACAAGAGTTTGAAATGTAAGTGTACCACACGGTAATCAAGGCAAAGACAAAAGCCAGAGCGAGCAAGCGAGCGAGCGAGAGAGAGAGAGAGAGAGAGAGAGAGAAGAGAAAACCGTGCTCAACCAGCGGCTATGAGAGTCTGGCAAATGCTGACCTCGAGTTACACCACATAGTCTCGGCACTTGGCAGGCTCGTCTGTGATTGGTTAATGAACCAAGGTACTGATTTAACGATGGGGCCCCAAAAGATCGTTAAGCCCTCAGCACATGGTTCGCTGGTTGGGATGCAGCCTATATGGAGGGTGTACATACGCCGAATAAAGTGTAACATACTCTTTGCATGAAACATGTACCAATGTATATATGTTTGTGTTTCCTGTCAATGTATTCTGTCTATTAATAAAGTTCACATAGAATGTAGAATATAGGGGGTGGTAGGAGAACAAAATATTCAAACAATTCAGGGGAGAACCTTGAGTTTTCCTTGACGTACGTTTATTGTCTTCTCTGAGGATGAGGGTCCCCAGGAAAGTTCTAGAGGTAGTACCCCCCTATATTTACACGAGATTTTATATATATATATATATAATATATATATTATATATATATATATATATATATATAATATATATTATCTTTTAATTACCTGCTAGTTATATTAAAATGACCCTGAGATAATTCCAACGAAAATATTTCAGGTTCACCACCTAATTATTAAACTCTTGTTAAGATAATTAAAATAATCATACGAATTATCAGCAGCCGCTGTACCACTTAACGCAATTAGAATATTAACTGGAAAGAAAATAATTAACAATGACAACTTCAAAACAGTGGAATGAACAGAAAATATAACGGTATAGCAACGGAATTCAGCAAGGCACTGTTATTCGTGTTATGTATGTATGTTGTGTGTGTTATGTATGTTGTGTGTGTTATGTATGTTGTGTGTGTTATGTATGTTGTGTATGTTGTGTGTTGTGTATGTTGTGTGTGTTATGTATGTGTGTGTTTGTATGTATGTTGTGTGTTTATGTATGTTGTGTGTGTTGTATTGTTGTGTGTGTTATGTATGTTGTGTGGCATGTATGTTGTGTGTGTTATGTATGTTGTGTGTTATGTATGTTGTGTGTGTTATGTATGTGTGTGCGTTGTGTGTATGTTGTGTGTGTTATGTTGTGTGTGTATGTTGTGTGTGTTATGTTGTGTGTGTTATGTTGTGTGTGTTATGTTGTTTGTATGTTGTGTGGTTATGTTATGTTTTGTGGTTATGTATGTTTTTGTGTTATGTATGTTGTTGTGTTATGTTGTGTGTGTTATGTATGTTGTGTGTGTTATGTATGTTGTGTGTGTTATGTATGTTGTGTGTGTGTGTATGTTGTGTGTGTTTTGTATGTTGTGTGTGTTATGTATGTTGTGTGTGTTATGTATGTTGTGTGTGTTATGTATGTTGTGTATGTTGTGTGTGTATGTTGTGTGTGTTATGTATGTTGTGTGTGTTATGTATGTTGTGTGTGTTATGTATGTTGTTGTGTATGTATGTTGTGTGTGTTATGTATGTTGTGTGTGTTATGTATGTTGTGTTGTTAATTTATGTTTGTGTGTATTTTGTTGTGTATGTTGTGTGTTTATGTAGTTTTTGTGTTATTGTTGTTGGTATGTTGTGTGTGTTATGTATGTTGTGTGTGTTATGTATTTTTGTGTATGTTGTGTGTGTTATGTATGTTGTGTATGTTTGTTGTTGGTTGTTGTATGTTTGTGTTTATGAAATTTGTGTGTTGTGTGTTTATGTATGTTGTGTTATGTTGTGTGTGTTATGTATGTTGTGTGTGTTATGTGTTTATGTTGTGTATGTTGGTATGTTGTTGTGTTGTGTGTATGTTGTTGTGTATGTTAATTGTGTTATGTATTGTTGTGTTGTGTGTTATGTATGTGTGTGTATGTGTGTTATGTATGTTGTGTGTGTTATGTTGTGTTTGTGTGTATGTTGTGTGTGTGTTGATTGTGTTATGTGTTATGTATGTTGTGTTGTTATGTGTGTTATGTTGTGTGTGTTTATGTTGTGTTTATGTATGTTGTGTGTGTTATGTGTGTATATTGTTATGTTTTGTGTATGTGTGTAGTTGTGTGTTTAATGTAGTGTTATGTGTTTATGTTGTGTAGTGTGTGTGTTATGTGTGTATGTATGTTATGTGTGTTATGTGTGTGTTATGATTGTGTGTGTATGTGAGGTTCATGTGTTTTAGTATGTTGTTGTGTATGTGTGTTAGTGTATGTTGTGTATGTGTGTTGATGTGTGTTATGTGTGTTAATGTTTGTGATGTATGTTTAGTGATTATGTATGTTGTTGTGTTATGTGTGTATGTGTGTTATGTATGTATGTATGTGTTTATGTGGATGTTTGTGTGTTGAGTTATGTATGTTGTGTGGTTATGTGTGTATGGTGTTATGTATGTTGTGTATGTTGTGTATGTTGTGTATGTTGTGTATGTTGTGTATGTTGTGTGTGTTATGTATGGTAAATAAAAAGCATACTCTTTTTTATATTCAGGTGGGGGGGGGGGAAGGGGAGGCGCGAATGATATATTTATTCCCCCTCGTCCTCCTCCTCCTCCTCCTTTCTGTGAAGCACTAAATCCGCGTGGGTCATCCAGTTCAAGTGATAGTGGTAGCTCGCTACTCCGTCTGCTAGAATAGAGCTTTACTACCATTCAGGGAGAGAGTAAAGAGGAGGGTGAGTAAAGAGGAGGGTCAGTAAAGAGGGAGATAAACTTCAAATGGAGAGGAGCAACAGAAAAGAGAGATTGGAGAGAGACAAAAGGGGTCGAAAGAGCAAAGTGAAACGGAGAGATTAAAGAGAAGGGGAGAAAGAATAGAGAGAGAGAGAGAGAGAGAGAGAGAGAGAGAGAGAGAGAGAGAGAGAGAGAGAGAGAGAGAGAGAGAGAGAGTCCACTCGCACAACCTGGCTATGGGAAAGAGGTAATTGGCCAGCCCTTTGCTCTGAGCTCGTCACCACCGATTGGAATGCTCTTCTCCAAGGGGATGTTGACAACCAAGTGAAAGCCTTCACTGGACACATCCTTAATCTACAACAAGAACACATTCCTCACCGGCAATATGTGACGAAGCCTACAGATCAGCCTTGGTTTGGCTTTCGTTGTAAAGAGGCTGCTACTGCTAAGTACAAAGCATGGCGAAGGTATAAGAGGCATCCTACCACCTACAGCAGGCAAGCCTGTAGGCATATAGGTGATGTTCAAAAGTGGGCCATTGCTAAATGGGAGGTGGACACTAAAAGAAAGCTAGCATCAGGTAGGGTAAGCTCCAAAACCTGGTGGTCCCTGGTCAAGGACAGACAAGGTTATCTGCCTGATGAACTCATTCCACCTCTAAATCGACAGGATGGGACCACCTCTACTAGTAGTCAAGAGAAGGACCTCTTTGCTGAACACTTTGCTACCAAAATGCAAGTTCCTGATCCAGCAAGGGACCCTCCTTGGCTAGCTGCTAGAACTGTGTCAAAACTGCAGTGGTGACAATAAGGCGAGGAGGTGCATTTCCTTCTTAAATCGCTTGACCAAGAAAAGGCTGTGGGTCCAGACAAGTTGAGCCCAAGATTGCTGAGATGTGCAGACCAGCTAGCAGCACCTCTGACTCGCATCTTTCAGCACTGCCTTGTACAGGAAAATGGCCCTCCTATAAAGAGGCAAATGTACCCCTTTTTCACAAAAAGAAAAAGCAAAATCAAAACTACAGACCAGTTCACTCCTGTCAATTACGGGTAAGATCCTTGAACAATATCTCAAGACAAATGACAGATTTTTTTTGACTACCACTCACTACTTGTGATCGTCAATATGGCTTCAGGAAAGGTACTCTGCTGCTGATCTGTTTTTAAACCTCTCCACTAAGGGGCACCAGTCACTGGATGAATCCAAAGTCACTGTGTGGTAGCACTGGACATTGTTTGGCGTTTTTTCGCCCGGTGTGGCACCGGGGCCTCTTAGCAAAACTTCAAGCGCTGGGAATTGCAGGCTCTACACTACGTCTCCTCAGTGATTACCTTCATGGAAGATCTCTAAGTGTATTCTCAATGGAACGGAATCAGCAAGACATCCTATTGGTAAGTGTTCCACAAGGAAGCGTGCTGGGACCATTGTTATGGAATGTCTACTTCAACGACCTCTTCATCTCATCCCAATCACATGCATATGCAAACGACTGTACACTGATTTTCACTTATCCAAGAGAAGAAATGCCACTGCTTTTAAGCTACATCAATCATCAGCTAAAAGCTATATCAGCTTGGGAAATAGATGGCAAGTAACATTTGCACCTGAGAAAACGCAAATGATGATCGTCTCTAGGCAAAATGATGGTAATGCTGGGGCAGTAGTAAGGATGAATGGGAGGTGTTGGCACCTGGAGAAAAAAGTTTATATCCTTGGGGTGAAATTTGACTCCAAACCAAAGAAGAAACCCTTTTTGTAAATCTTGCAAACAAGGCAGCCAGGAAGCTTACAGCACTTCGCCGTATCTCGCATCTGCTTGACAGTAGGGGTTGCAAGATTCTGTACGAGGGACAAGTACGCTCACACCTTGAGTATGCTCCACTTTCTTGGTTTGCCTGCCCCCCCCCCTCTCTCATCTGCGACTGCTTGACAGAGTAGAGAACAGAGCAAGACGTCTCATCTCTCGCCTGGACCCATCCTGGATAGATCTGGCATTTCAGCAGAGCCTTCAACACAGGAGGGATGTGGGTGGCCTTACTGTTGTGTACAAGGCCAATATTGTCAAAGTACCACACTTGGATCCACTTCGAGGACAGCGTGAAACAAGCTTTTATGCCACAAGACGGGCAGAAAGCAGCAACTTCACTCTGGCTGTACCCTTCTCCAGAACATCACTCCATCTGAGATCATATATACCCAGGATGGCTCGTGTATGGAACACATTCGTACAGCATAATGTCAACAAGATAAAATCAGTTGATCAAATGAAAATGCTGGCCCACAGATGGCTCCAACTTCATCCTGTTCCCTACTTGTATGTCTCATAACAGTAAAAATGCTTCCAAATGAGCTGATGTTGGTAACAGCTCTTAGCTTGCCAATAAAGTTATCAATCCTTAACCTGTAAATAGCTTGTCAATAAAGCTAGGGATCCCTAACGTTGTCAAACCCTGTGTTAAAAAAAAAAAAAAAAAAAAAAAAAAAAAAAAAAAGAGAGAGAGAGAGAGAGAGAGAGAGAGAGAGAGAGAAACGCGAAATACACCCCCGTTAAACCTGAAAGCAAAAGGAACATACAACAAGAACACTTCGCCTCCTTTTACCCCGTTACCCCTTCCTCTGAATTTGGCTTTTCCCCTACCTTCTCCTCAACCCCCCTTCCCTCATCCCCATTTCCCCCAGCGTATAAATAATTACAGGGCAGTTACCCCTAAAACCTTCCCTCCTCCTCTCGTTTTCTCTAAATTATTCTGTTTTCTGTCAATTATTCCGTTTTCTTTTAAATATTTAGCATCATTACCTTCTCAATAATTACCCCGCTAAGTGACGCAATATATCGCAGCTCAGCCTCTATATTTATAGATATCGTACGTAATTATCGTACGTTTTACGGACGACTTCAGTCTCCTCACTGATAGCTATCGTACGTCCCACGTAATAGGTATCGTACTTCGCAACTGGTGCACATCGCCGTGATCATTACTGTACGTCGCGTGTGATAATTATCGCACGTTGAATATACTGATTATCGTACATCGCGAGTGATAAACTACGCACGATTAGGGTAAGTGACATGGTCCTCAGACAAATAGAGAAATTAAAACTGTTTGCAAGAGTTTTAAAGGAATGTAAAGAGGAGCTTAGCATACCTTTGGCTGATCTTTTCAACATATCACTACAAACTGGCATAGTGCCAGACAAGTGAAAAATGGCAAATGTAATACCTATTTACAAAGCAGGAGACAGGTCCTTAGCTTCGAACTATAGACCAATAAGCCTTACCTCCATAATGGGAAAATTTATGGAATCAATAATTGCCGAAGCAATTCGTAGCCATCTTGAAAGGCATAAATTGATTAATGAATCTCAGTACGGTTTTACAAAGGGGCGTTCCTGTCTTACGAATTTACTTTTTCCACTAAGGTATTTGAGGAGGTACATTATGGCAATATGATATTGTGTATATAGACTTCAGTAAGGCTTTTGATAGTTCCACATCAGAGGCTATTGAGGAAAATTAAGGTACAAGGAATAGGAATAAATTTTTCCTGTGTAGGGGCATGGTTGACAGATAGGGAGCAGAGAGTTTGTATCAATGGGGAGAAATTAGAGTAGGGGTGCGTCATGAGTGGTGTTCCACAGTGGTCAGTGTTGGGCCCTTTCATGTTCACAATTCATATAAACGACATTGATGAGGGAATAAATAGCGACATAAGCAAATTTGTTGACACCAAAATAGGTCGCCTAATTCATTCTAATAAGGACATTAGAGCACTCCAGGAAGATTTGAATAGACTGATGCAGTGGTCGGAGAAGTGGCAGATGCAGTTTAATATAGACAAATGTAAAGTTCTAAACACTGGACAAGAAAATAACTATGCCACATATAAACTAAATAATGTAGATCTTAATATTACTGATTGCGAGAAGGATTTAGGAGTTCTGGTTAGCAGTAATCTAAAAATCAGACACATATACAACATCTGGGTGTTTATATTGTAGACGTATCGCTATCCAGTGGCTTTATCAATACAAATTCAAGGACATAATTGGAAGTCAGAAGAACTATATACAAAAGATGAGGTAATCAGTCCCTCAGCCTTGGAGTTGGTGTGAAGAGCACCGTAGTCGTGAAGATTCTGGAGTACAAGCAAGAAGGCTGGCGCTTATATACTTGCGACAGGTGGAAAGGGGACGGGTAGCAGATGAGAACATTGTCACCGCAACATCATTAAATCATGGTTCAGAGGACATCTACATAACCTTCTTCACGGCTGCTACTACTACTACTACCACAATTAACCCGTGCCTCGGGTATGATATGCTTCCACTGGGGAATGCCGCCTACAAGTGACTATGCCCTCGTCTGCTACCCATCCCCTTTCCACCTGTCGCCAGTATATAAGCGCCAGCCTTCTTGCTTGTGCTCCAGAATATTCACGACTACGGTGCACTTCACATCAACTCCAAGGCTGAGGGACTGATTACCTCATTTTTTTGTGTATAGTTCTTCTGACTTCCAATTAAATCCTTTAATTTGTATTGATAAAGCCACTGGATGGCGAAATGTCTACAATAAAGACACCCAGATGTTGCAAATGTGTCTAATTTTTTTAAAACCAAGACAACAGTGTATAAGTGTTCGCAATAAAGCGAACACAACCCATGGCTTCATATCAAGGAGCATAAATAATAGGAGTGTTCAGATTGTTCTTCAACGCTATGTATCTTTGGTTAGGCCTCATTTAGATTATGCTGCACAGTTCTCGTCACCGTATTACAGAATGGATATAAATGCACTGGAAAACGTACAAAGGAGGATGACAATGTTGATCCCTCGGTCTATCCTATGAGGATAGACTGAGGGTCATAAATCTGCACTCTCTAGAAAGGCGTAGAATTAGGGGGGATATGATTGAAGTGTATAAATGGAAAACATGAATAAATAAAGGGAATGTAAGTAGCATGCTGAAAATATCCAGCCATGACCAGACTCGCAGCAATGGTTTTGAGTTGGAAAAATTACCAGGAAAGATATAGGAAAGCACTGGTTTGGTAATAGAGTTGTAGATGAGTGCAACAAACTCCCGAGTACCGCCAGAGAAGCTAAAACGTCGTGTAGTTTTCAATATACGATGGATAAATACATGAATGTGTGTGGGTGGGTGTGTGGTGAACCTGACTAGCTTGTGCTGATAGGTCTGATGTCATGCCCCTTTCTTAAGTGGATGTGACCTGACTTGACCTGACTAGATGGGTCATTGCTTTAAGCCGGGAGGTGACATGGACCTGCTTTGCATGGGCCAGTTGGCCTGCTTCAGTGTTCCTCTTTCTTACGTTATGTTCTTATAATTATCGCACGCAGCATATGCTAATCATACGCCGTACGTGTTGATTATCGTATATCGAGCTGTGAATCGACCCCTGCAACTACAAATAGGTGAATGCACATACGCATATATATATATATATATATATATATATATATATATATATATATATATATATATATATATATATATATATATATTAATATATAAATGTGTGTGTATGTACGTATGTATGCATGTATGTGTACGTGGGTGTGTGTGTGTGTGTGTCGTGCCGAATAGGTAAAATTGGTCAATTAGCAAGAACTCATTTAAAATTAAGTCCTTTCTAAAATTTTCTCTTACACGTTTAAAGATATATTTTATTCATTTATATTAATGTAATAATTTTGTACCAAAAGAACCTTAGAAAACTTACCTAACCTTATTATAACAATCAATTTAATTTAGCCTAATCCTACTAAATATATTTTAGATAAATTTACAATAATTTAATAATAAACACAATGAAATATTTTTTTTCGTTAGGTTCAGAATGATTTTTGCGAGATCTTTGAATACACAAATTTTCGCTTGCCTTATTCGGCAAGAAGAGCATTGCTATTTAAGCCAAAATCGCAGTTCTACCTATTGCTCACACACACACACACACACACACACACACACACACACACACACACACACACACACACACACACTGTTAATTATCGTACACCGCGGCGGTGGTCGATTAGCGCAAATTGCGTTAGATAATTACGGTATACTGCGGTAGGTAAGTCTCGTGCGCCGCTGCGGCTAATTATCGTAAAGTAAGGCGAAAGGGGGAGTGGGGGAGGGGGAAGGAGGGGTTAGAGGAAGGAGGGGGAAGAGGGTAGGGGTGACAGTGGAACTGCATCGAGGACAGTTAATTACCACCCAATTAAGAAGGTGATTCCTGTACATCGATGAAGCTGGTGGTCCTGTAGAGTGGCAACAAGTCGTTGAATGCGCCGTTGTCCGCATTACGCGCGGTAGTTATATCGTGGCGTGGTTAACGGTAGTCAAACTATCACGCGGTGAACGGTAGTTAAATTATCACAGTACCGAGGCTTGAACAGTTAGTAAAAAAAAATCCGCATTTAGGAGAGGCACCTTATGACGACGTTTCGAGCAGTCTTTGACCATTGTCAGGTTACAGGAATGGTCCAAGAATGACCGAAACGTCGTCAAGAGATTAGTTTCCCAAGGGCGGATTCTTGGGAGGAAAAAGTAGTGAAGAATTTAGAATCATCAATGGTAACTCCAGGAGAGTTGGAGTTACCTTTCCCTTCCTCGGATCAAACCTTCCTGATCACTTCATTCCACAAGTATTGTATGACCCTTATGGTTTGGCGCTTCCGTAAGGATTTTTTTTCAGGAGTTCTGCAAACATGAGACTCAGGATGAAATTTTTTCTTAGGTAAAAATATTTACATTATATTATTATTATTATAATCAAGGGGGAAGCGCTAAACCCGGAGGATTATACAGCGCCTGGGGGGGGGGATGTGGAAGGCATTCAGGCTTAATTCGGGGAACTGGAGCACAGATCCAATTCCCTAAATCAAGAGCCCCTCACCAACATCAAGGAACCTTCCTTGAGGGGAAAATATTTACAAAGATTGAGAAATCTACGATTTTTAACACATTATTAACAAACGGTAATTAGGTAGTGATAACCAAAGTATTATCCCTCGTTAAGTATTAACAAAATACTACCCTTGGATAGGTATTAACCATCAAAATACAACTTCTGATTAGGTATTAATAAACAAAGTGCTACCCCTGGTTAGGTATTAGTAATTAGAGTACTACCCCTGATTAGGTAATAATCAGAGTACTACCCCTGATTAAGTAATAATCAGAGTACTACCCCTGATTAGGTATTAATAATCCAAGTACTACCCCTGGTTTGGAATTCTAATACCCTGGTTAGATATGAATGTACAATGGACAAGTATTAATATACAAACTAATACCCTGATTAGGCAATAATATGCAAATTAATACCCTGATTAGGCAATAATATGCAAATATACCCTGATTAGGTACTGTGCAAATTAATTCCCTGATTTGGTACTATGTAGATTAATACTCTCTTTAGGTATTAATGTGTCAAGTAATACACTAATAAGTATTTACTTGTGTGATGATTTAAGTAATGGATAGGGATTAGTTTTTACCGCTGTTGTTGCTGCCTCTAATTTACAAGTGACTTGTGGCTGTTAATTAACAGCTGAATTAGCAGAAATTAAATATCTATTAATTAAAAACATTAATTTTCATTACAATTAAGGTCTTCCCCTTCCCCACCGGATAAATTGATGAGGTTAGAGGGGTTTGTCTGAGGCTTTGGAGGGGCAAGTATGTTGCTAGGAGGGGCAAGTATGAGGCTTGGGGACAGGCAAGTATGAAGCTTGGAGGGACAGGGAAATATGAGACTTGGAGGTAGAGGCAGGTATGAGGCTTGGAGGGGCAAGTATGAGGCTTGGATGGTCATGTATGGAGCTTGAAGGGGGCAAGTATGAGGCTTGGATCAAGTATGAGGATAGGAGGGGGCAATTATGAGGCTTGGATCGTCAAGTATGAAGCTTTAAGGGGGAAAGTATGACTGGAGGGGCAAGTATGAGGCTTGAATCGTCAAGTATGAGGATTGTAGGCGGCAAGTATGAGGCTTTGAGGGGCAAATATTTTATTTTCCTATAATTTACCTTTGACCGTTTCAAGGGATCTCCTGCCCTCGCAACTAGGTCCGAGGCCAAGTTTCCATGTAGATCGTCTGGACCACCAGGCTGTTAGTGCTAGCGGCCACGCTCCGCAGTATATACACTTGTTGAACGCCGGCCTGGAGATCGGAGGAGGACTGACAGAACAGGTTATCGACGAACGTCTATTCCCATCATTACGTCTAACAAAAAGTTCATGAAAGCTCCGAGTTTTTTTTTTTTTTTTTTTAAGATGGTAATTTTTTGTATTGTATTTGTTTTTCGACTCTTCACTTTTATAAAAAGAAAAAAAAAAACATAAATGGTTTAGACTTTTAATCTGCGAACTTGTGTTAATTTGGAGGTTCCAATTCTGTTTTCTGTTGAAACTGATGACGAGTTTTACTTGAAGGTCACAGTGACTTTGCTTGTCCTCTCGTAGGATTTATTTAGAATAAGACGGAGAAAGATTATATATATATATATATATATATATATATATATATATATATATATATATATATATATAAATATATATATATATATTATATATATATATATATACATAATAATAAGCAAAAAACCCATCTGAAAGAATAGAGAAATTCCAAGCGCTTTCGTGACTACTCACATTATCAAGGAACTATATAGTTCCTTGATAATGTGAGTAGTCACGAAAGCGCTTGGAATTTCTCTATACTTTCAGAGTGGTTGTTTTGCATATTTTGAAATCACCTGTTTACTGTGATCTTATTGCATATATATATATATTATATATATATATATATATATATATTATATATATATATATATATATATATATATATAAGAGAGAGAGAGAGAGAGAGAGAGAGAGAGAGAGAATGGGAGAGACTCTTATGAAAAATTACATACTCCTAACAGTTATTATAAGTAAATATTATATTTCAGTTTTACCTATTCTTGGTGCTGAATAGGTAAAACTGGTCAGTTAGCAAGGACTCGTTTAAAATTAAGTCCTTTCTAAAATTTCCTCTTATATGTTTAAAGATACATTTTTTTTCATTTATGTTAATATAAAAATTAATTATTTTGTACGAAAAGAACCTTAGAAAACTTATATAACCTTATTGTAACAAGCACAATTTAATTTAGCCAAATCCAACTAAATATATTTTAGACAAGTTTACAACGATTTTTGCGAAATTATTGCATACAGAAATTTTTCGCTTGCCTTATTCGGCAAGAACAGCGTTGCTATTTAAGCCAAAGTTTTACTTATTCGGCACAACTTATATAACTGTGTTTCAAATAATATTGGAAATTGCTTAATTCTCGTCATTATTTTTTATATATGTAGCAGTGAAAGCGATACTATCTTTTTGAATCGTGTCAAGACAACACCACACAACACACACACCACAATATAGACAGGAATTCTGATGGTAGAACATATGAAAACATTGCAACATCTGGTGTCTAAGAGACATCATCGACGCCACACAGCTTATCAAGCTAACACAAGCACAAGGCTAGGCTCAACCGAAGCAGAGAATGTCTGATGAGGTGCAACAGTTAGAAAATGGCACATGTGGGCGAGGCTCATCTTGGGTTCAGCCACGTGGAGGACTTTCATTCTTGGACGTCCCTTCAGCCCTTCCTCTCATGCTGTCATCGATCATTCTATTCGTCCCTTCCCTCTTCTCCACTCCAGACCGTTTCCAAGAGAACATAGTATGGCTGTAACAACTTTCAGCAAAAAAGAGCAGAACTGGAGAGTGATTCTGCGCTCAAGGAGTACCTTCATTCTATCTGACGCTCATGTTCTTCTCAGAGAACCTTCGCACTGACACCTACACTCGTTTCTTCTCAAGGAGAACCTTTCGCACGAGACCTGCAACCTGTTCTTCTCAAGGTAGAACCTTCGCACGAGACCCTACACTCAGTGTTCTTCTCAAGGAGAACCTTCACGAGATCCCTACACTCGTGTTCTTCTCAAGGAGAACCTTCGCACGAGACCCTGCACTCGTGTTCTTCTCAAGGAGAACCTTCGCACGAGACCCTACACTCGTGTTCTTCTCAAGGAGAACCTTCGCACGAGACCCTGCACTCGTGTTCTTCTCAAGGAGAACCTTCGCACGAGACCCTGCACTCGTGTTCGTCTCGTCATATCGCCAGACAGCAAGTCCATTGTTAAAATCAGATCTATGCAAATGACCAGTCCTCGTAGCGTCCCTTCCTCCTCCTCCTCCACTTGCTCTTCCTTCTATGCCATCTCCATCCCAGACTCCTTCTCCTTCTTCTCCCCCTCCCTCCCTCTCCCTCCTCGTTTCGGACGCATCTTTTACTTGGATTGCTGTGCGCTACTACACTGTTTTTTGCTCCAGAAAAGCAGTTATGAGCTTCGTACGTAGCTCTTCGCAAGTCATGTTCTGACGTCTTCATGTGTGTGTGTGTGTGTGTGTGTGTGTGTGTGTGTGTGTGTGTGTATAGTAGTAGTAGTTACCATCTGTCAAAGGCGCTTGTCTATCTGAAACTGCGCACAAAGTTTGCCTGCAACACTCCCACATCAAACACAATACCCCCCTCCCCCTCTGCGTTCCCACATGCATGAAACACACACAAGCAGGCAGATACTCACGCAATGACGCATGCAAGGTGCGCGCGCAAGCACACACACACACACACACACCCGCAAACACACACATATATACACACATACACATAAATACACATACACAAACACACACAAGCACAAATACGCAAACACACATACAAAAACACATGCAACTCACACACACACACACACACACACACACACACACACACACACTGAGTGCACTGTACGCGGTACTTCCCTCTGTACCAAGTATTACCCACCTGCTCTCAGGAAAGTCAAGAGGAGCTGCAGGTTGTCTGACAATCTGCTGTTCTTACCCAAGACAGTGGATGGCGCTCGCAACCAGTCAGGGGAAAAAAACAAACACTGAAAACAAAGCAAAAAAAAAAAAAAAAAACTTTCTTTGTCCCCTAAACTTTTCGTTTTCTCAATTTAAAAAAAAAACTGCCATCGGTTACTCAACATATTTTTTTTAAATTATTTCTCTCATATTGTTGTATTCTCTCCTGCAATAATAAACTTTCAATTCACGATTCTAATCTTTATCTTGTAACGAACGCGAAAAAAAATCGCTTCATGCAAATGACCAATTTCCTAGGATGGCCAATTCGCGTTCCAGACCTCTGATTGGTCGAAACATCGTCGTAAAAAACAACAATTTTCTCCCCATTTACACTGGAAACTGGTCTGGTTCTCACTTGTTTCCTCATTTTTGGGAGTTGTATTTATAGACTCAAACCCCCGTTTTTTATATTTAAATTCCAAAGGGGTTGTAAAGTTTTAGTTGGTTTAATGTATGGCATAAAACACTGGGTCCTGTTTTACTTTATTTGCGATTTATTGAATAATTTCCATTACTCTTTTTTCCGCACTTATCCGAAGAACTGGAAATGCGAGAGAAAAAAAATTGTGAAGTAGATTTATTTTTTCTATTTGCCATAACGACAGCTTTTGAAGTTTTTGTGAGACTGAGTTGTTGGTGACAGCAACAGCAGTGATGGTGGCCGCAGCAGTGGTGGTGGCCGCAGCAGTGGTGGTGGCCGCAGCAGTGGTGGTGGCCGCAGCAGTGGTGGTGGTGGCAGCAACAGCAGTGGTGGTGGCCGCAGCAGTGGTGGTGGTGCAGCATACAGCAGTGGTTGGTGGCGCAAGCAGTGGTGGTGGCCGCAGCAGTGGTGGTGGTGGCAGCAACAGCAGTGGTGGTGGCCGCAGCAGTGGTGGTGGCCGCAGCAGTGGTGGTGGTGACAGCAACAGCAGTGGTGGTGGCCGCAGCAGTGGTGGTGGCCGCAGCAGTGGTGGTGGTGGCAGCAACAGCAGTGGTGGTGGCCGCAGCAGTGGTGGTGGTGGCAGCAACAGCAGTGGTGGTGGCCGCAGCAGTGGTGGTGGCCGCAGCAGTGGTGGTGGTGACAGCAACAGCAGTGGTGGTGGCCGCAGCAGTGGTGGTGGTGACAGCAACAGCAGTGGTGGTGGCCGCAGCAGTGGTGGTGGCCGCAGCAGTGGTGGTGGTGGCAGCAACAGCAGTGGTGGTGACAGCAACAGCAGTGGTGGTGGCCGCAGCAGTGGTGGTGGCCGCAGCAGTGGTGGTGGTGGCAGCAACAGCAGTGGTGGTGGCCGCAGCAGTGGTGGTGGTGGCAGCAACAGCAGTGGTGGTGGCCGCAGCAGTGGTGGTGGTGGCAGCAACAGCAGTGGTGGTGGTGGCAGCAACAGCAGTGGTGGTGGCAGCAACAGCAGTGGTGGTGGTGGCAGCAACAGCAGTGGTGGTGGCCGCAGCAGTGGTGGTGGTGGCAGCAGTGGTGGTGGTGGCAGCAACAGCAGTGGTGGTGGCCGCAGCAGTGGTGGTGGTGGCAGCAACAGCAGTGGTGGTGGCCGCAGCAGTGGTGGTGGTGGCAGCAACAGCAGTGGTGGTGGCCGCAGCAGTGGTGGTGGCCGCAGCAGTGGTGGTGGTGACAGCAACAGCAGTGGTGGTGGCCGCAGCAGTGGTGGTGGCCGCAGCAGTGGTGGTGGTGGCAGCAACAGTGGTGGTGACAGCAACAGCAGTGGTGGTGGCCGCAGCAGTGGTGGTGGCCGCAGCAGTGGTGGTGGTGGCAGCAACAGCAGTGGTGGTGGCCGCAGCAGTGGTGGTGGTGGCAGCAACAGCAGTGGTGGTGGTCGCAGCAGTGGTGGTGGTGGCAGCAACAGCAGTGGTGGTGGTGGCAGCAACAGCAGTGTGGTGGCAGCAACAGCAGTGGTGGTGGTGGCAGGCAACAGCAGTGGTGGTGGCCGCAGCAGTGGTGGTGGGCAGCAGTGGTGGTGGTGGCAGCAACAGCAGTGGTGGTGGCCGCAGCAGTGGTGGTGGGTGGCAGGCAACAGCAGTGGTGGTGGCCGCAGCAGTGGGTGGTGGTGGGCAGCAACAGCAGTGGTGGTGGCCGCAGCAGTGGTGGTGGCCGCAGCAGTGGTGGTGGTGGCAGCAACAGCAGTGGTGGTGGCCGCAGCAGTGGTGGTGGCCGCAGCAGTGGTGGTGGCCGCAGAAGTGGTGGTGACAGCAACAGCAGTGGTGGTGGCCGCAGCAGTGGTGGTGACAGCAACAGCAGTGGTGGTGGCAGCAGCAGCAGTAGTGACAGTAACAGCAGTGGTGGTGGCAGCAGCAGCAGTAGTGACAGTAACAGCAGTTGTGGTGGCAGCAGCAGCAGTAGTGACAGTAACAGCAGTGGTGGTGGCAGCAGCAGCAGTAGTGACAGTAGCAGCACTGGTGGTGGCAGCAACAGCAGCGATGACAGCAACAGCAGTGGTGGTGGCAGCAGCAGCAGTAGTGACAGTAACAGCAGTTGTGGTGGCAGCAGCAGCAGTAGTGACAGTAGCAGCACTGGTGGTGGCAGCAACAGCAGCGATGACAGCAACAGCAGTGGTGGTGGCAGCAGCAGCAGTAGTGACAGTAGCAGCACTGGTGGTGGCAGCAACAGCAGCGATGACAGCAACAGCAGTGGTGGTGGCAGCAGCTATAACAACAACAACAACAAATTAAAAGCGACTGATACCATTGACGCGCTAAGCCCATAGGAAGACTGAACTAGAGCGGTCTGTTACAGCACATCTGTGACCACAGATATAACACTATCTCATAGTATATAACAAAGTATAACTTACAATATATTTTACATTATATGTAAATACACATAAGTGTATTTTATAGTATATATCACAGTAAATAATATCTGGAAGTTACTTGGATACTGGAATCAATTTCTGAGGTCACCACCCCCGCAAACCGGTCCGAAAAGAGGTCTCCTGGTTGACAGCCTGATCAACAAAGCTGTTAGTGGCAGCCTCACACAGTCCAACAGAGGCCCCACAGTTCGGCTGATAAGGAACTCATTAAAAGTACTTATTAAATTTCCTCTTGAAGACAGCCAGGCATTTTTTGGCCTTCTCCATAATGTACGAAGGAAGGTGTTGAACGGTCTTGGTCCTTTTACACTTATTCTCACTTGGCCCTCACTACACCCTTCCTTATCACTTGCGAGTCTTTTGTAATCATCATTTTCTTAGTGGTTGTGATAGCAAGTCTTCTGTGGGTCGTGAGCGTGAGATCCTCTGACATTATCACTCCTCTCTCCTTCACACTGCTCTTCCGCTCTCTTGAGTGTCCTCAGTTTTTTGTTCTTCCTTCTTCTATTTAATTTTTCATTTTTTTTCATAGATTAATAAATTTCTTGTACGTGAGCGTCACATTTTCTGTGGTTTATGAAACCTTGCAGATCTGCAGTGTCCTCGGTATCTTTCATTTGTTGTATGAGGAAGCGCTAAACCCCTAGGAGTCATTAAGGCCACTTGAGGAAATGTAAGGCAGAGTCGATCCTAAGAGAGAAAGGATGGCTCCAGCTCTCTGGATCAAGAACCCTCCATCGTCATCAACGGAGTGTCTTCAATAAATATTTTTTCCACTTTAAAATGAACTAGTTGTGGTGACGGTGAGGGGTGCTTAGTACAACATTATGAGGGAGGGGGAGCGGGGAGAAAGGGGGGAGCGGGGAGAAAGGGGGGAGCGGGGAGAAAGGGGGAGCGGGGAGAAAGGGGGGAGCGGGGAGAAAGGGGGGAGCGGGGAGAAAGGTGGAGCGGTGAGAAAGGGGGGAGCGGGGAGAAAGGGGGAGCGGGAGAAAGGGGAGCGGGGAGAAAGGGGGGAGCGGGGAGAAAGGGGGGAGCGGGAGAAAGGGGGAGCGGGGAGAAAGGGTGGAGCGTGAGAAAGGGGGAGCGGTGAGAAAGGGGGAGCGGGGAGAAGGGGAGGGGGAAAAGGGAGCGGGGAGAAAGGGGGCAGCGGGAAAAAGGGGGAGGGGGAGAAAGGGGGCAGGGGGAGAAAGGGGGCAGCGGGGAGAAAGGCGGCAGCGGGGAGAAAGGGGGCAGCGGGGAGAAAGGGGCAGCGGGGAGAAAGGGGCAGCGGGGAGAAAGGGGGCAGCGGGGAGAAAGGGGCAGCGGGGAAAGGAGGGCAGCGGGGAGAAAGGGGGCAGCGGGGAAAGCGAGAAGGGCAGCGGGAGAAAGGGGGAGCGGGGAAAGTGGAGGGGAGAAAGGGGGGGGGGGCGGGTGTTACACTGTCTACTAAACCTCTTCCTTGCGTAGGGAGTGATTTCTGTGTGCAGATTCAGGACCAATTCCTCTAGGATTTTCCAGCTGTAAATTATAATACATCTTACTTGCCTGCTTTCAAAGGAGGAACTTCACTCGTTCCCTGTAATTTAGACGCTTGACTGAATTTATGCGAGAAGGTTCTCTGTGCATTCTTTAAGTCTGCAATTTCGCCTGCCTTAAAAGGGGCTTTTAATGTACAGTAATATTTCCGCCTAGAGAGAACAACTTAAAGATGGCCGTCATTGGCTCCGTATCTCATGTTTTGAATTTTCTTTTTATCCTGCCACTTTCCTCGCGGTGTTGAAAATAACATTGTTGTGACCCATGAAAGTGAGAGTGACATTATCATTCCATTCCTAAGTCCTCTAATAAATTATTGAGTCAGCTGTAAAATATAAAAAAAAATGGTGGATGAATTAATTTTTACTTTTTTTTTTAATTAACATGTGATGCAAACATACATAGCAACTCTTCTCAATAAGAGACGAATAAAATAATCCTATAGAACCATTCACTAAAATCCTGGTCACCCGTATCTCCACTAGACACAGAAAACACAACCAAAACTGTCGCGGTAGTTGCAGAGTGACTTCGTATGAAAGTATGAATGAAAGGACAAGTATGGATGAAAGAACAAGTATGGATGAAAGAACAAGTATGGATGAAAGAACAAGTATGGATGAAAGGACAAGTATGGATGAAAGAACAAGTATGGATGAAAGACAAGTATGGATGAAAGAACAAGTATGGATGAAAGAACAAGTATGGATGAAAGAACAAGTATGGATGAAAGAACAAGTATGGATGAAAGAACAAGTATGGATGAAAGGACAAGTATGGATGAAAGAACAAGTATGGATGAAAGGACAAGTATGGATGAAAGAACAAGTATGGATGAAAGGACAAGTATGGATGAAAGAACAAGTATGGATGAAAGAACAAGTATGGATGAAAGAACAAGTATGGATGAAAGGACAAGTAGAGATAAAAGTATGGATAAAAGGACAAGTGCATACACTTAGCACATCTTTACTGGATACTTTTCGGTCGTGGGACCAAGGTCCCAGGACCGAAACGGATCCAATAAAGATGTGCGAAGAGTATGTACTTGCGTCCTCTCATCTGTTCATATGGTTTTCGAGCCCTCCAAGAGATCTGAGTTTAATATGAACAAATCCTACAGAGAAAAACACGACCGCAATCGGTGTTGGACACGACCTCCTCCCACACCTTGTCAGTCTGAACCTCCCACACCTAGTCAGTCTGAACCTCCCACCCCGGAATATCACCCAAGTTTCACCTTCCCACTAAAAAACTCGGATATCTCTTTTGTAGCTTCTCTGGATCTTCCGCTGATGGGTTCTTCACACTTCAATCTTATATATATTAAATGTACAGAGAAAGACTTACACATTAACCAAAAAACTAAACCAGCAAACTGCATTTATTTACTGTACATTATCGTGCATCGCAGCATCGTCCGTGGTGACTCAAAAAACACAAATATACCAGCAAAGTTTTCCATTTAGCAAATTAAAGTATGATTATCAATATTTTATTGTTGAAATTTCATCTACTCAAATATAGAAGAATGAAGAGTCCAAGCCGAGTACAACACAGGAATCAGGAAGATCATTTCTTCCAGTCAGCGGCACAATTAAAAGACTCTGGAACAACCACGTCAGACGACCCATCACTTAAACTTTATACTTCGTCAGGACAAACGAACATCCAAAAAAATATATGAAGAGGATTTATGTCAAGCAGGTGAGCGGATTTAATCTATACAGGTAGAGCGTTGTTGTTGTTGTTGTTAACGGGATGAAAGGATTAACCGAAATGAATTAATTTTTTATTACCAAATAAATATTTATTGTGCTCGCATCGAGCGGAATGAAATTTATTCTCATTGTGGGACATTTTTTTCTCAAAATTAGGAATTAATTATTTAAGCCCTCGAGATGAAGTGATTTCAAAAACACACACACACACACACACACACACACACACACACACACGAGGCGGGGCCAGGAGCTATGAATCGACCCCTGCAACCACAATTAGGTGAGTACACACACACACACAATCAGCAGCTGTCAGCGTCATTTCTAACTCAAAAAAATAGTTTAAATTTTTAATTCCAAATAAAGTTTTATATATTTTTTTCAGGTTCACCTCAAAATGTTCGACTATTGTCACCGAGTCGTTACACGAGGGATCATAAAAGTGAGTCTGGGGAATTAAAAACCAACTTTGAGGGGAATTAATGGCATGCGTCCAGGGATTCAGTGACGTATGTCAGAAGACTGGAGGAAAAAAACGTATCTTTGGAGGCAATTACATACGTACGCTGATATATTCACAAATGTACTTCGGGGGAAATCAAGAACGTGTTCCGGATGAGTGGACGTGATGGGGTATCGAGCCCTCTTTGTTCCCCCCCCCCAGCAAGGTCAGATAAGGATACACTCAACATCTTCCCCCCCACCTCATTCTTTCCCCTCCCCTTCCCTTCGTACACATCCCCTATTCATCCCTTACTGATAACATCGTGCTTGTAATGGTGGTGATGACTCTCCCCTCACACCAAGGGAAAGGAGGAATTGAAAGGGAGAGAAAGAGAATAGGAGAGAATTGGAAGGAGGCGAAGGAGGAGTTATTAAAATGAAATAAAACATAGGGGGTAAAAGAAATGGGGTAGAAAAGGGGACAAAGGAGTGAGAAGATAGGAGAGAGAAGAGCGAATGAGATGTGAGAGAGAGAGAACGGGGATAAGTAGATGGGAGGGAACAGTCGTCGGAAGAGAAGATAGACAGTGAGTGGAGGAAAGAGGAGAAGTGGAAGTAAAATATAAGAAGAGACAGTGAAGAAAAGGTAAAGGGATGAACAAAGAATTAGGAGGAAGAAACAGAAGGACGAGGAAAAGAAGTTTACAGAAATGGGATGAAATGAGAAAAGTGTGAAGAGTAGAAAGATAAAGAAGAGGAAGGAGAAGGGCGAAATGGAGAGAATAAATCATGGGTAAAATAAAATAAATAGTGAAAGCAGGAGGAGAAAAAAAGGAGAGACGAAAAAAGGGGAAAGTAAGGAAGCTAAAGGAAAAGAGGAAAGGGGGGAGGCATGGAGAATGAAAGATGAATGACAGCTATGCTATAGAGAGTGAGAATTCTCAGCACAGTCTACCTGGTCTACACCTCCCAAATATTTACTCACTGGCAGGCAGACAGAGACGTGAAATATTCGTGTCTAGAAACCTCTCAGCACACAAGAGTTCACATATTTATTTCCGACAACCCGACTGACATCAAATCAAAATATACACGAGTTATAAACCAAATTAAAATTATTTATCAGAGACAAAAAACTAATATATATATATATATATATATATTATATATATATATATATATATATATATATATATATATATATATATATATATATATATGCAAAACAACCACTGTGAAAGACTAGAGAAATTCCAATCGCTTTCGTGACTACTCACATTATCATAGTTCCTTGATAATGTGAGTAGTCATGAAAGCGCTTGAAATTTCTCTAGTCTTTCACAGTGGTTATTTTGCATATTCTGAAATCACCTGTTCACTGTGATCTTATTGCATATATATATATATAATATATATATATATATATATATATATATATATATATATATATATATATATATATATATATATATGTCGTGCCGAATAAGTAAAATTTATTAATTAGTGAGAATTCGTTTAAAATTAAGTCCTTTCTAATTTTTTTTCTTATACGTTTAAAGATATATTTTTTCATTAATATTAATGTAAAAATTGATAATTTTGTACCAAAAGAACCTTAGAAAACTTATGTAACCTTATTATAACAAGCGTAATTTAATTTAGCCTAATCCAAATAAATATATTTTAGGTAAGTTTACAGTAATTTAATAGTAAACAAAATGAAATGTTTTTTCGTTAGGTTCAGAAAGATTTTTGTGAAATTATTGCATACACAAATTTTAGCTTAACTTATTCGGCAAAAAGAGCGTTGCTATTTAAAGCAGAATCGCAGGTTTTACCTATTCGGCACGACATTTATATATATATATATATATATTATATATATATATATATAATATATTATATAATATAAATTTGAATTAGACAAAACTCCGACATATATTTGATCAAACTTAATTAGAAAAAAAGAAAGCTGTGTTATCTTCAAATAAAAAATTGACTAATTTTGGACATGATTCCCTCAGTTGTGTCTTACCTAAGACCACCTTCCTTCCTGAGTGTCTCGTGTACACAGTGACAACACTCTCTCACACACCATCCATAACAGCCCGCTTGACCTCAAACTTCCGACACAAACGTTACAAGCAAAACTTCCGTCACAAACGTCACAAGCAAAACTTCCGTCACAAACGTCACAAGCAAAACTTCCGTCACAAACGTCACGAATGAAAGTCTCAACACGAGCACTTGAATTATTATAATCAAAAAGAAGTGCTAAGCCACAAGGGCTATACAGCGCTGCGTGAGCACTTGAAGCAAGTTTTAACACGAATGACAAGTACAAACAAAAAGTTCCAACACACGAACTACAAAAGACAAGTTCTGTCGTGAACATTGCAGTTGTTCTATCAGAAACATTTATCATTCACACCCGACACGCAACATTCCTTGCAGGATTAACACACACGGAACAAACAAAACGGAGTAACAGAAACAACGAAACAGAATAAAGAGGGACCAAGGAAGTGACAGAACCAAGAGAGCAAAGTAGCAAAAACAGGAAGAGGGAAACGGAACAGAGAAAAGAAGGAAGTAAGAAAAACGAGAACGAGAGCAGAGATGAGCCAAGGAAATGACAAGAACAGAGCGAAACGAAACGAAGATGAAGTATGGAAGAGAACAAAGACAGGAAGACAAGGAAGGAGAACAAAGGAAAACTGATGAATAGTCTTGACATTATTTAAAATTCATGAGTTAGTATTACATAAAGAAATGGGCCATTTACAGGTAGAACCATTTACAGGATTTTTAAGCCAACTGAAGAATTAGTTGAACCATTTACGGGAATAGTAGAACTATTTACTTAAATAGGATTTTGGAGTTATATACAGAATTGGTACAGCCATTTACATTGTTGGTAGAACCATTTACAGGATTGGTAGAGCCATTTGCAGGATTGGTAAAATGAACATCAAAATGGTATACAATACCGACAGGTTGGTAGGTAAGACACATAGGCAACAGTTAGGCAACTTTATTCCGAAACGTTTCGCCTACACAGTAGGCTTCTTCAGTCGAATACATCTCTACTGTTCCTGCCTACTTTCTGTATTCGACTGAAGAAGCCTACTGTGTAGGCGAAACGTTTCGGAATACAGTTGCCTAGCTGTTGCCTATGTGTCTTACCTACCAACCTGTCGGTATTGTATACCATTTTGATGTTCATCTTGTCAGACACTGCAACACATGGCCTCTTGGTACAGAAAACACCTTGGACAACCCTTTCAAGTGAGAACTGTTGGATCTGAGAGGGACCTGACCTCTCAGTGGCTACATTCTCACTACTACTACTCTGCACCTCTCCTTCCGACAGTATTTAAGTCTCCGCACTGTCGCTTGATCTTCAGATAGTTCCTGACTATGGAACTGAACTTCTCCAGGCTGAGGGACTGACAACCTCAAATTCTACGACTTCAAGGGTGATGGACTGATTACGCGAAACGTTTCGGAATAAAGTTGCCTAACTGTTGCCTATGTGTCTTACCTACCAGGATTGGTAAAGTAATTTTCAGGATTGGTAGAGCCATTTCCAGGACTGGTAGCACCATTTACAGAAATGGTAAAACCATTGACAGATATGGGGAAAACTTGATTTTAAAGTAATCTGAAGAATTGGTAGAACCATTTACAAGATTGGTAGAACTATTTACAGAAATGGTAGAACCATTTACAAGATTTAGAGGCATTTAAAGAATTGGTAGAGCCATTTTTAAGATTGGTAAAACCATTTACAGGATTAACAGAACAATTTACAGGAATGGTAGAACCATTTACAGGAGTAGTAGAATCATTTACAGAAATGATAGAGTATTTACAGAATTGGTAGAGCCATTTAAAGGAATGATAGAACCTTTAACAAGATTATCAGAGCCTTTTACAGGATTGGTAGAGCTATTTACAGGACTGATAGATCCATTTAAAGAAGTAATGTAATCGATTTACAGAACTGATAAAGCCATTAACAGGACTAGTAAAAAGCCTTTTTTTTCAAGAAATTTGGTGCAGATGGCATACATTGCAAGTGAGAGCTCACGTGTGCAAGGAAATTGAAAACTCAAAGCCAAGTATAACTTCCTTTCCACAGCTTCGGAGTAAGGTATGATAATCCAAGATCATAACGTTAAGAGGAGGGCCCAAGAGCTGTCCCTCAGGGCTCTCAAACTCAGTGAGATAATTCACACAAATCGTCACATAAACAAGATCACCACACTAACTCATCAAGATCACACAAACTCAACAAGATCATCACACAAACTCAACAATATCACCACAAACTCAAGATCATCACAAAGTCTCAATTAGGTAATTTATCTACAGTTATGCCCCCCCACACAACACCATCAGCGCCGGATAAGCACAGGAATAATGACAAAAGGCTTCACTTGCGAGTCAATTTTGGCGTGTCTTACACGGTGAAAAATAAACAAACCATTATCATACCTGAGAAAATGGCCCTGACGACCCAATTCGTCAAACATACAACACACACACACACACACACACACACACACACACACACACACACACACACACACACACACACACACCTGACATTGGCTGACTTGTGTAAACACGAGACACTTAGCCAGGGAATTGTGTTGGGAAGGGGAGGGGGACAACTGTCTTCTTACCTGCATTAGTGGTAAGACATGTACGCAACAGTATGGGTCTCTAGATGGACGAGACGGACGTTTCGCTTACTCGGCAGATTTCGTCAGTCGAAATGCAGAGGACCCAGCAGAGGTGGTGGAGTTGAAGATGCGAGGTGATCAGTCCCTCGGTGTTGGTGTAGCTACTCGTTGTCAAAGGCACTTGTCGAGACACACTTGACCTGCTTTCTTTTTTTGTGTGTGTGTTTGTTTTCACATTCGTAGTTTCCATGAATGTACAAGAGGATAATCGTATAACTCAGATTACTTCTCATTTTCTCTGGCAAAACAAATTACCAACACCACCAGGCAGCTATGAGAACGATGGAGAGGGGAGGATGAGGTAAATAGGGGAGAGGGATAATGAGAAAATTAAGAAAAGAGGCTGGAGAAAGAGAGATAAAAAAAAGGAGAGCGATTACGAGTTTGATACTGTCAAGGAAGAAAAAAAGGGGTAGAAGGTAAAGGGAGAGTAGGAGGTAATGGGAGAGGTAGGCGGTAATGGGAGAGGTAGGAGTTAATGGGAGAGGTAGGAGGTGGCAATGAGTGAAAGCGGTGGGGTAGTGTTTATATTGGTAAGCAGGGCATGGGAAAACGTGAGGGTTGAGGTAGGTATTAAAGTGACGGGGAGAAAGCATGGGCTGGGAGGAGACGTGAGGACGTAGAGAGGGGAAAGAGCCCTGAGCTCAGCCATTTGATAAATTCCCCTCCCCCTCCCACCCCTCACCCCCATTCCTCCTGAGCTGTCATGTTAGTAAACAAGAATCAGCTGACTCATGATACAAGTGGTGAATAGGCCATGCTACTGGTGCTGCTGCTGGAGTTGCTGTTACTGGTGTTGCTGTTGATGCTGCTACTGCTGCTGTCAGGTGGTGCAGGTGTTAGTGCTTCTGCTGGTTGTTTTGTTGTTGTTGTTTGCTGCTGCTGGCTGTCATTCTTGGTGGTGCTACTGCTGCAACTGCTGGTGCTATTGTTACTACAGCTGCTGATGCTACTGTTACTATGGCTGCTGAAGTCACTGTTACTATAGCTGCTGATGCTGCTGTTACTATAGCTGGTGGTGCTGTTACTACAACTGTTGGTGCTACTGTTACTACCGCTGCAACTGTTGGTGCTACTGATACTACAGATGCTGCTGTTGCTACAGCAGGTGCTGCTGCTGCTAGTGCTGCAACTCTTGGTTCTGCTGTTACTACTGCTGGTGCTTTTGGTGCTGCTACTGCTGGTGCTTTTGGTGCTGCAACTGCTGGTGCTTTTGGTGCTGCTACGGCTGCAACTGTTGGTGCTGTTACTACCGCTGGTGCTGCTGCAGCTATTGCTACCATTGGCGCTGCTGCTGCTGCTGCGGCTGGTACTGGATACATTAATTCAACTTCAAGGTGATACACTACGGAACTATTTGTATACATTTGCCGCTGATTGAGAAAGTTCATACGAACTTGACCCGCGATCGTAAATAAAACTTGTTTTGACTACAAAAACATTTCGACGAGTTTGATTATGTTATTCCTGATCCAATAAATACGAGACAAATAGTAGAAATGAGACCAGCAGAGAGAGAGAGAGAGAAATGTTGAGAAGCAGATGTTAATACCGATGCCACTACACATTTGGTGTACATCGACGCCATCTGTGGACAAAATTCCTTGACGTGAAGATTGTTGTTATTACAGCAGGGGACTAACAAGGATACCAACAGGGCAGACCAACTGCAGGACCAACGGGGAGACCTACGGGGAAGACCAACAGGACATACCAACAGGGGACCAGCAGGGATACAGAGCGATCAACAGGCCAGTCCAAAAAGAAGACCAACAGGCCAGACCAACAGGGAGATCAACAAAGATATAAACAGGGATACCAACAGCGATATCAAGAAGCAATAAAAATGTATTTAGACAAAAAAACGAGGACAGGGAATATACAGGTGAGCGAACATTAGGACAAGTTTATTAGAAAAAGCTTCGGTCTTGGCACCTTGATTAAGACCACGACCGAAACGTCTAAGTGTGCTAGCGCTTGCTCACTTGTCTTTTTAAATCAGTAAGTGGTATCTATCACCAAGCTTAATACCACAAGAAAGTGTTGGTAAGTGGCTACCAGAACGTTGTTCTAAGGAGACTATATTTTCTAAAAGAATTTGAAATAATTTGAATTAGAAATGTGACTTTTGAAAGAGATCCTGAAAGAGGAGGTGAAGGGTGCTACAACACTCTCAACTTGCTACATTAATATAACAAACTAAACACTGAGGACGTCAATACGTCAAAATCTACACGCAGACATACACACGCGTGCGGGATACAGTGTAAAACCAAACACCGCGATCACCTGTACCTGTAATGAGGTACGCTTCCGCAGGACGGACGGACCCACACACACACACACACACACACACACACACACAACACACACACACACACACACACAGCGAAGAGGCTCAGCGAGCTAGATACCTCAAAGGCGATGGGGCCGGATAACATCTCTCCCTGGGTCCTGAGCAGAGGCGCTATGTGTGCCTCTAACAACAATCTTCAACACATCTATCGAAATAGGGCAACTACCTGAGGTATGGAAGTCAGCAAATGCACGTAGTCCCAATTTTTAAAAAAGGAAATAGACACGAAGCATTAAACTACAGACCAGTGTCACTGGCATGCATAGCATGAAAAGTCATGTAGAAGACTATCAGTAGAAGGGTGGTGGAGCACCTAGAAGGAATAAACTTATCAGCGACAGCCAGCACGGTTTCAGGGATGGGAAGTCCTGTGTCAAAAACCTACTGGAGTTCTATGAGAGGGTGACGGCAGAGAGGAAGGGGGGTAGATTGCGTTTTCATGTACTGCAAGAAGGCTTTTGACACAGTTCCACACAAGATATTAGTGCATAAGCTGGAGGTCCAGGCAGGTATAACAGGGAAGGCAATGCAATGGATTAAGGAATACCTGTCGAGAAGACAACAGAAAGTTGTCAGAGAGGGCGCCTGTTACGAGCGGGGTTCCATAGGGGTCAGTCCTAGGACCGGTGTTGTTTCTGGTGTTTGTGAACAACATAAAGGAAGAAATAGACACAGAAGTATCCTTGTTTGTAGATGATGTGAAGTTGATGAGAAGAATTCAGCCGGACGAGGGCCAGGCAGAACTACAAACAAATCTGGACAGGCTGCAGGCCTGGTGTAGAAACTGGCTCCTGGAGTTCAACTCCACCAAGTGCAAAGTCATGAAGATTGGGGAAGGGCAAAGAAGACCACAGACGGAGTACAGTCTAGGGGGGCTAGATACTACAAACCTCACTCAAGGAAAAGGATCTTGGGATGAGTATAACAACGGGCACATCTCCTGAAGCGCACATCAACCAAATAACTGCTGCAGCACATGGGCGACTACTAAACCTAAGAATGGCATTCTGAACCCTGCACACTGTGTATGTCAGGCCTGCTTTGGAGTATGCAGCACCAGTTTGGAACCCACATCTAGCCAATCATGTAAGGAAATTACAGAAAGTGCAAAGGTTTGCAAGAAGACTTTTCCCGGAGCTAAGGAGCATGTCGTTCTAGGAGAGGTTAAAGAAAATCGACCTGACGACACTGGAGGACAGGAGAGATAGGGATATGATAACGACATATATAATACTGAGAGGAACTTACAAGGTGGACAGAGACAGGATGCTCCAGAGATGCGACACAGAAGCAAAGGGTCATAACTGGAAGTTGAAGACTCAGATGAATCACAGGGATGTTAAGAAGCATTTCTTCAGTCACAGAGTTGTCAGGAAGTGGAATATGGGTGTAAGGAAGTGGAGGCAGGATCCAAACATAGCTTTAAGAAGAGGTATGATAAAGCTCATGGAGCACGAATAATGGCCTTGTAGCGATCAGTGAAGAGGCGGTGCCAGGAGCCGTGACTCGACCCCCTGCAACCATAACTAGGTGAGCACATACACAGACACACACACACACAAGGAAAAGGATCTTATGGTGAGTATAATGCCGATCACATCTCCTGAGGCGCACATCAACCAGATAACTGCTGAAGCATATGGGCGCCTGGCAAACTTGAGAATAGCGTTCCAGTACTCAGTAAGGAATCGTTCAAGACTCTGTACACCGTGTATGTCAGGCCCATACTGGAGTATGCAGAACCAGTTTGAACCCACATCTGGCAATCAGTATGAATTAAGAAAGTCAAGTTTGAACAACATTCCGAGTAAGGGATGCTCTATCAAAGTAAGAAATACTCGACACTGGAGGACAGGTAGGGATATGAAACGACATAATACTGAGAATTACAGGTGGACAGAGAGATGTTCCAGAGATGCGACACAGACATGGTCACAACCTGGAGTTGAGTCAGATGATCAAGAGTCTAGAAGTATTTCTTAGTCACAGAGTGTCAGGAAGTGAATCGTAAGATGACGGCATGATCCAAATCATAGGTTAGAGAGGACTGAGACCTCATAGTATCTGAAGAGTGAGTCAGGACCTGACTCGACCCTCAACCAAATATGACAATACACATAACACTTTTATTGAATAATGCCTAATGCAAACTCTACAATAACCGTACCCAGCATAGACGTGTGCAAACTGTAACAAGCGTTCAGTGGTATTGTCAACATCAACACATTCAGGCCCATATGGAGTATGCGAACCGATTGGCCACCGTCAACAGTCTGGAATTAGGAAGTGAAAGGTTGAAACAAGATTTCAGAGCTAAGGATGCTTGAAATGTAAGGGAAATCAGTGCGACACTGGGACAGGAGGTTGGGGTTGAACAATCAAAAACGCAAGAATTGACAAGTGGACAGAGGATGTTCCAGGATTGGGCACAGACATGGTGTCAAATTAGAAGTTAAGGATTCAGATGTGTCAAGGTGCTAGAAGTTTGTTTAGTACAGGCTGTCAGGGGTAAGTCAAGTGAGGAATTGATACATCATAAGCAGAGACAAGGACCCATATAATATGTGGATGCAGGGACAGACCACCGCCTCACTGCCCCGCACCATCCACTACTAATAAAGGCTCTCTTAATCCTCCCGGGTGTAATCATGCCTGGCCACAAACAGTAGTAAAAGCGTTCCTGTGTTGTGTGGTGTATTGTGCCATCATTTGTGTGGGTGTGTGCAGCGTAGGGTGGGTTTAGGTTTGTCGGTTCTGGTTTGTTAGTGGTTCTGCTGTGTGTGTGTGTGTGTGTGTGTGTGTGTGTGTGTGTGTGTGTGTGTGGTGTGTGTGTGTGTGTGTGTGTGGTGTGTGTGTGTTGTGTGTGTGTTGTGTGTGTGTTGTGTGTGTGTTGTGTGTGTGTTGTGTGTGTGTTGTGTGTGACGTGTGTGTGTGACGTGTGAGTGTGTGTGTGACGTGTGTGTGTGACGTGTGTGTGGACGTGTGTGTGTGTGTGTGACGTGTGTGTGTGTGACGTATGTGTGTGTGTGGTGTGTGTGTGTGTGTGTGTGTTGTGTGTGTGTGTGTGTGACGTGTGTGTGTTGTGTTGAGACGTGTGTGTGTGTGTGACGTGTGTGTGTGTGTGTGATTGTGTGAGATGTGTGTGTGTGTATGTGTGTGTGTGCGCGTACTAACCTATTTGTGATTGCAAGAGTCGATTCATAGCTCCTGGCCCCGCCTCTTCACTGATTGCTACTGGGTCCTCTCTCTCCCTGCTCCATGAGCTTTATCAAACCTCGCCTTAAAACTATGTATGGTTCCTGCCTCCACTACGTCACTTTCTAGGCTATTCCACTGCCTGATAACTCTATGACTGAAGAAATACTTCCTAACATCCCTTTGACTCATCTGAGTCTTCAACTTCCAATTGTTTCAGTGTTCCATCTCTCCAACATCCTGCTTTGTCCACAATGTCTATTCCGCGCATTATTTTATATGTCGTTATCATGTCTCCCCTGACCCTCCTGTCTTCCAGTGTCGTCTGGCCGATTTCCCTTAACCTTTCTTCGTAGGACAATCCCCTTAGCTCAGGAACTAGTCTTATTGCAAACCTTTGCACTTTCTCTAATTTCTTGACGTACTTGACCAGGTGTGGATTCCAAACTGGTGCTGCATACTCCAGTATGGGCCTAACGTAAATTGTGCACAGAGTCTTGAAAGATTCCTTACTGAGGTATCGGAACGCTATCCTTAGGTTTGCCAGACGCCCGTACGCTGCAGCAGTTATCTGATTGATGTGCGCCTCAGATGTGCTCGGTGTTATACTCACCCCAAGATCTTTTTCCTTGAGAGAGGTTTGCAGTCTTTGGCCACTTAGACTGTACTGTGTCTGCGGTCTTCTTTGCCCTTCCTCAATCTTCATGACTTTGCATTTGGCAGGGTTAAATTCTGGGAAGCCAGTTGCTGGACCAGGCTTGTAGCCTGTCTAGGTCTCTTTGTAGTCCTGCCTGATCCTCAACCGATTTGATTCTCCTCATTAACTTCACATCATCTGCAAACAAGGACACTTCTGAGTCTATCCCTTCCGTTATGTCATTCACATATACCAAAAACAGCACAGGTCCTAGGACTGACCCGACCAAAACGAACCTGTTTTTCTAGACACCAGTGCCATTCCAGCCATCTCCTGCCAGGCACCGGAGACCCAGCCCTACTCTGACTCTGCTGCCACCAGCACATCTCGCTCCAGCACAACCTCATGCAGTACCTCTGCACATCACGCTCCAGAGTGGACGGGCCACTCAGCTCTGCTACCCCACCCCTACTCCACCCTCCCAACCTCTTCCATTTTTCCATCCCTCCCCTCCCTCTTCCTTCCCACCCTCACCTACCCTCAGGTCAGAACTTCGCAAACCCCTGTGGAACCCCACTTGTCACAGGCGCCCACTCTGACACCTCGCCACGTACCATGACCCGTTGTTGCCTCCCTGTCAGGTATTCTTTGATCCGCTGCAGTGCCTTTTCTGTTATGTGTGCCTGATCCTCTAGCTTTTGCAGTAACCTCTTGTGAGGAACTGTGTCGAAAGCCTTCTTGCAATCCAAGAAAATGCAGTCGATCCACCCCTCTCTCTCTTGTCTTACTTCTGTCACCTTGTCATAAAACTCCAGCAGGTTTGCGACACAGGATTTTCCTTCCCTCAAACCGTGCTGGTTGTCGATTATACACTTGTTTCTTTCCATGTGCTCCACCACTCTCCTCCTGATCTTCTCCATGACTTTGCATACTATACACGTTAGTGACACAGGTCTGTAGTTTAGTGCCTCATGTCTGTCTCCATTTTTAAAAATAGGGACTACATTTGCCATCTTCATACCTCTGAATACTATGTATTCAAAGCTCAGAACCATGTGAACACTGGCACCGAGGGGTCTTTCATATGTGATGTCCTCAATATTTGCACTGCTTAAGGTGAATACTATGTCCAGTCTCACTGGTTCATCCTTTCCTCTCCTCTCTCTGGTAGTGTGCCTTACGTGTTGGTACATGTGTGTGTGTGTGTGTGTGTGTGGTGTGTGTGTGTGTGTGTGTGTGTGTGTGTGTGTGTGGTGGTGTGTGCTCACCTAGTAGATGAGGTGTATGTGTGTGTTTGTGTGTTGCGTGTGTGTGTGTGTGTGTGTGTGTGTGTGTGTGTGTGTGTGTACAAACTGCTCTCTCATATTAATACTCGGTGATGAACTACAAAGTAACATGCAGAGATTTACAAGTATAACTGTGATATACCTGTGACAGTGTATGTAGCGTTTTGTGCCCTCACAGTCTGACCTGGGGGTCACACCGTTCTGTGCCCTCGGTCTGACCTGGGGGTCACACCGTTCTGTGCCCTCGGTCTGACCTGGGGGTCACACCGTTCTGTGCCCTCGGTCTGACCTGGGGGTCACACCGTTCTGTGCCCTCGGTCTGACCTGGGGGTCACACCGTTCTGTGCCCTCGGTCTGACCTGGGGGTCACATTATTCTGTGCCCTCGGTCTGACCTGGGGTCACACGTTCTGTGCCCTCGGTCTGACCTGGGGTCACACCGTTCTGTGCCCTCGGTCTGACCTGGGGGTCACACCGTTCTGTGCCCTCGGTCTGACCTGGGGGTCACACCGTTCTGTGCCCTCGTCTAGACCTGGGTAACAAAGTTCTGTGCCACTCTGACCTGGGGTAACCGTTCTGTGCCATCTGACCTGGGGTCACACGTTCTGTGCCTCGGTCTGATGCAAACGTCTGTGCGGTCTGACACTGGGCAACGTCTGGCCCTGGTCTGGACCTGGGGGATACACCGTTCTGTGCCCTCGGTCTGAACTGGGTCACACCGTTCTAGTGCCATCGGTCTGACCTGGGGTCACAACGTTCTGTGCCCTCGTCTGACCTGGGTCACAAGTTCTGTGCATTCGGTCTACCTGGGGTCACACCGTTCTGTGCCTCGTTGACCTGGGGGCTCCACGTTCTGTGCCTCTTACTGGGGTCACCCGTCTGTGACTGTCTGACTGGAGTCACACCGTCTGGCCATCGGTTGACCTGGGGTCACAACCGTTCTTGCCTCGGTCTGACCGGGGGTCACACGTCTGTGCCTCGGTCTGACCATGGGGGTCACCATATATATCTGTGCCTCGGTTGACTGGGGTCCACCGGTGCTCTGTCTGACTGGGTGGTACACGTTCTGTGCCTCGTCTGACCTGGGGTACAGTTTGTTGTGCCTCGGTCTGACCTAGGGGTCACAGAGGTTTGAATGCTCGGTCTGACCTGGGTCACAACGTTCTGTGCCCTCGGTTGACTGGGTCACACCGTTCTGTGCCTCGGTTGACCTGGGGTCACCATGTTCTGTGCCTCGGCTGACAGGGGGTCACACCGTTTGTGCCTCGGGTCTCTGGGGGTCACACGTTTGTTTCCCTCGGTTTCTACGTTGGGGATCACATGTTCTGTGCCTCATTGACCTGAGGCACACCGTTCTTGCCTCGGTCTGACCTGGGTACAAGTTCTGTCTCGTTGACCTGGGATCACTCCGTCTGTGCATGTCTACTGGGTCACCTCTGTGCCCTCGTTGACTTGGGGGTCACCGTTCTGTGCTCGTGTCTGACTGGGTTCCACTGTTCTGTGCCTCGTTGACCTGGGGGTCACATTGTATCTTTTGCCCTCGGTCTGACCTGGGGTCACACCGTTCTGTGCCATCGGTCTGACCTGGGGGTCACATTGTTCTGTGCCCTCGGTCTGACCTGGGGGTCACACCGTTCTGTGCCCTCGGTCTGACCTGGGGGTCACACTGTTCTGTGCCCTCGGTCTGACCTGGGGGTCACATTGTTCTGTGCCCTCGGTCTGACCTGGGGGTCACATTGTTCTGTGCCCTCGGTCTGACCTGGGGGTCACACCGTCCTGTGCCCTCGGTCTGACCTGGGGGTCACACCGTTCTACTGATCGCATCTTAAAGCTCCTGTTAAAAAGGCGGCCAAACTACAAATCTGGTGAATGTACACAGAACCTTCACAGTCTGTTGAAATTCAGTTAAATGAAAATACTTCTCAAACTAGACTCTGGAACACAGGACTCTGGAAAATTCTAGAGGGACTAGTACCAAATCTGCACACTGAATTCACTCCCTTCTAAACAAAAAATACCAACAGACGGTGTAAAAAATATTATATCCCCATGCATCTGCACTTTCTAAATCCCCTGGAATTTCACCTGGATGTAGGCTCTTTCTTTTGGGGGCCTAGTTGTTAGGCCTTTTGTGTATCCACATACTATTACGCTAGTCCACAGGATGGATATGAGGCGCACAATAACTCCCGCTTGGCCCGGCAAAAATCTGAAATCTTTTTCTCCAAAAATTTTGGTGACGGTATTCTATAGAAATAAATCTTTAAAGGTTAGGCCAGATGCTGCATGTCTGTTTTTTTCCCTTTTCGAATTTTGGGAAAACTTGGTTGTGTCGGGTTTTTGCTTAATAGTCAGATGTTATGAAAAATTTAGCTAAATTTTAAACTCTTCTTTCGTTAGTGGTTTTTCTAAAACACTGTTTCATGTTTTTCCCTGGGATTTTATTCATTTTTTTTTCGAAAAGGGTTTTTTAAACCCTTGTGGTAGGGGGGCCCATTTGTAGGGGTATTTTTTACTTAGTTTTTTAAAATTATGTAAAAATATTTTGATTTTTTGAAAAATTTCTTAAAAGGCCCCTTTTGACCCTTTTGTGTTTTTAATTTTTGTTCGTTATCAGTTAATACCCCGTGTAGATTCTTTTCCCTTTGGCTTTAAAAATATGTGTGTGTGTGTGTGTTTTTTGTCTGTGTGATGTGCTTGCGCCTGCTTGTGCTATTTTATACACAACATTTTTATCTTTATCTTTCTTTAAAAGCCCCGGCCCGTATCCCCGGGGCGGGGTGCCCCAAAAAAAAAAAAAGTTTCTCTTTTTAATTTTTGAAAGGGTATACAGGGAAGAGGTTATACCCCCCTTGTCGAGCTTTTTTAGTCCCCTTTTTCGACACCCCAGGGTTTTAAGGGAGGAAACTTTCTTTTTAAACTTCCCATTTATTAATAAAAATTATATATAATATATATATATATATTATATAAAATATATATAAATATTTATATTTTTGTGAAGGCTTACTCGCCCTGAAAAACAACTTCGTCAGTTTTACTCGGGGCTGGTCCCCCTCGGGAAAAATTGGGTGAATAGAAAAAGAAAAAAATAACCAAAAACAAAAACCCACATTATTTTATAGAAAATAAAAAATTTTAAAACATTAAATATAAAAAATTTTTTCCTACTTTAAATTTTAAAAAAAAAAAGGAAAAAAATATAAAATAACGAATTCAACGAAAAATTTAACCCTTGGGTGTTGGTTTTGGGTTTGACATGCTTTTTGGGAAATCGTAGCGTTGTGATGGGGGGGGGGGGGGTTTTCGAGGTTTTGGTGACCCCATGGTAGTTTTCAAAAAAGAATCGCCGTGTTTTACCCCGATGCCCGGGAAAAGCAGGTTCTTTACCGCTGCAATGAGGGGGGGTTTTCGTCTGCAATTTCATACGAGTGCACAGGTATTTAAATGCAAAATGGGGAAGTCTCTGGACGTTAGCCCTTTCCCCTGTTCTTTCGTTGTTTGGAAAGGTGCCCCTCATGAATCCAAGCTAAAAAAGATGGGCAGGTTACCCAGTTTAAAATAATCACTTCCAGGGTAAGTACGTTTCCCCAAAAGTTGTGGTGATTATTACAACAGTAAACATAGAGAAAGGTTTTAAAAAACAAAGTTTATTATTGATAAAAAGTGAAGTTTAAAACCAAAAAATCCACTAGAAACAAGGCGGGGAATGTACTTACAGTTTGTTGGAGCTGCGAGGTTCGAGTGTTTTACTGTTTGACCAGAGCCCATAGTCACCTTTCGAGGGGGGGGGAGGGGGGGGGGGAAGGGGATAGGGGAGCTAGACTGACCTCCGTTAAAAAAGCAGCTGGAAATAAAAACTTTTCATTTAAAGGGGTGGGTGGGGGAAAAAAGGGGGGAAAAAAAAAGGGGAGCGTGACTTACCCCCCTTAAAACTGTAGTGGAAATGAAACTATTTTTTTTTATTTTTGTACTCCTACCCTTTTTGAAACTTTTCCCTCCACTCCCCATACCAGACTTTTAGTCGGGTATAAGAAGAATGGGCCCGGGGGAAAAAGTTTTTAAACATGGGGAAAGTGCGTAAGGCAACAAATTTTCTACTAACGGGTCACGATTTAAACCCGGGTAGAGAAAAAATTTGGATAAAACCATTGATATACACAAATTTTGGAACTTAAAACCCCCCTGGAGTCCCAATGCCCATTCAAGAGGCGACTTTTGGGTTTCCCCTTAAAAAGTTTCTAGGTAAAAAAAAGGGGTTTGTGATCCGTTTTTTAAAATGAATTCTTTTCCCCCCAAAAAAAAATTTAAGTTGGAAAACCCCAACACAAGGGGGCCAAAACTTTCCCTTTTTCTATTGTGGAGTACCCTTTTTTTTTTCTGCGGGAAGGATTTTTCCGGCTTGGGGAAGTTACAGGGAAGGGGGAGTCCAACTTGGTATTGTGGGAACCCCGCACCAAAGGCCAGTTTTGGAGGCATCAGTTCTCAAACAAAATGTTTTTTTTAAAATTCGGGAATCTTAAAAAATGGGTCTTTCGGGAAGATATTTTTAATCTAAATTAAACTTTTCCCGAGCTACTTTGGGAAAGTTCAAAGGTTCCTTCAAAATTTTTTTAAAGGAAAAGCCCGATAAGATGCCTGTAAGATCAGAAAGGTTTTCGGGATAAACCGTGCATAAAAATTTACAAAAAACCAAAAGCTACATGAGCTTCTTTGGTTTTGGGGGAATTTAAATTCAATAAAGTTTTTGTTTTTATGGGGAGAGGCGGGCCAGAGTTTTATTGAAAAGTATCAGCCCCAAAGAATCAAATTTTTTTAAAACCCAAAGGAAGCATTTCTTCGGGTTGGCGGGTGGGGCCCATGTAAAGCAAAACCTACGAAAAATGTTTTAAATGTTTGGATATGTTCCCCCCCACGTAGGTTTTATTAGGAAAATGTTATCAAAATTTAAATTAAAAACATTTGGCATTCCCAAAGGACCTTTTCATTGGTCTCCGTGGGGTAGAAAGGGCAGTTCCCAAACCCGAAGGGCTTTAGTTCTTTTTGGGCTTTCAGCCCTTGGTGGGTGGAAAAAAGGGGGGATTACTGTTTGAAGTTTTAAAACATGACCTGATGATATCCCTTTTGAAATTTCAATTCCGGGAAAAAAAGGGAAAAGAGTATAAAATTTGTGTATATCGTATCTATTAAGGGAAAGGCTCAGCATCCCACCGATTTTATAGTTTAACCCTCTAAAAGTCAATTTGAAGGGTCTTATGAATTTTCCTCGTTAAACCCATGACTTTGGTGAGCAATATGAAGTTTACTGGGGTTTTCAATGATCTTTATTTTTAAATTAATTTGTTACCTCTGGGTCAAAGGGCACCCTAAAGGTAAAACTGGAACGGGTATAATTTTCCTTTTGGATGGGGATTGCCCGGGCAAAAAGGTCAATCTTAGGGGATTTCCCGGGGGAGGAAACCCCGGGGGAATATCAGTAAAGCGTCTAAAAAAGTTACTCACAGGGTTGAAAAAGTTCATGTTTTCTTTTGGTTCACCCAAAAGATTCATTAATATTAATGTTGGTTGTTTTGAGTGGTCAAGGGCCCCCAAAAGTAATGTAGTTCTTTTTTAATGGTCAAGTTAGAGGTGCCCTTTTCCCGCACCATTTACATTTTTTCCATTGCCCTTTATCAAGTTCGGGGTGGTAAAACAAAGTCTAAGTTTTTTTAAGGCAGTTATCCGAATTTCTTCTTTTTAACATTTCTTAAGGATGTTGATAGATAAAGTTGGGTTTTTCCCCTTTGACTTCATGGGGGTTGTAAAATTTCCCCACAAATTTTTAATACTTTTATGGCCCTTTCCATGTTTCCCTAATAATTTTTTTTGGACTTGATGGGCAAAAAAGTACAAGAATTTTTCATCCCCTACTTTAAAAACTTCCCTCTGATTTTTCGAATCAAAATGGGTTTTGTATGGTCCTTTGGGGCAAGGTTAGGTTTTTCAAAAAACTATGTCAGAGGTCCCCTTTTTAAATTTTGGATCAAAGGTAAAGGAAAAAAACTGGTTAAGAAGACTAAACCCTTTGGGATTTACCTCCTCATTAAAAATTTAAAGTCATAAAGGGATGGACGGGTGGCCTTTGGGGGCCCTGTTTCCCATAGAGAAGTTCAAAGGTAAAAACCCCCAAAGAGTCATAAAAAATTTCCCCTCATGGAAAAACAAAGCACAGGGTAGGAAAGATCCCACTCCTTAGGTTTAAGGGAGAAAAGTTTCTTAAAATGGCTTGAGGAATCAAAAGCTGGCGTTTCAACCCTCCCTTTACGCTGGGGAGATGGGGTTTGTGGTGGGAGAGGTTTTCCTCCCGGTTTTGGGTTTATAGATGTTGCTTTAAAAGTCAGAGGGTGAATTGGGGCCCCAGGGTCAGAAAAAAATTTTTCTCTGGGGATGCCCACTCGGGGTGAAGATGGACAAAGGGTTTCACCCCTTTTTGGGAGTAGTTTTTGGTCTTTAAGGGAACGGCTTCAGGGAAAATCGAAGCATAATAACTAAGTTTATATTTCTATGCCCCCCAGAGGGAAATTTGGGAGAAAAAAGGCCCAAAAATTGTAAATTTAGCTACTTTTTCAAAGGGGTACCGAAAAAGTTTGGGCTTTTTTGGCCAAAAGGGTACTCGCGGGGTACCTGGGGAGGATGGCATTTGGAAAATTTTTTAAGATACAATAAGAAAAGTAAACTTTTGAGGAAATTTTGGGCCCAAAAAATTTGGTTTTCCCCAAATTTTTTTTTAAAAAGGGTTTACGTTTCCCGGGGAAATGCCCCGGCCCACTGGCAGGTCATGAGCCTTTTTTAAGAACAGTCTCTTCCCAATTGCCCTTGGAAAAATAAGAGGGAAATTTAGTTTTGTTCACTGAATTTAATTTTGAATCCCCGGACTTGGCAAATACCTTTTATTATTAAAATTTTATATGAAAGTTTTTCCTTTGGATAACTTGTTTTGGGTTTAGCAGCTTATGGCAATTTAAAAGAAAAAGGGAAAATTCCCGTTGTAATTTGGGAAAAAGGGGAAAGTCTTCGATATTTTTAAAGGCTTAAAGTCGGAAAATTCAAAGGAGGGGCCGTGGGGGGAAGGGCATGGGCTTTGGTTGACCCCCTTATTTAAAGGATTTTTATGGTTCGGAGGTGATATCTTCACTTTAAATTAACAAGTAAACCCGGGGTGATCCTCCTCCCTCGTTTTTCGGGGGAGTGGGATAAACGGGTTTTTTAAAAATCCCACATAAAATTCACGGACATTGTCTATTGAACTTTCAAAGGGGGCTTCTAAATTCTACGGGAAAGAGGATCTGAAAAAAATTTATATCCCTTTGGTGAGGGAAAAGGGTAAAACCTCAAAAAGGAAAAATTTGGGCCCCTTTTTTTAAATTACCTATTATTTTGGGGGAAAGAAGAGTGAGGGGAGCTTTTACGGTTTCCCAGACCAACCTGAAAAACCATTTAGACCAAATGTAAAAACGGATGGGTGGAAAAGTGCCCGTAGGCCCCTTTAGTCTGAAAATTTATAGCAGGGAAATGATTTTTCTTTTAAGGTTAGGGAAAAGCTTTAAAAAAAATTGACTTTTACATGGGGCACCCAAAGTGCCCTCGAAAAAGTTGGGATTTTTTAAAGGGTCCATTAACTGTTCCTGAAAAAAGGGTGTTTTGGAATTACAGTCTTTAAAAAAATTTCCCAATTTTTTGGACCTTTTTTAGGAAAAATCTGGACTTTTATGTCCCTTAAACACACACAATGACAAAAAAGGAAATTTAAAAAGAAGTCATTTTATTTTCCCACTAGAGGTTTTGGGAATTTAAGGTCGGGTTAAACCCTTCCCCTTGGGGTTCGATCCCTTTAGGTCTTTTTTATTTTAATCAAAAAAAAAAGCCTAAGCCAAAGGGCTATCCAGTTTTGGTTTTTATGGAATTGTGACCCTCAGCTACAGGTCAGCAGCCTAAAGGCAATTTCCTCAGCTTTAACCCAGGTAACGCTCTTGATGAATTTTCGTTTTTGGTAAAGGAAAAAGCTGTCAGGAAAGGGTTTCAACCCAAATAAAGTCTCAAAGGAGTTCATAACTGTGATAAATTTTCCTAAAATTTATCTATCCAAAAGTGGGAAAAACGAAAAGAGTGTTCCCTGTAACGGGTTGAAATTTTCTGGCCGGGCCCTGTGGGGTGGATACCTGAAATCTTTCCTGAAAGAATTAGGGGGTTTTTTGATTGTTTTAAAGGGGTTTGGCCTTCTTTAGTGGGTTTTTAAATTTCCCATTTGATTCCTGCGACAAAAGTTGCCAAAAAAAATTCAAAGCAGTCCCAGAAAAGTTTGTCTTCCCCTCGTGAAGGGAGGTAAAAAAGGTTTTGGGAAATAGGGTTTTGCATTTGATGCCGTTTTTCCTTTACTCCTTCCTCTAATTGTTTTTTGGTTTTAAAAATTAAACTTTTTTTTTTCAAATTCAAGGCAAAGGATTTTTCAAAGCCCCGCTCCTTTTTTTTCCCTTAAGTTTCTTTAATTTAAATTTTGTTTTCAGTATCTTAGCTGTTCCTCACGTTCAAGTCTATCAGCTTTTTTGGTCTTCTCCCCTCTCTGTTTTTTCCGGATTTCTCTCCCCAAATTCTCTCTTTTTTCCTTTTTTTCCTGTTTTTAAAGGGTTTTCTTTCCCCCTTTTTCTCTTCTCTTTCAAATTCTTTTCTTCCCCTTTTCTTTCTTTTTCCCCTTTTATTTGCTGTCTTCTCTCTCAATTCTTCTCTTTAAAGTTTCCCGGATCTTAGATTTTTTTGAAGATTCTAAATTTT
Organism: Cherax quadricarinatus; assembly: GCF_026875155.1. Lineage (NCBI taxonomy): Eukaryota > Metazoa > Arthropoda > Malacostraca > Decapoda > Parastacidae > Cherax > Cherax quadricarinatus. The sequence continues at coordinate 38,574,219 of NC_069410.1, forward strand.
TCCCGGGTTTTCCTAACTTATTCCCAGCTTTAATCCAAAATGGTATTCATCCTTTTACTTGCAAAATAAAAAAAAAACTATGGGGGAAATAAAACGGGTTTTAAAAGGGAAAAACAGAGGGTTTCAATTCCGCCCCGCCAAAACTGAAAAATAAACCAGAGGGCCAAACCCCCTGTTAAATTTAAAAAATTTGTTTAACGAAAAAAAAGGGTTTTCTATCCCGGCCCGAGCAAACAGCAAGTAGAATGGGGTCCCTTGACCACCCAATCTTCTCACCAAAAATCAAGAGTGCTATGACGTTCCCTTGATATAAAAAAAAAGAGTCAAGAAAAAAAGTTGTCACTGGAAAAAATTTGGGGGCCCTAGAGTTAATCCTCCAAAAATGTTTCAAGCTCACTTTTCAATTAGGTGGCAGAATTTAAAAATTTTTTATCCTGCCTGACTTGACTTACAATTTAAAATTTAGGGCTAAAAATTACCAAAACTTTTAAATACCCGTAATGTAGTTTTACCATAAGATTATTTTTTTTATTAAAATTTTAAAGGGGGAAAACGCTGAACCCGGGGGATTATCAGCGCCCCGGGGGGGGGGGGGAATGTGGAAGGCATTCAGGGTTAATTCGGGGGGAAATGGAAACAAGATCCAATTTTCCCCCAAAACAAGAGCCCCCCACCAAAAATCAAGGAGCCTTCCGGGGGAGTTACCCTAGAGAAAGATTACTCATGGTTGGGGGGATAACCGTCTGTGGTATGGGGGGCGTTTAAATTCCAAAAGGGAGATTCGACATGGAGTTGAATTCTTGATTTTAGTGGGGAAAAAACCCGGCAAGGGGCCCCTACTTTTGAAGGCCCTTTCCAGGGCCCCGTAAAAACTTCAGTCAAATTATTATCGGCGGCTCCCCTCAGGAAAAATTAGCGAAAAGAAAAAAAAAAAAAACAGGGGGAAAAAAAACACTTTTTTATATAGAAAAAAAATTTAAAAAAAAAAAACTTAAATATTTAAAAAAATTTAAACCTACATTTAAAAAAAATGAAAAAGGGGAAAAAAAAATAAAAATAATGAATTTTAAGCTAATTTAAAAACTTGGGTGTCTGGTGTTGGTGACACTGCTTGTTGAAAGGTTAAACGTTTTGGGTGATGTGGGGGGGGGGGGGGTTTGCGGGTTGGTGACCACCCTGGCTAGTTCTTCAAGAGAAACGCCCGTGTTTAAACCAAGACAGGAAGCAGGTTCTTTCCCCTGCAAATTTGGGGGGGGGTTTCGTCCTGCAATTTTATACAGGTGCCAGGTACTTAAATGCAAAATGGGGAAGTCTTGGGGCGTTAGTCCTTTCCCGTTTTCTCGTTTTGGGAAATTTTTTTACAGGTGAACCCCCACTGTCACCCGGGAAAAAAGACAGGTTCCCCCTGCTTAAATTTAAACCTTCCTGGGAAAATACGTACCCAAAAAAATGGGGATTTTTACAAAAAGTCAACATGGCAAGGCGAAAGGATAAGGGCATTAATTGATCAAAAATTTAAACTTTCAAACCCCTAAAATCGAATACAAGGCAGGCATGTATTACAGTAAATTTGGGAGCTGCGAGTCGGGTGATTTATGTTTGACCAAAAGCCCCATACGTCACCTTTTTGAGGGGGAGGGGGGAAAAGGGGGGGGAAGGGGTTTGGGGGGTAGAATGGAAACCCCGTTAACAAACAAACTGGCAATCAAACTATCACTTTAGGGGGGGGGGGGGGGGGGAGGGGAAAAAGGGGGGAAAAAAAAAGGGAAACGTGGAACTTACCCCACCTTTAATAGTAGCCGGTAATGAAACTATTGTTATTATTGCTACTCTATCTATTGAAATTTTCCCCCACAAAATTTTTAAAAATATTATTTTCTTATATATATATTTTATATTTATAAAATTTTATTTATATATATTAAAATATATATATTTATATTATTTTATATATAATCTGCCCCAAAAGGTAAAACTGGTCAGTTAGCAAGAAAATCATATTTAAAGATGTATAATTTTTATTTTAAAAAATTTTTTGTACCAAAAAAACCTTTGGAAAATTACCTAACCATTTTTTAAGAAGTTAAATTTTAAATTTTGCCTAAAACCCACTAAATATTTTATACTAGTTTTTCAGTAAAATTTAAAAAATTAAAAAACACAATGAAATTTATTTTTTTTCGTAAAGGGTTCAGAAATTTTTTGAAAAAGGGTTTTTGCAAAAACAAATTTTCGCTTCTTTTATTCGGCAAGAAGGCATTGTTTGAAGTCAAAATCGCAAAATTTTACTTAAACCCGGACCAGTTGGGGTGTGTGGTGGTGTGGTGGTGTGTGTGTGGTGTAAATTTTTATTATATATATATATATTTTTAATTTATTATATATTTATATTTTAATTTTAATATATATAAATTTGGGAAAAAAGTGAAAGTATATGACAGAAAAATTTGCCATTAACAAAGTGCAATATTTAATTTTTTATTTTTAACAAAATAAAAGTATAAAAAAAGCCGCGATCCCGTGTGTAAAAGTCTTTCCCGAAATTTGGGGTTATTTGGGCAGTTTCTCATTAAAGGAATTTTTACAAATTTAAAATTGAAGTACGCCTTTAAAACCTTTAAATTTGGTTTAAGATGCGACGGGGCCCCCTTAATTTTTTTTTTTATATTTTTTATGGGTTTTTGGTTTCTTTTTAAAAGTATTTGGGGGGGAGGGGGGGGGTTTTTGGGCGTGGTTTTTGGGGGGAAAGGGGCGTGGGGGGGTGGGGGGGTGTGGTGTGTGGGGGGGGGTGTGGTGGGTGGGGCTGTGGTGGGGTGGGGGGGGGGGGGGGGTTGGGGGGTGAGGGGGGGCTGTGGTGGGTGGGGGAGGGGTGTGTTGTGTGGGGCCCGTGGTGTGGGGGGACGGGCTTGGTGGGGTTGGGTGGTGGGGGGGCTGTTGTGTGTGGGGGAGGGGCTGTAGTTTGCGGGGGGAGGGGGTTTGGTTTGCGGGGGGGAGGGGGTGTGGTGTGTAGGGTGGAGGAGAAAGGTGTGGTGTGTTGGGGGGGGAGATGGGTTGGGTTTCCCCGTTTAAAAATTGCTTTAAAGGGTTCCGTTGCCGGAAGATTCCATTATCCCTTTTTGGAAAACTCTCAAAAGAAAAAACTCCCTAAACCTCAGACAAGTCATAAAAAATCGATAATCAGTTAAAAGAGGGCTGGCGGGGGGCTTGATCAGTGGTCCTTGCATACAGCATTTCCCCAAAACTGTGTTTTTTCAGCCCCAAATTTCAAAAAGATGTATTTACACACCTCTCGCCTTATTATATAAGTTGACAAAATTGTAGGTTTTAACCCGTAGTGTTGGCGTGCCCCTGGGAAGACAGTGATGGGGAAATTTAATGATGAGAAAGGGTTTTTTTTCGAGTACCCCGCCCCTTTGGGGGGGAAGCGACCAATTTTTGTCAATTTAGAAAAACGGGTAAAATATATATATATAAAAAATATATATATATATATATTATATATATATATTTATATAAAATATTATATATATGACGGAACCGTTAAACCCAAAATTTTAAAAAGTGTTTCCTTTCAGGCAGACCGAAATATTTTAAAAAAAAAAAACTTCCTTTTACAAAAAGTCAACTAAAAGCGGGCCGAAAAAAAAGGGGAGAAAAAAAAAACACTCACAAAACCCCAAACCATTTCGAATTTGTTTAGTGATATGTGTTTCATCAAAGGAATCCGAAAAAGTAAATTTTGAAAAGTTTAAATTTTGTTTTGGTGCTGGCCCAAACCCAAAGTCGGGCCCCTCCCCCCTTCCCCCGTTGGGTTTGGGGGGGGCAACACTGGGGGGGAAGGGGGGGAAAAAAGAGGGGGGGGGGGTGAGGGGGGGGACGGGAAACAGGTGGAGGAAGAGGAAGCGAAATTTTAGGGGGGGGGAAAAGGAAAGGAAAAGGGGAAGGGGGAGGGGTTTTAAAAAAAAGGCGAAAAAGAGGGAAGGAAAAAAAATAGGAGGAAAAAGGGGAAAAAAAAGAGGGTAAAAATGATGGGGAAAAGGGGGGGGGAAAAAAAGACAAAAAGGGGCACAGGGTAATGAAGAGAGGCAAAGAAGGGGAGGGCAGGACGAATAAGGGTAAAAAAAATGAGGAGAAGAAAAAAATATTTTAATCAAAGTGACGGTGTTTTAAAAGGGGAGGAGGGGACAAAAAGGAAAAGGGAAAAAAAAAAAAAGGGGGCCAAAAGAGGAAAAAGAAAAAGAAGAGGGAGCGGGGAGAAGAGAACTGATAGGCCAACTATGAACAGGAGACAACATTTTCCCAAATTTTTTGCAGGGGCTTGCTGTTGTTACCCAAATTTTCGGGGGGGAAAGGGAGAAAACTCTGCTTGTTTTTCTCCCCTCCACCCTTCCCCACTCCCCTGTATAACCCCCTCAACCCCCTCCATACCCCATTTTCCCTGCACAACCCCCCCGGTCCACCCTTCAGAGTTCTTTTCCGCCCCCTCATTTCACGCCCACTCCCCCTTTTCCCCGCACGCCCGCTCCACCCCTTTACATCAAATAAAAGGAATTTTAACAAAGGGAAACCGAGATGAAAATTGCCTCGGCCCTACAGCACACGAAAATCCACAGCAATCCTTGAATAATTTCCCCGGGGACAGGGCTGGCTAATCTCTCGCCTGGAAATTGCCAGAGGGAGTCCAGGTATTACTTGAGACGAGAGATCTCGCCGTCGTGAGAGAGAGAGAGAGAGAGAGAGAGAGAGAGAGAGAGAGACTGTTAATATTGCTACTCAGAGACTTCTGACTGAGCCAAGCACACGGAGATGTATGAGTGAGCAGATTAAATAAAAAAAATCGTCATGATCTCTAGTTTAATGAGAAGAAGTGAAACATGACTCGAGTACGGTATTTTTTCTCAGCTTAAAGCTACTCTCATCTTCAGCAATCTGGCAAGTGTACAATTAAATAATAGAATATCTATACGAAGAATTTTCTTTATCCCTTGCACACTTGGCTCAAGGGATGTCCTATATCCCTCGTACACTTGATTCAAGGGCGAGATGCACAAAGGATGAAGTGAAAGGCAGCTGCAAAACAAGCTTTTACCGTGACAACGTTTCACTCTACGTAGAGCTTTATCGCGTTTAATCAGATGACTTTTGATAAAGTTCTACACTGAGCGAATCGTTGAACCATTAAAGGCTTTGTCCCGCATCAAGTGTCTTTTTTCTCTCTCCATCTGAGTGAGCTGAACGGAGATGGGGATGTTAATGGAACAAATTGTATGAGTATATTCTCGTGTATAGACCAATCTCTTTTACAGTTTATAGATCGAACAAGAAATTAAGAAACAAGAGCAACGAATATGCTAATGAAATTGTATAGAAAAATGAGTATAATATTCCATGTGTCTTATTTATATTGCAACTCAAAAACCCACATGGGTGGGAAAAAATGTTTCCTCGTTATCCATCATACGAAACAGTGAGTCAGTCATGTGAAGCTGTGAATCTTAGTTATGTGAAGCTGTGAGTCTTAGTTATGTGAAGCTGTGAGTTTTAGTTACATGAAGCTGTGAGTCTTAGTTATGTGAAGTTATGGGTCTGTCATGTGAAGCTGTGAGTCTTAGTTATGTGAAGCTGTGGGTCTTAGTTATGTGAAGCTGTGAGTCTTAGTTATGTGAAGCTGTGAGTCTTAGTTATGTGAGGCTGTGAGTCTTAGTTATGTGAAGCTGTGAGTCTTAGTTATGTGAAGCTGTGAGTCTTAGTTATGTGAAGCTGTAAGTCTTGGTTATGTGAAGCTGAGAGTCTTGGCTATGTGAAGTTGTGAGTCTTAGTTATGTGAAGTTGTGGGTCTCAGTCATGTGAAGCTGTGAGTCTTAGTTATGTGAAGCTGTGAATCTTAGTTATGTGAAGCTGTGAGTCTTAGTTATGTGAAGCTGTGAGTCTTGGTTATGTGAAGCTGTGAGTGTTAGTTACATGAAGCTATGAGTCTTAGTTATGTGAAGTTATGGGTCTCAGTCATGTGAAGCTGTGAGTCTTAGTTATGTGAAGCTGTGAATCTTAGTTATGTGAAGCTGTGAGTCTTAGTTATGTGAAGCTGTGAGTCTTGGTTATGTGAAGCTGTGAGTCTTGGCTATGTGAAGTTGTGAGTCTTAGTTATGTGAAGTTGTGGGTCTTAGTTATGTGAAGCTGTGAGTCTTAGTTATGTGAAGCTGTGAGTCTTGGGTTTTGTGAAGCTGTGAGTCTTGGGTATGTGAAGTTGGAGTCCTTAGTTATGTGAAGGTTTTGGGTCTTAGTTATGTGAAGCTGTACTTAGTAGTGAAGTTGTGGTTTTAATTAATGTGAATTGTGGGTCTTCTATTGAATTGTGGGTTTTGTTATGTGAAGTTGTGGGTCTTAGTTATGTGAAGCGTGAGTCTTAGTTTGTGAAGTGTGAGTCTTGTATGTGAAGTTTTGGGTAGTTTTCCTCCTTAAGACTTGGTAGTTTATGGGCCCCCGGGGAAGGTGGGTTAAATTAACTTTCTTAAGGCGGCCAAACTACAAATCTGGTGAATGTACACGAACCTTCACAGTGTTGAAATTCAGTTAAATGAAATACTTTTTCTCAAACTAGACTCTGGAACCAGGATCTGGAAATTCTAGAGGGGACTAGTACAAATCTGCACCCTGAATTCACTCCCTTCTAAACAAAAATTACCAACAGACGGTGTAAAAAATATTATATCCCCATGCATCTGGCACTTTCTAAATCCCCTGGAATTTCACCTGGATGTAGGCTCTTTCTTTTGGGGGCCTAGTTGTTAGGCCTTTTGTGTATCCACATACTGTTACGCTAGTCCACAGGATGGATATGAGGCGCACAATACACTCGCAGCTTCGGCGGCAACATCTAGAAATCTTGTCTCCAAAGAATAGTGACGGTACTTCTATATAAATAAATCTTTCAAGGCTTAGGCCAGATGCTGCATGTCTGTTTTTATTTTCCTTTTCGAATTCTGGGAGACTTGTGCTTGTGTCATGTTTTGCTTTAGTAGTCAGAGGTTATGAGAAAAATTTAGCTGAATCCTTAACTCTTCTGTCGTTAGTGTTACTGAAACATGATTCATGGTGTTCTAGGATTTTATTCATTTATTTTTCAGCACAGGTGTTTGAACCTTGTGAGTAGCGGGCCATTTGTAGAGGTATTTTTGTTTACTTAGATTTTCTACGTATGTAGAAATATTTATGATTTTTTGTAAATTTCTTGAAAGGCCTTTGATCCTTTTTGTGCTTCTTTAAATTTTGTTCGTTATCCGTAATCTCGCTCGTGTAGATTCTCTCTACTTGGCTTTGAAATATGTGTGCTTGTCGTGTTTGTATGTGCGTGTGTGTGATGTGCTTGCGCCAGCTTGCTTACGTTATACACATTTATATCTTATACTTTCTTACAATGCATGGCGTATCCCACCGAGGCAGGGTGGCCCAAAGAAAAAACAAAGTTTCTTTTTAACTTGTAACGTATACAGGGGGGAAGAGGTTACTAGCCCTTTCACGAAGCATTTTAGGTCGCCTTACGACACGCATGGCTTACGGAGGAACACATTCTGTTCAACTTCCCCATAATTTATATATTATCTATATATATATATATATATATTTGTGAAGGCTTACTCAGCCTGTAACAAGTTTCAGTCAGTATTACTCAGGCTGGCTCCTCCTCAGGAAACAATTAGTGAATAGAAAAAGAAATATAACACTTTATTATATAGAAATATAAAATATAAAACACTTAAATTTGGAAAAATTAATTACATTAAAGAAATTGAAAAAGGAAAAATATAAAATGATAACTGAATCAAAGCTAATTTAACACTTGGGTGTTCTGGTGTTGGTGACACCTGCTTGTTGAAATCGTAGCCGTTCGTTGCTGATGTGGGGGGGGGGGGGGTCGAGGTGTTTGTGAACCACCACTGGCTAGTTCTTCACAGAGAATCGCCGTGGTGGTATTCCCGATGACAGGAAAGCAGGTTCTTTACCGCCTGCACATGATGTGGGGTTACGTCCTGCTAGTTCATCAGTGTACAGGTACTTAATGCAAATGGGGGAAAGTCTATGGAGTTAGTCCGTCTCCTGTTCTTCTCGTTGATTGACTGGTGACCTCACTGTCATCCAAGCTGAAAAGATAGACAGGTTACCACTGCTTAAATATCATCTCCATGGTAAGTACGATACCCAAAAGATGTGATTATTACAACAGTCAACATAGAGCAAGGCTAAAAGGACTTAGTTTTATTATTGTCAAAAGTGAAGCTTTTCAACAATAAATCACTAGAATACTAAGGCAGGCTGTACTTTCAGTGTGTTGGGAGTCTGCGAGTCGAGTGATTTACATGTTTGACAGAGAGCCATAATACGTCCCTTTCGAGGGGGGGGAAAGAGGGAGGGGAAGGGATAGGCAGGAGTAGGACTGACCCTACGTTAACAAGCTGCTGGCATTCAAACTATCACTTTAGGGGTCCTTGGGGGGGAGAAAAAGGCGGGAAAGGAAAAACGGGAGCGTGGACTTACCTACCTTAACTAGTAGCCGGTAATGAAACTATTGTTATATATTGTACTCCTATCTATTGAACTTTTCCCTCACACTCCCCCTTTCCAAGACTTATAGTCAAGCGAGGTTATAAGAAGAATAGGTGAGGAGATAAAAGTTCTAAACATGTTGGGAAGTCGCGTAGGCAAACAAAATCTACTGACTGCCACGACTTAACCAGTCAGAGTAATACTTGGAAAGAAACATTGATATAACTATATGGAACTTAAAAGGCCTGGAGTGCAACCAATGTCACCTCAAGAGGCGGAGTTGGTTCCTTAAAAAGTTTCTAGGTATCCAAGGTTGTGATCCGTTTATAAAAATGATTCTTTTCCAGCAAATAATAATTTTAGTTTGGAGATACCCCCACACAAGGGCTAAACATTCCTTTTCTATTGTGGAGGTATCTTGTTTCTGCGGGAAGGAGTTTCTTGCTTAGGAAGCATACAGGGCAGGGAAGTACCATCATGGTATTGTTGTTTTTTTTAGTAACACCGCACCTAAAACCGTATTGGAAGCATCAGTTTACCCCAAACTGTTTTTATTAATATCTGGAATCTTAAGTATAGGGTCTTTCGAGAAGATACTTTTAATCTCATTAAACTTTTCCGAGTACGTTGTAAAGTTCAGAGGTTCTTCACAGATTTTTTAAGGAAAGTCCGATTAAGTGCTGTATGATCAGTAAGGTTCGGATAAATACCGTGCATAAAATTACAGAACCAAGAAAGTACGCATGAGCTTCTTGGTTTTGGGGGGAATTTATTTAATAACTCTTTGATCTAACGGGGAGAGATGCAGAGTGTTATTAGAAGTATCAGTCAAGATATTAATTTGTTATACCCAAGGAAGTCATTTCTCAGCTTGGCAGTGAGCCATGCGAGCGTAACTACGCAAAATGATATTAATGTTTGGATTATGTTCGCCCACGTAGATGTTCATTACGGAAATGTTATCATAATAAACAACATTTGGCATATACCCCAAGACCTTTCTCATCAGTCTACGTAGGTCGCACAGTCCAGTTACCAAACCGAAGGGCATAGTTATATTGCATACAGTCTTGGTTGTGTAGGATAAAACCGGTGTACTGCTTAGAAGGAGAAGTATCTTATTTACCTGATGATATGCCTGCGCAATATCAATCTCTGAAAAGAAGGAAGAGTCATAAATTTGTGTAGTTTTTTTTTCGCTATCTTTTAAGGGCATAGGTCAGCATCCACGAGTTATAGCATTAGGCCTCTGAAGTCAATCGCAAAGTCTATATGAATTATCCTCCTTAACCCATGACTAGGGTGAGCTTATGCAGATACTGAAGGTCAATGATCTATAGTTATAAATATTTGTCTACCTCACGGTCAAATGGCATCCTAAATGGTGAAATGGAACTGCGGTATACTTCCCGTCTGATAGGATATGTCGTCAAGAAGTCAAATCTTATGGACTAGTGGAGGTACACTGGATATATAGTAAAGACGTCTAGCAGAAATAGTTAATCACACATTGAAGTAGTGCATGTTCTCTTATGGTATCCAAAGATTTCTATAATATTTAATGTTGGTTGCATCCGAGTGTGTCAAGAGTCACCAAGTCATGTAGTTTTCATCATGGTCTATGTTAGAGGTGTCATTTCGCACACTTTACATTCTTCCAGTTGTTTATCAAGTTCGTGTGGAAAAACAAAGTAAAAGTTTTTAAGCAGTATAGCCGACTTTCTTCTGTTACTATTTTTTAAGGAAGTTTGATTATGTTAAAGCTTGGTTTCCCCTTGACTTATTTGAGGTAGTCAAGTTTCCACAAATTTTTTAATACTTTATATGGACTTTCAATGCTACTAGTATTTGACTTGTAGCCGCAAAAGTTCAAGATTCATTCCTACTTTAACACTTCTCTGACTTTTGGAATTCAAATAGAGTTTTGTTCTGGTCATTGGCAAGCTTTGGTTTTTCTAGAAACTATGTCAAGAGGTTTCCTCATGTTTGGATCTAAGGTCAAGGAGAAACTGGCTAAGAAACTGAACCTCGCATTTACCTCCTCATTAGTACTCAAGTATGAAGGATGGACAGTGGACTCTGGCCTGTCTACCTTAGAGAAAGTTCAAAAGTGAAAACCCAAAGAGTCATGGGGGAACTTCCCTCATGGCAAACAAAGCAACAGGGTAGGTAACGATTTGCATCCTTAGGTTGAATGGAGCAAAGTTTCCTTAAATGGATGAGAATCGAAATGCTGGCGCTCAATCTACATTAAGCGGGTTGTTAGGGGGCTGGTGATGAGTGGATTCACTCCTGTAGTTGGTATAGAGTTGCATTAAGTCAGAATGGGTATTGGGTCCCACGGTCTGACAAAAGTTCGCTAGGGAGGCCCTCTCTGGAGAAGATGGACAAAGGGCTTCAGCCACTCTGTAGCTAGTTTTGGTTCTTTTATGGGAACGGCCTTCGGGTATACTCGACAGCTGTATCAACTTTTGTTAATTTGATTGCTGATGTCCCAGTCGTTAGTGGAGAGTTTTGGGTCAATACGTTGGCCTAGAGCGTAGCGGTCTATACGGGTATGTAATAGGGGTTGTGGGGCCAGTGGGTCGCGACGTGGGTAAGCGGGTGGTGGACAGGGGGATTTAGGGTCATAGTGCGTATCTAGTAGTGGTGTTGGGGGGTGGTGGATAGGGGTCTGGTGTGTGGCGGTGATCGGTGTATGTTGGTGGTTGTATGGGTGGGTGGTATTGGTCTGGGGTTTGTGATTGGGTGTGGGGGTGCGTGTGGGTTAGTGTGGGTGTGGGGGTCGTGGTGGGTATGCGTAGTGGGAGGGGGTTAGTGGTGTGTGTTGTGGGGTGGGAGGGTTGGTAGTTGGTGGGCGCGGTTTTATGGTATGTGGGGGTGTGTGGTAAGGGTGAGGTGTTTGGGTGTGGTGTGGTGGTTGGTGGGGTTTGTGGTGGTACGTGGGGGTGTGTGGTTGTACTTTTCTCTCGTCGTGGTTGGGTATTGGGTGTGGGTGTGTGGGTGTTGTAGGGGTGGTAGGTGGTGGGTATTGGTGGTGTGGTTGTGGGGGGTTGTTGGGGGCTGGGGGTTGGTGTTGCTTAGGTTGGTGGGGAGGGGTTTGTGTGTAGGGGTGGTATGGTGGAGTTGTTGGAGGGGTGGTGATGTGTGGGTGGGTGTGTAGGGGGGGGGGGAGAGGGGGGGGTGCTGGGTGTTTTAGGCCTGTGTTGCGTGTGTGTGTAGGTGGGGGTTCTGTTGTCGGTGTTGCTTGAAGGGTTGGGTGGGGGGTAGGTGTCCTGTGTGTGGATGTGGCTGGTAGTAGTGGGTGGTGTGGGTTGTTGGGGTGGGTGGGGGTTGGGTGTGGGTGGTGGGGTGGTAGGGTGTGGTGTGGATGTGCTGAGTGGTCGTGGTGTAGTTGGGGTGTGTGTTTAGTGTGGTGTTGTGAGTGTGTGGTGGTGTTGGTTTGGTGCGGGTAGGTTTTGTTGTTGGTGTGTGGGTGGGTTGCTTGGGCGAGGTGTGTTGGTGGTTGGGGGGTGGGGTGGTGGACGGCGCGGGTGTGGGGGGGAGGGGGGGGTATTTTGGGGGGGGGGGGGGGTCGTGGGGGTTATGGTCGGGGTGTGGTGATGGTGGTTTGGTGTGGAGGGGCGGTGTGTTATGGGTGTGGTGAGTGTTTGGCTAGTGGTGGGCGGGGGGTTGGTTGTGGGGGTGAGTGGTGGTTTAGTCGGGGGGGTGTTGTTTTGTTGTGTGGGGTGGGGTGTATGTTGATGGGTATTGTGGAGTGTTGTTGGGTTGTTGGTGTACTGGGTTTGCCGAGTTGTCGTGGATGTGTGGTTTTGTGGTCGGCGTTGTGGGTGTTGGGTGGGTGGGGGTGGTGGTCGTATTGTGAGGTTGTTGTTGGTGTGTGTGTGTGGGGGGGAGGTTGTGTGTGTGGTGTGGAGTGGTAGGTTGTAAGTGGTGGCGTGTGTGTTTGTGGAGTTGGTGCGTGGTGGGTTGTGAGGTGGGCGTGTGGTGAAGTCGTGTTATAGCGGTGTGGGTGGTGTGGGTGGTGGTGGGGAGAGTGTTTGGGCGGGGGGTCTTGGTTAGGGTGGATTAGGGGCGTTGGTTTTGTTTGAGTGTTGGGGGTTTGTGTGAGTTAGGCGTGGTTGTTGTGGGCTTGTGGTGTGTTGTGTGGTGGTGGGTTTTTGTTATTTCGGGTGTGGTGCGGTGGTGTAGGTGGTGTGGCGGGAGTTGGGGTTGTTAGGTCTTGGTAGTGCTGGGGGGGAGGTTGCGTGGTGGGGTTTCGTGCTCGTGTGGTTTGTGGTTGGTTGAGCGTTTGTGGTGTGTGTGTGTTTGTTGGGGTTGTGGGGTGTCGGGTGGGGGGGGGGGGGATCGGGTGGGGGGTGGTGGGGTTGGGGGGTTGTGGGGTTGGGTGAGGATAGGTGTGTGTGGGTGTTCGGTGTGGTGGATGTGTTGTATCGTGCTGGGTGTGTGGTTTGTAGGTAGCTTATCGTGGTAGGTCTTGATTGGTTGTGGTGTGGGGGTGGTCGGGTGGTGGTGGCGAGGGGTGTGTGGGTGTATGGGGGTATCGTGTTGTTGTGGGGGCGCTGTGGTGTGAGTGCGTGTGGCTGGGTGTGGTAGGGGTGGTAGGTTGTTTGGGGGGTGGGGTTGGGGGGTGTGAGGGGGGGAGTTGTTGTGGGTCAGGGTTGTGTGTTTTGTTGTTTGTTGAGGGGGTTGGTGTGTAGCGTCGCTAGGTGAGATAGGTTGTGGTCGGTGTTGTGGGTAGTGGTCGGTCGGGGGCTAGGAGTGTGTGTGTTGGGGTGGGTTTGGGGTTAGGTTGGGTTGTGGGTGGGTGTAGTGTTGGAGGGGGGGTTGTGGATGGTTGCTGGGGTGATGCTTGAAAGGTTGTGTGGAGTTCTGGTGTAATGGAGCGGCGTTGTTTTCAAGTGGGGGTGGTTAGTTCGTGGCGTGGTTCGTGTGGGTGTGTGTGGGTTTGGGGTGTTTTGGGCTGGGGTGGTGGTTAGCTCGATCTTTTGTGGTGGGTGTTGGGCGTAGTGGGGTGTGTTGGTGGGTGTTGGTCGGTGGTTGGGGGGGGGGAGGTGTAGGGAGTGCTAGGTGTGTGTTTTGTGTGGTGTGAGTGGTTGTGTGGTGTCGTGGGGGTGTTGGCGTGCGTGTTTTGGGGTGGGTTTTGTGTGGGGTCTGTGTCAGGGTGTGTTGGTTTTTGGGTGGTGGTGGGTTGTGGGGGTGTGTGGGTGAGGTGTGGGGTGTGTGTGGGTGTGGGTGTTGTGCGTAGGGTGTGGGTGGTGTAGGGTTTAGTGGGTGGTGGGCGGGGGTTGAGGGTGGTGATGTGTCGTGGGTTGTGGTGGAGGGTGGTGTGTGGGTGTGTGGGGTGGTGGGTGGTGGTGTTGTAGTGGAGCTTGGTTGGCGTGGTGTGTGGTGTCGGGGGTTGGGGTGTTGAGTGACTGTGTGTTGTCGGGTGCGGGGTGGGGGTGTGTGTGGTTGGGGTGGGTTGTGGTTGGTGGTGGTGGCTGGTTGTGGGGGGTGTTTGGGTGGGGTCGTGAGGTGTGTGTTGTGGTGTATTTTTGTTGGTGTGTGGGGGTATGCGTGGGTTTGTTTTTTAGTTAGTGATGTTGTGGGGGGGGCTTGGTGAAGTGATTGGGTATGTGTGGGTCAGGGGGGTGGTGGAACGGTGTGCTTGGGGTTGTTTGGGTCGGGTCTGTTTTGGCTTCTGTGTGTTTGGGACGTGGGGTGTTTGTGGTTTGGTTGGGGGTGGTTTTAGGAGGCGTGGTGCTCGAGGGTGTGCGGTGTGTGTTGGGTGGGTGGGTGGTGATGTTGGTGTGTTGGGTGGTGGTGGTGTGTTTGGGTGTTTGTGTGTGGTGTTGGTGGGGGCTAGGGTGGTGTGCGGGGTGTTGTGTTTGTGGGTTGTGTCGGTGTTGGGTGTGTCGGGGTTTGTTTGTGGTAGGGTTGGGGTGGTTTGGCTGGTGGGTGGTTGGGGGTGTTGTTTGTGGGAGTCTGTGGGCTGGGGGTTGTGTGGGGATGTTTTGGGGGCTCGAGGGGGTAAGATTGTGTAGTCTGGGTGTTGGTGGTGTGTTTGTGATGGGGTAGTCGGGTAGGTGATGCGTGGGGGGCGGGGTGGTTGTTTGGTGGGTGTTGGTGTTTGGGTTGGTGGTTGGGGTTTTGGGGTGTGTTGAGGAGGGGTGTGGTGGGTTGGTGGGGGGGTGGGTGGTTGTCGGGGGTTAGTGTGGGGGTGGGGTGGTGTTGTTGGGTAGGGTGGTGGGGTTGGGTTTGTTGCGCGTAGTGTTTGGTGTAGGTTGGTAGGGTAGGTATGGTCGGGTGTGGCTGTGGTTGGGGTGGCGGTGGGTGGTGAGTGGTTTAGGTGTGGCTGTGTTTCGTGTGTTGGGGGGGGGGGTGCGTCGTTTGTGGGTGGGGTGGGGTGATAGTGGGGGGTTGGGGTTTGTGTTCGGTACGAGTGGGTGGGGGAGTTGTGGTGTTTGGGGTTTTGGGGGGGGTGAGCGGGGGGTAGGGGGTTTTGTTAGGGTTGTGGGGCTGGTTTGTTGAGGTGGGGTTGGTTGTGGTGTGTGGTTTGTTTTTTGGTTTGGGTGGTGTGTGTGTGGGGTGGTGTGTGGTGGGTTGTGTGAGGGATGTTGTGTTGGTTTGGTCGGGGTAGTGTACGCGGGTGTATGTGTGGGGTGGTGTGGGGTTGGTTGGGTTGCGTGTGGTGGGGTGGGGTTGGGGGATGGTGAGTTGCGGGTGGGGGGTGTGGCGGTGTTGGGGTGGCGTTTGGTCGGGTTGGTGGTGTGTTGATGTTGTGGTGTGAGGTGTGGTGGGCGGGGCGGGTGGGAGGTGGGCGTCTTTGAGTTGGGTGGGGTGGGCGCTTGATTTGGTGAGTCGTTGGTTGAGTGTGGTCGTGTGGTCGTTGGTGTGTGGTGTTTGTTGGGTAGGGTTGCGGGGGGCGTGTGTTGGGGTGGTTGTGGTAGATGTGGTGTTGTTGGGGGTGGGTTGGCGGGTTGTGGAGTTTGAGGTGGTTGGTGTTGGTGGTCGTGTTAGGGGGGTTTGTTGTGGTGTTGAGTGGGTTTTGGTTTGTGTGGTGGTGTAGTTTGGTGTGGGTGTGTCGGTGTTGTTGGCGCGTGTGTGGGTGTTCTTGGGGGGGTTTTGTTTGAGTGGGGTGGTGGTGGTGTGTTGGTTGGTGGGGTGCGTGTAGTCGTTTGGGGTGTTGGTGGGGGTTGGTTTGGGGGGTTGTGAGGGATTTATGTTGTCTCGGCGATTGGGTGTGGGTGGTTGGGTTTGGTGGTTGGCATGGTGGTTGAAGGGAGGGTGTTGTGTTGTGTAGGGGGTCGGTTGAGGGGGGTGGTGGAGTATTGTGTGTTGGTGGTGGTGGTTGTTGGGTTTTGGTTGTTTCTTAGTGTGGTATTGGTGGTTTGTTTGTGCGTGGTTGGGGCGGGGTGGTTGGGTGTGTGGGGTGGGGGTTCGGTGCCGTGTGTGGTGCTCGGGGTGGTGGGTGTGATCGGGAGTGAGTTGGTTGTTGTTGAGAGTTTGTGGTGTGAGTGGTGGTGGGGGGTGTTGGGGGGTGGTTTGGTGTGTGTAGTGGGGGGTGTTGTGTGTTGGGGGATGCGAGTGTTTGTTGGTTTTGGGGGTGTGGTGTTGTTGGTATGTGTGTTGTGTGGTGTGGTGCTGTGGGGTTTGGATGTCGTTGGTTGGATGGTTGTGTGGGGTGGGTGTGTTTGCGGTGTGGGTAGTCGGTGTGCGTGCTGGGGGTCTGTGGGGGGTGTTTGTTTGGGCGTGGCGCAGTTGGGTATGTGGGGGTGTGGTTGTGCGTGGTCTGTGTCTGAGGTGGGTGTTGGTGGAGTGGGGGTTGTGTGCTGGGTTGGTGTGGGTTTGAGTGTGGTGGGTTGGGGTGTTTGGTTGGGTGGGCGGATTGTGTTTGTTGTGGGGGGGTGGGGTGGGGGGGTTGGTGTGCTGGTTGGGGGGGGTGTGGTTGCCGGTGTCTGGTGTGTTGTGTTGGGTTGTGAGCGTGGTTTCGTGTTGGATGTTGGGGTTGGGCGTGAGGTGTAGAGGGGGGGGTGTGGTTTTTGGTGTGGGGATTGGGGGGGCGGGAGTTGTGTTGCGGGTGGTTGGGGGGTGTGTGGTGTGGTGGGGGGTGTGGGGGTGTTTTGGTTGGGGTGTGGTCGTTGGTTGGGTGTGGGGTGGTGTTGGTGTTGTGGGGGGTGGGGGGGTGGGTTGGGAGGGTGGTTGTATGTGTGTGTGGTGGGTGAAGGAGTGGGTTGGCGGGTGGTTGGGGGGTAGGGGGTTGGCGGTTGTTGGGGGGGGTGGGGTGGTGGTGGGGGTGGGGGTTGGATGTGTGTTGGGGGTTGTGCGGTTCGGGAGTTTTGGCGTGTGGTGTTTGGGGGGTGGTTGGTGTGTGGTCGGGGGGTGTGTGGGGGGGGTGTAGTAGGGCTTTGGGGGTTGGGTTTAGGTCTGGTGTAGTTGTCGTGGGGTGGTATCGGCTGGATTGGTTGGTCTGGTGTTGGGGGGGTGGGGTGGGGTTTGTTGTTGGTGTTGTGTGTTGTTGGGGTTGGGTGGGGGGGGGGGGTGTGGAGGGCTGGTGTTTGGGGGGGTCTGTTGTTTGAGGGTTGGGGTTAGGGAGGTGTTCGTGGTAGGTGTTGTTGGTTGTGTGTGTGGTGGTGGTTGCGGTGGGTTTGGTGTGTGGTTGGTCGTTGTGTGGGGTGGGGGTGGTTGTCGGTGTGTTGTGGTGATGTCGGTTGTGGGTGGGTCGTCGGTTCGTGTTTGTTGTGGGTTATGTTGGTTGTGTGTTTTTGTGGGGGATGGGGTTGTGGGTGGGTTAGTGGGGAGTTTTGTATGTGTTGTGGGTTGTGTGGCTGGGGTCTGTGTGGTTCGTGTTGGTGGGGTGGTTTTGTTGGTAGGTTGGTGGGTGAGGGGGGAGGTGGGGTTGTTGGTGTGGGTGTGGGTGTGGTGTTTGTCTGTGGGGTTGGGGGTTTGTTGGGGTGAGTGTGGTTGTTGTTGGGTGGGGTGGTGTCGGTTTGTTTGTGGTAGTTTAGTTGTGTGGTGGGGTGGGTGTGTTGGGATGTTGGTTCGCTCGTGGGGTTTTGGTGGGTGTGTGTTGGGGGTTAGTGAGGGTGGGGGGTGGGGTGGGTGGTGGGGTTGTGTGTGGATTGGGGGTGTGTTAGGTTGTGGGGGTGGTGGCGTGGTGGTTGGTTTGGGGTGGGGGGTGGTGGTTTGGGTGTGTGGGGGTGTTGGTTTGGTGGTTGTGTTTGAGGGTTGGGGTGTGGGGGTGTTTTGTGGTGGGGTGTGGCTGTTTGTGGTGTGTCGTTGGGTTGTGTGTGATGGGGGGTTGTGTTGGAGGGGGGTGGTGGTGGAGGACGTTGGTTGGTTGGGTCGTTTGTGGTCGGTGTGGGTGGGGGTGGGTGGTGCGGTGGCGGTGTGGTAGGTGGGGTGGTGGGGGTGTGTGGTGTTGTTGGCAGTGCTCGTGTGGTGGGTGGTGTTGTTGGGGGGTGGGGTGTGAGGTTGAGGGTGTGTGGGTCGTGTGGGTTGTTGGGTGCGTTGTTGGGGTGTTGTGTTGTTTGGGGTTGGGTAGTGTAGGTGGGGGTTGTGGGGGTGGGGGGGTGGGGTGTGTGGGCTTAGTGTGAGGTGGTTGTTGGGTAGGTTGGTGTTGTGGGGTTGTGGGTAGGTTCGTGGGTGTTGGTGGGCATTGGTTTGGTGGGGGGTGGGGGGTGGTGGGGTGGGTGTGGTGTTGGGGTTGGTGTGGTTTTTGGGTGGGGTGGTCGTTTTGTGGGGGGCTGTTGTGTGTGGGTGGTTTGGGGTGTGCAGCGGTGGCTGTGGGTGTTGTTTTGGGGTTTGTTAGGGTGGGTCGGGTTGGTGTGGGTTGTGTGGGCTAGGGTGGGTGTTTATGGGGATTGTTGGGGGGTGTTTGTGGTTTTTGTGGGTTTTGGTGTGGTTGGTGTGTGCGGGGGCTGGTGGTGGGGGGGTGGGGAGGGTTGGTGCGGTGGTGTGTGTTGTTGTGGGTGGGTATTGTTTTGTAGAGTTGGACGGTTGTGGTTGGGTTGGTGTGTGGGTGTGTGGGTTGGGTTTGGGCTGTGGTGTGTGGTTGTCCGTCGTGCGTTGTTTGGGGTGTTGGGTTGTGGGTGGGTGTGTCGTGTGGGGCGGGTCTTCGGGTGGGTTGTAAGGGTGGTGAAGTGTTTGGTGGGATGGGGTGGGCATTTGTGCCGGGGTTTGTGGGGTGTAGGGTGTGGTGTGTCGTTGGGCGGTTGTGGTGTGGTTTGGTTAAGGGGGGGGGAGGGGGTTTGTTGGTTTTGTTTGAGGTGTGTGTGGGTGTGGGGTGGTGTGGTGTTGGGGGTGTGGTGTTGGTTCGGTGGGGTTGTTGAGAGGTGTTGTGGTGGTTGTTGGGTGCTGTGGTTGTGGTGGTTCGGGTGGGTGTGGGTGAGGTGTTTGTCTGTGTGGGCGGGTGTCGGTTTGGGGGGTGTGTGTTGGTGGGTGGTGTGGGTGTGTGATGTTGTTGGTGTGGTATTACGGGTTGTGTTGGGGGTGTGGTTTGGTTATTAGGTAAGTTGTCGTGGTTGGTTGGTTTGTGTGTAGGTTATTTTATTTTATATTGATTATTATTATTAGTTATTTAATATAATTTATTATTAAATTAATATTATAATTAATCTATTTTTATATATTAATATTTATTTTATTTTATTTTTAATTATTTACATATTTTATATTTAAAAAATTTTTTAAATTTATATTATAAATTATTATTTGAATTTTATATATTATTCTTATTTTTAAAACTTATTATATTATTTATTATAAATTATTTATATATTTATTTTTATTAATATTTTATTATAAAATTTATAAATATTTATTATAATATATATTAATTTTATTTAATTTATTTATATTACTTTTTATTTAAATATTTTATTTTATATAATTTATTATTATTATTTTTTACAAATTTTATTTAAATTATAAATATTTTTATTTTATATATTTTATTAGATTTTTATTATTTATTAACTAATAATATTATTATAATATTTATATTTATTTATTATAATTATAATTTTATAAATTTATTTTATTTTAAATATTATATGTTTTTAGTTTATTTCATTACGTAGTGACATTTTAGGCAAAAATAGGTTTCACTAATTTTAGTTAAAGTTTTTACGTTGCGAGAAATGTCCGGCCATGGAGGTCATGGAGCCTTTTTACGAAGCAGTCTCTCTGCATTGACTTGGAACATCTAGATGGAATAGTCTGTCTCATCTGAATTTATTTTGCTTTATGACTTGTGCATAGATACCTTTATATATTCAAATTTTATGACAAGTTTTTTCCTTTGGACATAACTTGATTATTGTTTAGCAGCATTAATGCGCAATATCTGAAGAGAGGGCAATTACGTTGCATTGACAAAGGAGTCCTTCAGTTATGTCTAAAGGCTTAAAGTCAGGGAAAATATAGGATGGACAGTAGGGGAAGATGGGGCTTCTTTGGTCATGTCGCCCTAGTCAAGAATTTATGGTATCGGAGGTGATATCTTCACTATTCATCTAACAGGTGAACGGTGATCTACTACTCGCTTTCGAGAGTAGCATCACTGGTTTTAATAACACATGATTCTCACGAGACATTGTCTCATTCTGAACTTTCGAGGGGCTTCTCTGACTCTACAGGTAGCGGATCTGAAACCCGTATATCCATCTATGGTGATGAAGGTCAAGCTCAGAAGGAAGAATGGAACCTTTTACATTACTAATTGTACGGAGCAGATGTGATGGGGAGCTAGTACGCTTAGACAACTGTGAAATCATTTAGACCAATGTAACAACGGATGGTAGGAAAAAGTGACGTACGGCCCATGTAGTCTGAATGTACTAGCAGAGGATGAGTTTCTTTTAGGTTAGGAACTGCTACTTATCAGAAATGACTATACATGTGCATGCGTGTTCGTTAAAATGTTAGATACATTTAAGTCCACTTAACTGTTTCCTGGAACTGAGGGTGCTTTGGTTCATTAGTCTTTAAAACATCTTCAACTTTTTGGGACTCTCTTAGGACAATCTGGACGTTTAAGTCCCTTAACACACACACATGACAAACAGGACTAAAAGAAGTCATTTTACTTTCCACTAGCGGTTTGATTTCTTAAGTTTGTGGAACCTTGCCTTAGGGTTCGATCTTTTAGGCTCTTTATTTAGTATAAATCAAAAAGAAGCCGCTAAGCCACAAGGGTTTCATAGGAAATTGCGAAGCTCAGAGTACAGGTCAGCAGCCTCAGCACTTTCCTCAGCTTTAATCAGGTAACGCTCTTGATGAATGTTCGTATTGGTGGAGGAAGAGCTGTTCAGGAAACTGGTCAGCAACATGAAGTTAATGGGTTCATAACTGGGATCTATTCTGAAAACTATCTATCAAACAGTTGAAAATGAAAGAGTTTTACCGTAATGTTTGGAAAGTTTGGCCAGGCTGAAAGGTGGCATTCTGAAATCTTTCTGTAAGAATTAGTGGTTTTTTGATATGCTTTAAGGATTGCTTTTTAGTAGGTTATAATTTACAATTGATATCTGGAGACAATGTTGATAGATATTCAAAGCAAAGCTACAGAAAGTTATGTCTTCCCCTCTGTGAAGGGAGGTAAAATTAGGTTGTTGGAATTGTGCACTGACTGCACTGTTGTTCCATTACTCTTCCTTTAATTGTTGTGTTAAAAATTATCATTTTTTTCTCTAATTCAAGCGTGATTTTTCGAGTCTCGATCTTACTTTTCCTCAAGTTCTCTATTAATTTATTGTTCCTCCACGTATCTTAGCTTGTCCTCACGGTTCAGTCTATCACGCTCTTTTTTGGTCTTCTCGACTCTCTGTCTTTCTCGGATTTCTTCTCAATTCTCTCTTCTCCTTTTTTCTCCTGTCTTTCAAGGTTCTCTTTTCCTTTTTCTCTTCTCTTTCGATTCTCTCTCTCTCTTATTCTCTTCTTTCCCTTTTAGCTGTTTTCTTCTCTCTCAAATTCTCTCTTTTCAAGTCTATCCTGGATCTTAGCACTAATGAAGATTCTAAATTTAGCACTTAATGAAAGATTCTAAAATTTTTTCCTGTTATCCTTAATTCCAGCTTCATCCCAAAATGGTAATCTCCATGCTTGCAAGAATAACTTAAAACTATCAGGGGAAATGAAAACGGGGTTATTAAAGAAAACGGGAGGGTTCATTCCTGCTCCGCTAAACAGTGAATAAACCAGAGGCTCGGATCCCTGCTTCAATTAACAACAATATGTATTAACGAAAAGAAGGGTTCATTGCCGGCTTCCGAGCAAAAGGAAAGTAGAATGGGGTCCCTTGACATCCAATCTTCTCACCAAACAAATCAAGATGTGTCCTATGACAGTTTCCTTGATATAATAAAGAGCTCATGAAACAAGTTGTACTGAAAATCTCAGGTCCCTAGAGTCTAATCTCCAAAGTGTTTCAAGCTCAATACAATTAGGGGCAGAAATTAATATTATATCCAGATGACTTGACTTGCAAAAAATTGGGACTATAACAATTACCAAATCTTTAAATTGCCTCTGTACTGTAGTTCTACCATAGTGAATGTTAAATCATGGCTGGTGGTAACCGTCTGTGGTAATGCCAGCGTTGAAGTTCAATGCGTAGATTCGAGATGGAGTTGAATTCTTGATTCAGTAGGAGAAAAATCCTGGCAAGGTCGCCTCTAGTGAAGGCTTACTCGCCTGTAACAACTTCAGTATTAGTATTACTCAGGCTGCTTTCCTCCTCAGGAAAATTAGCGAAATAGAAAGAAATAATAACAAACACTTTATTATATCGAAATTAAAAATAATAAAACACCTTAAATATGAAAAAATAATCCTACATTAAATAAAAATGAAATGGAAAATATAATAGTGATTCAACGTAATTTAACACTTGGGTTTGTCTGTGTTGGTGGGACACTGGCTTGTTGAAATCGTCGCCGTGCTCTGAGTGGGGGGGGGGGGGGGTCGAGGTGTTGGTGTACCACCACTGGTAGTTTTCACAGAGAATCGCCGTCGTGATTATCCCGTATGACAGGAAAGCAGGATCTTTACCGCTGCAATGATGTGGGTTACGTCCTGCATGCTATTTCATACAGGTGCACTGGTACTTAAAGCAAAATGGGGGGAAGTCTTGGGACGTTTTGTCCTTCTCCTGTCCTTCTCGTTGGATGAAGGTGACCCTCATGTATCAAGGCTGAAAAGATAGACAGGTTACCACTGCTTAAATAATCACTCTCCATGGTAAGTACGATACCCAAAGATGTGGTGCATTATACAACAGTCAAATAGTTGAGCAAGGCTACAAAGGAACTAAGTTTATTATTGATCAAAAGTTAAATTTCACCCATAAATCCCTAGAATACAAGGCTGGCATGATAAGGCGGCCAAACTACAAATCTGGTGAATGTACACGAACCTTCACAGTGTTGAAATTCAGTTAAATGAAATACTTTTTCTCAAACTAGACTCTGGAACCAGGATCTGGAAATTCTAGAGGGGACTAGTACAAATCTGCACCCTGAATTCACTCCCTTCTAAACAAAAAATACCAACAGACGGTGTAAAAAATATTATATCCCCATGCATCTGCACTTTCTAAATCCCCTGGAATTTCACCTGGATGTAGGCTCTTTCTTTTGGGGGCCTAGTTGTTAGGCCTTTTGTGTATCCACATACTGTTACGCTAGTCCACAGGATGGATATGAGGCGCACAATACACTCAGCTTCGGCGGCAACATCTAGAAATCTTGGTCTCCATAAGAATAGTGACGGTACTTCTATATAAATAAATCTTTCAAGGCTTAGGCCAGATGCTGCATGTCTGTTTTTATTTTCCTTTTCGAATTCTGGGAGACTTGTGCTTGTGTCAGGTTTGCTTAGTAGTCAGAGGTTATGAAAAATTTAGCTGAATCCTTAACTCTTCTGTCGTTAGTGTTACTGAACACTGATTCATGTTGTTCCTAGGATTTTATTCATTTATTTTTCAGCACAGGTGTTTGAACCTTGTGAGTAGCGGGCCATTTGTAGAGGTATTTTTGTTTACTTAGATTTTCTACGTATGTAGAATTATTTATGATTTTTTGTAAATTTCTTGAAAGGCTTTGATCCTTTTTGTGCTTCTTTAAATTTTGTTCGTTATCCGTAATCTCGCTCGTGTAGATTCTCTCTACTTGGCTTTGAAATATGTGTGCTTGTCGTGTTTGTATGTGCGTGTGTGTGATGTGCTTGCGCCAGCTTGCTTACGTTATACACATTTATATCTTATACTTTCTTACAATGCATGGCGTATCCCACCGAGGCAGGGTGGCCCAAAGAAAAAACAAAGTTTC
The DNA here is from genome assembly GCF_026875155.1 of Cherax quadricarinatus. Lineage (NCBI taxonomy): Eukaryota > Metazoa > Arthropoda > Malacostraca > Decapoda > Parastacidae > Cherax > Cherax quadricarinatus. Next base: position 38,598,071 of record NC_069410.1, read on the forward strand.
TTTTTAACTTGTAACGTATACAGGGGGGAAGAGGTTACTAGCCCTTTCACGAAGCATTTTAGGTCGCCTTACGACACGCATGGCTTACGGAGGAACACATTCTGTTCAACTTCCCCATAATTTATATATTATCTATATATATATATATATATATTTGTGAAGGCTTACTCAGCCTGTAACAAGTTTCAGTCAGTATTACTCAGGCTGGCTCCTCCTCAGGAAACAATTAGTGAATAGAAAAAGAAATATAACACTTTATTATATAGAAATATAAAATATAAAACACTTAAATTTGGAAAAATTAATTACATTAAAGAAATTGAAAAAGGAAAAATATAAAATGATAACTGAATCAAAGCTAATTTAACACTTGGGTGTTCTGGTGTTGGTGACACCTGCTTGTTGAAATCGTAGCCGTTCGTTGCTGATGTGGGGGGGGGGGGGGTCGAGGTGTTTGTGAACCACCACTGGCTAGTTCTTCACAGAGAATCGCCGTGGTGGTATTCCCGATGACAGGAAAGCAGGTTCTTTACCGCCTGCACATGATGTGGGGTTACGTCCTGCTAGTTCATCAGTGTACAGGTACTTAATGCAAATGGGGGAAAGTCTATGGAGTTAGTCCGTCTCCTGTTCTTCTCGTTGATTGACTGGTGACCTCACTGTCATCCAAGCTGAAAAGATAGACAGGTTACCACTGCTTAAATATCATCTCCATGGTAAGTACGATACCCAAAAGATGTGATTATTACAACAGTCAACATAGAGCAAGGCTAAAAGGACTTAGTTTTATTATTGTCAAAAGTGAAGCTTTTCAACAATAAATCACTAGAATACTAAGGCAGGCTGTACTTTCAGTGTGTTGGGAGTCTGCGAGTCGAGTGATTTACATGTTTGACAGAGAGCCATAATACGTCCCTTTCGAGGGGGGGGAAAGAGGGAGGGGAAGGGATAGGCAGGAGTAGGACTGACCCTACGTTAACAAGCTGCTGGCATTCAAACTATCACTTTAGGGGTCCTTGGGGGGGAGAAAAAGGCGGGAAAGGAAAAACGGGAGCGTGGACTTACCTACCTTAACTAGTAGCCGGTAATGAAACTATGCGGGGAAAAATTCTGGAGTTATATGTCAGTTCTCACTTAATGAATTTCACAAATAAACTTGAAGTGACGCTAAACCTTCCAGTTTGGTGAAGATGCGACAGCCGCCTTAATTTTTTTATAATTTTTTATGTTTTGGTGCTTTCTCACAGTTTTTGGGGGAGGGGGGTTGGGAGGCTGTTGTGTGGGGGAGGGGCGTGGTGGGTGGGGCTGTGGTGTGTGGGGAGGGCTGTGTTGTGTGGGGCTGTGGTGTGGGACGGGCTGTGGTGTGTGGTGGGGGAGAGGCTGTTGTTGTGGGGGGGGGCTGTGATGTGTGGGGGGGAGGGGCTGTGGTTTGCGGGGGGGAGGGGCTGTGGTTTGTGGGGGGAGGGGCTGTGGTTTGCGGAGGTAGGGGCTGTGGTGTGTAGGGTGGAGGGAGAGGCTGTGGTGTGTTGGGGGGTGAAGTGAGAGTGAAACGTTGCATAATAAAGCTTACAAGTAAGCCGGAAGATTCACGATATATCCGTTCTGAAAGCTCTCAAAGCCAAATACTCCGTAAACCTCAGACAAGTCATAACGATCGATAATCAGTTAACAGAGGACTGGACGGGGACTTGATCAGTGGTCCTTGCATACAGCATTTCCAAAGCTGTGATTATTCAGCCACAATAAGATGTATTCATACACATACTCGCCTTATTATATAAGTTGACAAGTTGTAGGTTTTAACTGTAGTGTAGGCGTGCCTCTGGCAAGACAGTGATGGAGTGAATGATGATGAAAGGGTTTCTTTTTCGAGTCACCCTGCCTTGGTGGGAAGCGACCAATGTGTAATATATAATATATATAAAAATATATATTATATATTATATATTATATATATATATATATAATTATATATGACGGAACCGTAGCCAATCATAAAGTGTGTGGCCTTTCAGTCAGACCGAAATATTAACAAAAAAACTTCACTCTACAAAACGTCAACTAACGCGACTGAAAAAAAAGAGAGAGAAAAAAAAACACTCACAAACACAAACACATTTCGAATTCGTCAGTGATCATGTGTTTCATCAAAGAGAATCCGAAATGTAATTGTGAAAAGTAATTATGTTTAGGTGCTGGCCACACCAATGTCGCCCATCCCCCCCTTCCCCCTGTTGCTGGTGGGGGGCAACACTGGAGGGAAAGGGGGGAGAAGAGACTGAGGGGGAGACGGAAACAGGTGGAGGAAGAGGAAGCGAAAAGTTTTAGGGTGGGAAGAGGAAGGAAATGGAAGGGAGAGGGGTTGAAAAGAGAGCGAAAAGAGGGGAAGGAAAAATGTAGAGAGGAAAAGGGGAATAAAGAGGGTAAAGAATGAGAAAGTGGGGGTAAAGCAGACAAAAGGGACACAGAAGAGTAATGAAGAGAGGCAAAGAAGAGAGACAGCGACAGAATAAGAGGTAAATAAACATGAGGAAGAAGAAAAATATATTTATAATCAAAGTGACGGTGAAAGGAGAGGAGGAGGACAAGAACAAAGAAGGAAAGTGTCGTGAGCGGAAAAGGGGAAAAAAAAACTAGGGACCAAGAGAGGAAACGAAAAGAAGAGAGGAGCCAGTGAGAAGAGAACATGATAGGCCAACTATGAACAGGAGACAACATTCCTAAATTTTAGCAGGACTCTGCTGTTGTTACCTATTGTCGAGGAAGCAGAGCTCTGCTTGTTGTTCTCCACTCCACCCTCTCCACACTCACTGTATACCCACTCAACCCTCTCCATACACCCATTCCATGCACACCCACCGGATCCACACCTTCAGAGTTCTCTCCGCCCCTCTCATTTCACGCCCACTCCCCCTTTTCACTGCACGCCCGTTCCACCTCTCACATCACATAACGGATGAACAAGGAACACCGAGATGAACTTGCCTCGGCATCACAGCACACGAAAATCCACCAGCAATCCTTGACTAATCCCAGGAGACAGACTGGCTAATCTCTCGCCTGGAAATTGCCAGAGGGAGTCCAGGTATTACTTGAGACGAGAGATCTCGCCGTCGTGAGAGAGAGAGAAGAGAGAGAGAGAGAGAGAGAGAGAGAGAGACTGTTAATATTGCTACTCAGAGACTGCTGACTGAGCCAAGCACACGGAGATGTATGAGTGAGCAGATTAAATAAAAAAAATCGTCATGATCTCTAGTTTAATGAGAAGAAGTGAAACATGACTCGAGTACGGTATTTTTTCTCAGCTTAAAGCTACTCTCATCTTCAGCAATCTGGTCAAGTGTAAAAATTAAATAAAAGAATATCTATACGAAGAATTTTCTTTATCCCTTGCACACTTGGCTCAAGGGATATCCTATATCCCTCGTACACTTGATTCAAGGGGGAGATGAAAAGGATGAAGTGAAAGGCAGCTGCAAAACAAGCTTTTTTCCGTGACAACGTTTCACTCTACGTAAGCTTTATCGCGTTTAATCAGATGAACTTTTTATAAAGTTCTACATGAGCGAATCGTTGAACCATTAAAGGCTTTGTCCCGCATCAAGTGCTTTTTCTCTCTCCATCTGAGTGAGCTGAACAGAGATGGGGATGTTAATGGAACAAATTGTATGAGTATATTCTCGTGTTTTAGACCAATCTCTTTTACAGTTTATAGATCGACAAGAAATTAAGAAACAAGAGCAACGAATTGCTAAGAAATTGTATAGAAAAATGAGTATAAATTCCATGTGTCTTTATTTATATTGCAACTCAAAAACCCACATGGGTGGGAAAAAATGTTTCCTCGTTATCCATCATACGAAACAGTGAGTCAGTCATGTGAAGCTGTGTGTCTTAGTTATGTGAAAGCTGTGAGTCTTAGTTATGTGAAGCTGTGAGTTTTAGTTACATGAAGCTGTGAGTCTTAGTTATGTGAAGTTATGGGTCTCAGTCATGTGAAGCTGTGAGTCTTAGTTATGTGAAGCTGTGAATCTTAGTTACGTGAAGCTGTGAGTCTTAGTTACGTGAAGCTATGGGTCTCAGTCATGTGAAGCTGTGAGTCTTAGTTATGTGAAGCTGTGGGTCTTAGTTATGTAAAGCTGTGGGTCTTAGTTATGTGAAGCTGTGGGTCTTAGTTATGTGAAGCTGTGAGTCTTGGTTATGTGAAGCTGTGAGTCTTGGCTATGTGAAGCTGTTATGTGAAGTTGTGGGTCTTATGTGAAGCTGTGAGTTTTAGTTATGTGAAGTTGTGGGTCTTAGTTATGTGAAGATGTGGGTCTTAGTTATGTGAAGCTGTGAGTCTTAGTTACATGAAGCTGTGAGCCTTAGTTATGTGAAGTTATGGGTCTCAGTCATGTGAAGCTGTGAGTCTTAGTTATGTGAAGCTGTGAGTCTTAGTTATGTGAAGCTGTGAGCCTTGGCTATGTGAAGTTGTGAGTCTTAGTTATGTGAAGTTGTGGGTCTTACTTATGTGAAGCTGTGAGTCTTAGTTACATGAAGCTATGAGTCTTAGTTATGTGAAGTTATGAGTCTTTAGTCATGTGAAGCTGTGAGTCTAGTTATGTGAAGCTGTGAGTCTTAGTTATGTGAAGCTGTGGGTCTTAGTTATGTGAAGCTGTGAGTCTTAGTTATGTGAGGCTGTGAGTCTTAGTTATGTGAAGCTGTGAGTCTTAGTTATGTGAAGTTGTAAGTCTTGTTATGTGAAGCTGGGAGTCTGCTAGTAAGTTGTGAGTCTTAGTTATGTGAAGCTGTGGAATCTAGTTATGTGAAGCTGTGAGTCTTAGTTATGTGAAGCTGTGATCTTGTTATGTGAAGCTGTGAGTGTTAGTTCATGAAGCTTGAGTCTTGTTATGTGAAGTGTGGGTCTAGTCATGTGAAGCTGTGAGTCTTAGTTATGTGAAGTTGTGGAATCTTAGTTATGTGAAGCTGTGAGTCTTAGTTATGTGAAGCTGTGAGTCTTGGTTATGTGAAGCTGTGAGTCTTGGCTATGTGAAGTTGGGAGTCTTAGTTATGTGAAGTGTGGGTCTTAGTATGTGAAGCTGTGAGTCTTAGTTATGTGAAGTGTGGGTCTTGTTATGTGAAGCTGTGAGTCTTGCTATGTGAAGTGTGAGTCTTGTTATGTGAAGTTGTGGTCTTGTTATGTGAAGCTGTGAGTCTTAGCTATGTGAAGTTGTGGGTTTTAGTTATGTGAAGTTGTGAGTCTTAGCTATGTGAAGTTGTGGGTTTTAGTTATGTGAAGTTGTGGGTCTTAGTTATGTGAAGTTGTGAGTCTTAGTTATGTGAAGCTGTGAGTCTTTGTCATGTGAAGTTGTGGGTCAGTCTTCCTCCTGGTGAATGACTTGCGTAGTTTACCTCCGGCCCCGGGAAGGTGGGACTTGAAATTCACACATTTCTTTAGATTTTCACTGACAGACTGAAGTGACTCCAACTACGCTATAGGAAAATGAGGAGTCACGTGAAATGTTGAGTCACGTAAAATGTCAAGTCACGTAAAATGATGAGTCACATAAAATGTTGAGTCACGTACAGTGTTGAGTCACGTACAGTGTTGAGTCACGTACAGTGTTGAGTCACGTACAGTGTTGAGTCACGTACAGTGTTTGAGTCACGTACAGTGTTGAGTCACGTACAGTGTTGAGTCACGTTACATGTTAAGTCTTGACGTTCTGTTACTTTTCACGAGATTTCCCGCTGAAGAAAGTAAAGAACGTTTTAGAAATGACATCCACACCCATCCCACACTCTCTCAAATCATCCCCACACTTACATCCCCCACCCCACACCCTCTATTATGCCCCACTACACCCATACATACACTCCGCCCACCCAAGCCTCTTATATAACTACCACACCCGCACTCACCCACCCCACACCCACACTCACCCATCCTACACCCTCTGAAATCCCCACAACCACCCACTCCTTACACCTTCTCCAGTACCGTCCACCCAACCCACAATACTTAATCCCCACCCACCCACCACCATTTCATCAAATCCCCCTCTTTTCTACCCTCCACCCGTCCCACCCCACCATTACCGTTTATTCATTTTAACTTCTGACCTCCCCCATTAACCTCCTCCCCATCATCATGGAGTTACTCGTTATTACCCTCTCTCCTTACCCCCTTCTGCCGCCTTCCTTTTCACCATAATTGAAAGAGCCTCCACTAACTCTTCTTATATTCCCTTCCCTACGAACCCCTCCCTATCATCATAAAGAAGTGGATCACCTCTCCCCCCTCCTCCTACTTCCAACATCCCACCACCCCACCTTCTAATCACTCCACAACGCCCTCTTCCACCCCACGAACACTTCTACCCTATACAATGCAACCATTACCTACCAACGCCCACTCTCACAATCACCTCACCAACTCCCTACCCTTCCACCACCCCACCAAAAGTCTATCCCCCCCACCAATCCACCAACTCCCTCTCTTCACGATTCACAATTCCATCCTCCACACCTCACCACTCCCTATCTCTCCACCCACCAACTCTCTATCCCTCCACACCTCACCCACTCCCTATCCTCCACTACCCACCAACTCCTATCCACCCCCTCCAAAAACTCCCATCCTTCCACCACCCCAAAACTCCCTATCCCTCCACCAACCCCCACCAACTCCCTATCCTTCTCACCACCCCCAAAAACTCCCTATCCCTCTTCCACCCCACCAATTCCTATTCCCCACACCCCAGGAGGGAGATATATCAAATCTACACTTGGAACATCTTGGAGGAAAGTCCCAATCTGCACACAGAAATACTCCCTACGAAAGTAAAAGACTGGCAGCGATGCAAAAGCCCCAATAAAAAGTAGGGCGCCCATTGGTACCTAAGAGAAAACACCCATAAGTGTCCGGCCCAAACGTTCAACAGCCCTCCCATCCAGCTTAGGGAATTCCCCAAAACCCCTGCTTGCTCAAGAGAGCGACAATACCTAAAGTCAGGCCGGAATCACCGGTGTGGATCGTACGTCGACTGCGTGCGCCACAGTACAGCCTAGTTATCTAGCCCTGATCCATCGGGAGCCTGGTCATGGCGGGCAGCGGGCCTATCCCCGAATAACCTCCAGTAACCCCACCAATTCTCTATCCCTCCACCAACCTCCAACATCCCTTCCACACCCCAAAAATCCCTATCCTTCCACCCCCCAAAACTTCCTATCCCTCCACCACCCCACCAATTCCCTATCCTCACCACCCCCAAACTCCCTATCCCTCCACAACCCCACCAATTCCTATTCCTCCACCACCCCATCAATTCTCTATCCCTCCACACAACCACCAATTCTCTATCCCTCCACAAAACCACCAATTCCCTATTCCTCCACCACCCCACCAATTCTCTATCCCTCCACCACCCCACCAATTCTCTATCCTCTCCCACTAACCATAAGTTCAGGAGGGCCGTAAAAGTATAATATTCAGTGGCAAGGGGTCCAGAATTTGACAGGGTACAGGAAGGCTACGTATGGGCCAGTCGCGATAACTTTTTCTGATGGCGGTCCGCTGCCAGACCCCGTCGGTGCGTGTGTCTCTCCAGACTATTACTGCTGGCTCGCTGCATGTAAATGTCGACCCGGGTTACGCATCGCACGGGAGAGTGGAAAGTGAAGAGGGGGTGAGGGAGTCATCTAGAAGGGAGGAGGGAGGGAGAAAAGAAGAATGAGAGAGAGTGAGGGAGGGAGGCGAAGTAAAAGGAAGAAATGGGAAGAGCAAAGGGGGACAGTGGAATGGACAATGTGAAAGAATAGATATACGGAGGGTGTCAAGAGAAGAAAAATGGGAGGGAGTATGGGAAGGTAAGTATGGAGAGTGAAGGAGAGGGGCAGGGTAGACTGGAACGAGGATAGGAAGGTGAGAGAGGGAAGGAGAGTGAAGGACAATATAAGGGAAAGGCAGGAGGGGAAGGGGAAGGAGAGGGAAGGAGGGTGAAGGAAAGAAGGGAAAGGTAGGAGGGGAAAGGGAAAGGGGAGGGAAGAGGGTGAAGGAAGGAAGTAAAGGGGAAAGATGTAAAGTGGAAAGCGGCGTGAAGTCGAGTGGGCAGGATGGAAAGAGTAGGAAAAGAAGATGGAAAATGAAAAAGCGAGTAACGAGAAGAAATGGAAAAGTGAGGTAGGAAGGGGAACAACCTGAAGGGGGGGGGGGTAGAGGCAGTTTCCCTACAAACCTTAAGACAGGCACAACGATCAGGACCAAGAAAAAGTTAGCCCCAAAAAGGCCTTTAAGAGGAAAGGGCCAGGGGCGATCTCCACCCCTAAGTAAGGTAAGACAGTACACTAGCCCCAACATTAAAAAAAAAAAATTACAGAATTAAGAAAAGATTGGGAAAAAAACCAACCCGGGGGCTGTGCCTAGCCACACACACCACTCTCACACACCTCTCACACTCTCACACACAACCACACACACCACTTCACATCCACACACACACACTCACACCGCACAACACTCACTCACCCCACACACCCCACACTCACACACACACAATCAACTCACAACACACCCCCACACACCCCTCTCACACGCACACACTCAACACCCCCCCTCACACTCACACCTCTCCCACCTCACACCACCTCACACTCTCACACACACACTCACACACACAATACATCACACACACACTACACACTCCCACACACACAACACATCACACCCTCCATCACACACACTCTCACACGCACACATTTACACACCTCCTCTCCACTCACAATAAAACACTCTTTCACACTCCACAACACACACCACACATCTCACACACACACACACTCACACTCACACATACACTCACACTCACCCACCCACACACACTCAACACACACACACACACACACACATTCACACACTCTCACACACACACTCACACACACTTCTCAGCACACACACACACACACACACACTCACACAACACACACCACACACTCACACACACACACACACGCACACACACACACACGCACACACACGCACACACAAACACGCACACACACGCACACACACAACACACACTCACAATCTTTCTCACAAACACACAACCTTTTCTCTCTCTCTCTCTCTCTCCTCATCTCTCTCCTCCGCTTCCTCTTCTGTCTCTTCTCTCTCTCATCTCTCACTCTCTCTCACACACATTCACACACACTTTCTCACACACACACACACACTCTCTCACACACACATTCTCACACACACTCTCCCCCCACCACACAATCTCCCTCTCTCACGCACGGCACGAACACACACACACACACAAAATCACACACACACACCACACACACACACACACCATATATACCTTTAAGAGGTATTAAAGCTCATGGAACAGGGAGAGAGTGGACCTAGTAGTGACCAGTGAAGAGGCGAGGCCAAGAGCAATGAACTGACCCCTGCAATCACAATTAGGTGAGTACACACACACACAGACACGATTCACAGCTGATGAGAATACGAATATCGAAGGAAGGAGCAGGAAGACATGGAAAGAGAGGGTGCGAGGATGGAGCAACAGATTGATGATACTGTAACAAGTGCAGAGTAATGAAAAGTGGAGCCGGAGATGGGCACTATCCACACTGATTAACAGAGAGAGAAGCAGCTTCTGGCCTTGGAGAATGAAAAGAACCTGGTGACAAACATCATACAGACTTCACAGAAGCATCACTGCTCACTTCTAGAACCTGCACAAACTACACAGCAAGAGCCCTATATGGAAAAGCTAGCATTCAGTACGGTGTACACATGCTAGGATAATCTTCAAGTATGCAGCACCACCGTGTAGCCCACTTATTGATAAATTAGACACATGTGCAACTCTTGGGTATCTTTATTGAGGAAACGTTTCGCCACACAGTGGCTTCATCAGTCCATACGTAATAAAGTTGGTAGAATTACCGACAACATGTAAAGTAAAAGGACACAAATGCAACTAATGTGACATTTTATTGTGGCAACGTTTCGCTCTCCAGGAGCTTTATCAAGCCATTACAAACAATACATGGACACAGGGTATATAAAGGCTCAGAGTGAGGTGCAATACTAGTGAGGTACCATTTCGATGTTCACTAGTAGTGGTAGTAGTAGTAGTAGTAGTGGACAAAAGTAAAACAATTTGGTAGAGCAATTAATTCGTACATGAGTAAAAGGATAAAAGCTATTACTTGGGTAACATTAAAATAGGTTGATAAATATAGACTGGAAAGAGGCAGCTTAGATTCAGTGTTCACTCTCTGTAATGTGTTTGTGTAGTATAACAGGAGAGACTATGTGATGGCAGGGTTTTACTGTTTTCAGGAGGATTCTTGCTAAGACTTCGGAGATTGTGAACGGCCGTTGTTTTCGTTTAAAATTGTATTCGAACAGTGAACAGTGCTGATTCGAGGCACTGCGGAAATTAGTTTCTTTGATCACTAATAGGGCGTCTCTGATTTCATGGAGATGATTGGTGGAATTCGGTGTTGTACACAGTCTCTGTTCAAGTTTATCGTTCCTCATGCGAAATGATTCATTGGGCGGGTGTCGAGGTTTCTTGCTGTTTTCACCTACGTAAATCTTGTCACAAGCCTCCACAGGGTATAGTGTAAACTCCTGCAATGACTGGATCGTGGTGCTTGGATTTGTCCTGGTTAGATCCTTGATTTAAGTGCTAGAAGCGATGGCGACTCTGGTGTTAGCGTGTGAAAGACTTTTGAGACGTTCAATGCAACCTGGCTATTGGGAAGAATTATAACTGTTGTTGGGAGTGTTGTTTGGTGCGTGGAGAATTAATGATCTAAAGAGCCATTTTCATGCAGTCTTTGATGAAAAAAGAAGAAAAGTAACTCAGTGAATGTTTGGTGAATGTATGTACAATTCTCGTCCAAGAAACCAGGACTACAAAATTCGTATGCTCTTAGTCAAAACCCCGATGATGATGCCCTCTTTTGGTCTGGTATCTTGACTGGAATAGAAGTGTGTGAGATCATTTTATTGGTGGGTCCGATAAACTTGCAAATTTAAGGTTGTTGCTACTTTGTGAATGAGTACGTCCGAGGAAAGGTGCTTGTCATGGACTCTTCTTCTAGTGTAAACTGGATCGCCGGTTCCACTGCGTTGAGCTTTCCTAAAGATCCCGTACATCAAAACGATTGGGAAGTTATTACGAGGACGTCGTCCACGTAACGTAACCAAGTGACGCTTGAAGGGATGATGTTTGGCGAAAGTGTTCGGACTCTTAAGGTGTTCCATGTATAAGTTGGCTAGGACGGCCTGATGGGGGACCCCCATTCCAGCCGTATGTTTGTTTGTATAGCTTGTTATTGAAAGAACAAAAAACAGTTAAATTAACACAGAGTTCAATCAGTCAACAAAATCTCCGGGAGGTAGAGGAAGATTAAGGTTCTGATTGACGTTTTACGTCGTAGAACCTCGATGGCTTTTTTGTAGGTACTTTTGTGAAGAGGAAGTCACATCCCAACTGCTTAAGTTTCTTGTTACGGATGGAGCAGGTTACGATGCGGTTGAGAAAGGTCGCCTGAGTGTTTAAGAGGAGCGGGCTGATTGTCCACCAGAAGGCAGGAAAGATGTTTGGCAAGAACCCGGCTAGTTTGTGTGGAGCACTTGCCATTCCTGACGTGATTAGTCTGAGAGGAATAATGTGTTATGTGTCTTGGTTAAACCATACATGTGAGCCTGGTTTAGGGTGCTTGGTAACAAGTGCAGAAGTTTCTTCCCTTTCTCTAGTGCGTATTGAGATTTGTCTGGTTTTGTAATAGAAAATCTTGGTGAGCGTCTCTCCACTGTTGAGTGCAGATGGTTCGTATTGTAGAATTGATCATTCAAAAGGTCCATCATTTTAGTGTGTAGTCACTGTTGTTTAGTATGACGAACTCCACCCCTTGTCGGCGTGGTGACGATAAATGTTGGGGTGCGTTGGCGAGGTTCTTAAGGCAGAGATGTTATCGTCTAGGAGAATAGAAGAAGAAGGTCATACATACAGCTGGCATGAGAGGCCCTGTATATAACCCTTCTGGAATTGCTGTCACTGTGTCTATGTTCCATTAACTAGATTGATTGATAGATAGTGTTGCGTATGTGGTAGTAAATTTGAGTCCCAGACTCAGTGGCTTGTTTCACGTAGGTCGTTAAGGTGCGTGACGATAAGTGTTTATCAGGGATTCGCGTCCCATTTTCCTTCCATCGACTGTTAGTTCAGAGGTACTAGAAGTTTGCGTTGATTAAGATCTTCTGTTGGAGGATAGCTAGTGGTGACTTGCTGAGAATATGCTCAGCAGTGTGTTGGTCAATCTGAAGATTGGCCCTCATATTCCTTGCAGTTTCAAAGGTTTCGTAAGCGATGTTAGAAAGTTCTTCGGCACATTCCTACGTATGGACTGATGAAGCCACTGTGTGGCGAAACGTTTCCTCAATAAAGATACCCAAGAGTTGCACAGGTGTCTAATTTATCAACATGTCGGTTCTCTGAACCATTCATCTACAAGCCCACTTATTACAAGTTCGGCGATTAGCCAACAGATTGATTTCGGCGTTTAGGGGTAAAAATCTAGGGAAAGGAGAGTAAAGGAATCTTCCCAGTGGATCAAAATGTCAGTACAGACTTGATCATAAGATATAACATACGATGGAGATAAGACAATTCAGATAATACAAACTATATGATAATACAACTCATTCTCGCACCATAAATGTACTCCTTCAGATTTAAACGTTTCCTGGAAATGTTTATCAGCACTTATACACTTAAACGTTCACTTTAAATTTCAATAATGATTATTAACGTATCACGAGTCACTCTCAGAGGTCACAGATCACTAGACTGCCAATACCTCAACTTGGGAGGCAAGCAGAGGCTGGCAAGTGTTTCCCCCCCCCCTAAAGTCCACCCACAGCTTCAAACAAAACCCTAACTGTCTTTGTAGATGAATGGTTCAGAGAACCGACATGTCTCATTCTTAACCCCGGTAGTGCCGGTCTACCACCAGGTATATACAATACTCGGACACGAGAGAAAATTATTTACAATTATCTCAAAAATAACCTGTTGGAATAATTTAAATAAAAAAAATGTTTCTCTCGTTTTCACAATTTCAACAAGTTTTTCCCATGAATTTCACTTTTTTTTTTAAATGAAAATTTTTGTTGGTTATTTATAAAAGAGTTAAATAACATTTGCTGTCTTGAAAAGTCGAACTTTAGTTGTTGTATAAGTTCAGCTCCTGTAATTATCTGCTGTATAAATTAATTTGTTTTGTAAGATAAGCCGTTGTGTGAAGCTGCTGAGTAGGTTTAGAGACCTGCATACTTCAGTCCTATTCAGAGACCCTCCTCAGCAGACAGGATAACATGTTCATGTTACAGTGGTAGATATATATATATATATATATATATATATATAAAATATATTATAATATATATATATATATATAATATATATATATATATATATGAAAGGGGGTTAAGGCAGCCGGATTGATGGATAAAGATAGAAATGTTTTAAAAACAGGTGGGGATATAGTTTTGGAGTGGTTTGGTGCAATTATTTAAAAAAATGTATGGAAGAGGGTAAGGTACCTAGGGATTGGCAGAGAGCATGCATAGTTTTCCTTTTTATAAAGGCAAAGGGGATAAAAGAGTGCAAAAATTATAGGGGGATAAGTCTGCTGATATACCTGGTAAAATGTATGGTAGAGTTATTATTGAAAGAATTAAGAGGAAGACGGAGAATAGGGTAGCAGATGAACAAGGAGGCTTTAGGAAAGGTAGGGGGTGTGTGGACCAGGTGTTTACAGTGAAACATATTTAAATGAACAGTATTTAGATAAGGCTAAAGAGGTCTTTGTGGCATTTATGGATTTGGAAAAGGCGTATGACAGGGTGGATAGGGGGGCAATGTGGCAGATGTTGCAAGTGTGTGGTGTAGGAGGTAGGTTACTGAAAGCGTGAAGAGTTTTTAAAGGGATTGTGAGGCTCAAGTTAGATATGTAGGAAAGAGGGAAATTATTTCCCAGTAAAAGTAGGCCTTAGACAAGGATGTGTGAGTCACCGTGGTTGTTTAATATTATTTAATTAGTTGGGGTTGTAAGAAAGTAAATGCGAGGGTCTTGACAAGAGGCGTGGGGGTTAAAATTTAAAAGAATCACAAAGTGGGAGTTGTCACAGCTGCTCTTTGCTGATGACACTGTGCTTTTGGGATTCTGAAGAGAAGTTGCAGAGATTGGTGGATGAATTTGGTAGGGTGTGCAAAAGAAGAAAATTAAAGGGTGAATACAGGAAAGAGTAAGGTTATGAGGATAACAAAAAGATTAGGTGATAAAAAGATTGAATATCAAAATTGGAGGGAGAGAGTATGGAGGAGGGAATGTATTCAGATATTTGGGAGTGGACGTGCAGCGGATGGGCTATGAAAGATGAGGTGAATCATAGAATTGATGAGGGAAAAAGAGTGAGTGGTGCACTTAGAGTCTGTGGGACAAAGAACTTTGTCCTTGGAGGCAAAGAGGGGAATGTATGAGAGTATAGTTTTACCAACGCTCTTATATGGGTGTGAAGCATGGGTGATGAATGTTGCAGCGAGGGGAAGGCTGGAGGCATTTGGGGATTCATGTCTGAGGGCAATGTGTGGTGTGAAAATAATGCAGAGAATTCGTAGTTTGGAAGTTAGGAGGAGGTGGGGGGATTACCAAAACTGTTGTCCAGAGGGCTGAGGAAGGGTTGTTGAGGTGGTTCGGGCATTTTAGAGAGAATGGAGCGAAAAAAGAATGATTCAAGAGTGTATCAGTCTGTAGTGGAAGGAAGGCGGGTAGGGGTCGGCCCAGGAAAGGTTGGAGAGAGGGGGGAAAGGAGGTTTTGTGTGCGAGGGCTTGGACTTCCGCAGGTATGCATGAGAGTTTTTTGATAGGAGTGAATGGAGAACAAATTTGGGTTTTTTAATACTTGACGTGCTGTTGGAGTGTGAGCAAAGTAACATTTATGAAGGGGTTCAGGGAAACCGGCAGGCCGGACTTGAGTCCTGGAGATGGGAAGTACAGTGCCTGCACTCTGAAGGAGGGTGTTAATGTTGCAGTTTAAAAACTGTAGTGTAAAGCACCTTCTGGCAAGACAGTGATGGAGTGAATGATGGTGAAAGTTTTTCTTTTTCGGGCCACCCTGCCTTGGTGGGAATCGGCCAGTGTGATAATAAAATAAAAATAAAATATATATATATATATAAGAACATAAGAAAGGAGGAACACTGCAGCTGGCCTGTTGGCCCATACTAGTCAGGTCCTTTACAATTCATCCCACTAACAAACATTTGACCAACCCAATTTTCAATGCCACCCAAGAAACAAGCTCCGATGTGCAAGTCCTTCTCAAATCCAACCCCTCCCACTCATGTACTTATCCAACCTAAATTTGAAACTACCCAAAGTCCTAGCCTCAATAACCCAACTAGGTAGACTGTTCCACTCATCAACTACCCTATTTCCAAACCAATACTTTCCTATGTCCTTTCTAAATCTAAACTTATCTAATTTAAAATCCATTACTGGGGTTCTCTCTTGGAGAGAGATCCTCAAGCCCTTGTTAATACCCCTTTATTAATACCTATCTTCCACTTATACACTTCGATCAGGTCTCCCTCATTCTTTCGTCTAACAAGTGAATGTAACTTTAAGATTTCTTCAATCTTTTTCATAAGGAAGATTTCTAATGCTATGTATTAATTTAGTCATCCAAACGCTGAATGTTTTTCAACAAAATTTATGTCCATTCTGTAATATGGAGACCAGAATTGAGCTGCATAATCTAGGTGAGGCCTTACTAATGATGTATAAAGCTGCGTATGACCTCTGGACTTCTGTTGCTTACACTTCTTGATATAAATCCCCGTAATCTATTTGCCTTATTACGTACGCTTAGGCATTGCTGTCTTGGTTTAAGGTTGCTGCTTTCCATAACCCCCCAAGTCCTTTTTGCAATCTGTATGGCTAAGTTCTACATTATTTAACTTATAAGTGCTAGGGTTATGGACACTCCCGAGCTTCAGAACCTTGCATTTATCTACATTGAACTGCATCTGCCACTTTTCTGACCAAGAGTAGAGTTTGTCTAAATCCTCCTGAAGTTCCCTAACATCTACGTTTGAATCAATTATCCTACCTATCTTCGTGTCATCGGCGAATCTGCTCATATCACTAGCAATTCCTTCATCAAGATCATTGATATATATTATAAACAACAACGGGCCCAAGACTGATCCCTGTGGAACGCCACTTGTTACTGATTCCCACTCGGATTTAACCCCATTTATGGACACTCTCTGCTTCCTGTCTGTGAGCCATGACTCGATCCACGAGAGCACCCTTCCCCCAATGCCATGAGCTGCTACTTTCTTCAACAGTCTTTGGTGCGGAACTCTATCAAATGCCTTACTAAAATCTAAGTAAACAATATCAAATTCTTTATCGTGGTCAACAGCCTCAAAAGCTTTACTGAAGAAAGTTAGTAAATTAGTTAGACAAGACCGGCCTCTTGTGAATCCATGCTGAGTATCATTAATCAAGCTATGCTTTTCGAGATGGCTTCTTATAATCTCAGCTATAATTGACTCTAGCAACTTTCCTACAATTGAGGTCAGGCTTATTGGGCGGTAATTTGACGGTAACGACTTGTCCCCTGTTTTAAAAATAGGAATTACATTAGCCATCTTCCACATATCAGACACTACACCTGTTTGAAGAGATAAATTAAAAATATTAGTTAATGGTTCACAGACTTCAATTTTGCATTCCTTAAGAACCCTTGAAAAAACCTCATCAGGACCCGGTGACTTATTTTGCTTCAGTCGGTCTATCTGCTTCACAACCATTTCACTAGTGACTGTGATGTTACATAATTTATCTTCTTCTGGCCCACTATAAAAATTAATTACCGGAATATTATTAGTGTCTTCCTGTGTAAAAACCGAGAGAAAATAATTATTTAAAATCGAGCACATTTCATTCTCTCTGTCAGCAAGATGCCCATAGTTATTTTTAAGGGGACCTATCTTATCTCTGACTTTTGTTCTATATACCTGGAAAAAACTTTTCGGGTTAGTTTTAGAATCCCTAGCAACTTTAATTTCATAGTCCCTTTTAGCTTTTCTTATCCCCTTTTTAATGTCCCTCTTAATGTCAATATACTGATTCATAAGCTGACCCTCGCCTCTTTTGATACGCCTATAAATTCCTTTCTTATGCCCTAGTAGATATTTCAGCCTATTATTCATCCATTTTGGGTCATTTCTATTTGATCTAATTTCCTTATAAGGGATAAACGTTCTTTGAGCAGCATGTATTGTGTTCAGAAAACTGTCATATTGGGATAGCTCTCTTCGTTACCCAGTCAACAGATGATAAGTGTTTCTCTAAGCCCATCGTAATCTGCTAAGCGAAAATCTGGGACTGTTACTGAGTTATCCCTACTATCATACTTCCATTCAGTTCTAAATGTAATTGATTTGTGGTCGCTAGCACCCAGGTTCTCTGAAACTTCTAAATTATTAACAAGGGATTCATTGTTTGCCAGAACTAAGTCAAGCAGGTTATTATCCCTTGTAGGTTCAGTCACAAACTGCTTCAAAAAACAATCCTGAACTACTTCTAAGAAGTCGTATGATTCTAAATTCCCAGTCAAGAAATTCCAATCAATATGACTAAAGTTAAAGTCTCCTAGAATTACTACATTATCGTGCCTTGTGGCCCTAACAATTTCCTCCCATAGTAGTCTCCCCTGGTCCCTATCTAAATTTGGGGGACGGTATATTACACCTAAAATTAATTTTTCATGCCCCTCTGAAAATTCTATCCAAACACACTCTGTATGTGTTACTTCAGACTTAATACCCGTTTTTATGCAACAGTTCAAGCGATCTCGGACATACAATGCCACCCCCCCCCCCTTCCCGACACTTCTATCTACTTGGAACAATTTAAAACCCTGAATGTGACATTCTGCAGGCATGTCCCGACTTTTTGAATTAAACCACGTCTCAGTAATGGCAAATACATCAATGTTACCTGCACTAGCAACTAGTCTCAACTCGTCCATCTTATTCCTAGCACTGCGACTATTTGTGTAATAAATATTTAAAGACCCTCCTCTCTCTTTAACCTTCCTGCTCCTTTCTGTTATTCCACTAAACCTATTACTGTCCTTGTCAATTAGTGCCACTGGCTTTCCAATATCCACCTTATTTTGCCTATTACTAGTTCTCCTAGTACTCATATTACTACCCTGAACTTCACAGTTTTCCCGCAAAAACCCATACCACTAACTATTCCTAGTTTAAAGACCTAACAGCTCCCTCCACTGCGTTGGCCAGTGCTCCCACCCCACACCTAGATAAGTGAACCCCATCCCTGGCATACATGTCATTTCTGCCATAGAAGAGGTCCCAGTTGTCAATGAATGTTACCGCATTTTCCTTACAGTATTTGTCCAGCCAGCAATTGACACCAATTGCTCTGGACAACCATTCATTTCCAACTCCTCTCCTTGGCAAAATGCCACATATGACAGGTTTCCCACCCTTCCTCCTAATTATCTCTATTGCTGACCTATACCTGCTAATCAGGTCCTCACTCCTACGTCTGCCAACATCGTTGCCTCCAGCATTGAGACAGATAATAGGATTGCTCCCATTACCTCTCATGATGTCATCCAGACGGCTAACAATATTCTTCATCCCAGCCCCAGGAAAACACACACTCTGCCTCCTACTCCTATCCTTCAAGCAGAATGCCCTATCCATGTACCTAACTTGGCTATCCCCAACAACAACAATGTTTTTATCTTCCTTGGCGTCGTCCTTCGTGATGCTCCCAGTAGTCGACTCACATTCGTCAGGTAGCATTACACCACTTGTGGAATTCGTCAAGACGTTCTCGATGGTCTTCGTTGGGGTTTCTAGGGATGTCTCACTCACGTCTGCCAAGGCTTCCTTGGTGCTCGTTGTGGCATTCCCAGTAGAACACTCACATTCGTCAGGTAGCACGGAGAATGGGTTGGAAGTTTCCACGGTAGTCTTCTGGTTTCTCGTTGTTTCTGCCTCTCCAACCGTTTTCTTGATCCTCAGCTTGGTTCCATGTTGCCCGGCCACTGACCAAGCTCCCCTCTTAACCTGGGGACTCACAACAGGAGGATTACTACGAATCCGCTTGTTCTCCTCCGTTAATCGCCGTATCTCCAGCTTAGCAACTCTGAGCTCCTCTCTCAGCTGCTGGTAAAGTTGCTTAAGAGAGGGCATCCTGGTTCAGATTCACAGAGAGCACACAAACAGGTCTTCACAGAGCTAAGTACACGTCACCACTGAGCTAAGTACACGTCGATGTGGTCAGTCCATCAATCTTGAATAGAATGAGTCCATCAATCTTGATGGACTTCAGAACCTTGCATTTATCAACACTGAACTGCATCTGCCACTTTTCTGACCAAGAATAGAGTTTGTCTAAATCCTCCTGAAGTTCCTTAACATAAGAATATAAGAACATAAGAAAGAAGGAACACTGCAACAGGCCTACTGACCCATGCGGAGCAGGTCCATGGCACCCCCCCCTGGATTAGACCAAAGACCCACCCCCCCGGATTATCCCAATGACCCACCCAGTCTGGTCATCCCCACTCAAGGATGGAGCACTGTACCAAACCCAGCAGCACAAAATAGTCAGGTCCAACTCACACCCACCCACACCCACTCGTGTATTTATCTAACCTATTTTTAAAACTACACAACGTTTTAGCCTGAATAACTGTACTCGGGAGCTTGTTCCACTCATCCACAACTCTATTACCAAACCAGTGCTTTCCTATATCCTTCCTGAATCGGAATTTTTCCAACTTGAAACCATTGTTGCGAGTCCTGTCTTGGCTGGAAATTTTCAGCACGTTATTTACATCCCCTTTATTTATTCCTGTTTTCCATTTATACACCTCAATCATATCCCCCCTAATTCTACGCCTTTCGAGAGAGTGCAGATTCAGGGCCCTCAGTCTATCCTCATAGGGAAATTTCTGATACGTGGGATCATCTTTGTCATCCTCCTTTGTACGTTTTCCAGAGCATTTATATCCATTCTGTAATACGGTGACCAGAACTGAGCAGCATAGTCTAAATGAGGCCTAACCAAGGATATATAGAGTTGAAGAACAACCTGAGGACTTCTATTATTTATACTTCTAGATATGAAGCCAAAAATTCTGTTAGCTTTATTGTGAACACTAATGCACTGTTGTCTTGGTTTTAGATTACTGCTAACCAGAACTCCAAAATCCTTTTCGCAATCGGTAGTATTAAGATCTACATTATTTAGTTTATATGTGGCATGGTTATTTAACTGTCCAACATTTAGAACTTTGCATTTGTCAATATTAAACTGCATCTGCCACTTCTCCGACCATTGCGTCAGTCTATTCAGATCATGAAGAATTGAGACACTTATGCAACACATGGGTTGCATAAGTGTCTCAGTTCTTCAACTTGTCGGTTTTCAAAACCATTCATCATATTCAAATCATCCTGGAGTGCTCTAATGTCCTCATTAGAATGTATTGGACGGCCTATTTTGGTGCCATCAGCAAATTTGCTTATGTCACTATTTATCCCCTCATCTATGTCGTTTGTGTAAATTGTGAACAACAACGGGCCCAACACTGACCCCTGAGGAACACCGCTTGTGACGTGCCCCCATTCTGATTTCTCCCCATTTATGCAAACTCTCTGCTGTCTATTTGTTAGCCATGCCTCTACCCAGGAAAAATTTCTCCTCCTATTCCGTGTGCCCTAAGTTTCCTCATAGCCTCTGGTGTGGAACTCTATCGAAAGGCTTACTGAAGTCCATATACACAATATCATATTCATTACCATGATCTACCTCCTCAAACACCTTAGTGAAAAAAGTTAGTAAATTCGTAAGACAGGGACGTCCCTTTGTAAAACCGTCTGTGCCTGTCAAGATGGCTACGAATTGCTTCGGCAATTATTGATTCCATAAATTTTCCCACTATGGAGGTAAGGCTTATTGGTCTATAGTTCGAAGCCAAGGACCTGTCACCTGCCTTGTAAATAGGTATTACATTTGCCATTTTCCACTTATCAGGCACTATGCCAGTTTGTAGTGATATGTTAAAAAGATTAGCCAAAGGCATGCTAAGTTCCTCTTTACATTCCTTTAACACCCTTGGAAACAGTTCATCAGGACCTGGGGATTTGTTAGGTTTTAGTTTCTCTATTTGTCTGAGGACCATGTCACTAGTTACCGCAATCGTACATAGTTTATCCTGTTCTACATAATCTATTATTTCAGGAATATCGCTAGTATTTTCCTGGGTGAAAACTGAGAGGAAGTAGGTATTTAGAATTTCACACATATCCTTATCACTGTCAGTGATCTGACCAGAGTTACTCTTAAGTGGGCCAATCTTGTCCCTAATCTTACTTCTGTATACCTGAAAGAACCCTTTTGGGTTAGTCTTTGAATCCCTTGCGACCTTAGCCTCATATCCCTTTTTGTTTTTCTTATTCCCTTTTTTATTTCTCTCTTTAATTGAATATATTGATTTCTTAACTGCCCATTCCCTCTTTTGAAACGCCTATATATGCCTCTCTTTTGACCAATGGGATGTTTTAATCCATTGTTCATCCATTTGGGATCATTTTTGTTAGATCTAATTTCCCTACTCGGAACAAAAGTTGTCTGGGCAGCTAGAACTATGCTCTGAAAAACGTCATATTGGCAACCAAGAACACCTACCTGACCCATAGTTAGGACATCCCAATTTAGCCCACCCAAGAAATTTTTCAATCCCATGAAGACGGCCAAGCGAAAATCTGGGACAGAGATTTGACTGCAGTTATCTGGGTAATTCCATGATATATTGAAACTAAGTGATTTGTGATCACTTTCCCCAAGCTCATCATTAACCTCAAGATTAGTGAATCTTTGTTGGCAAGAACCAAGTCAAGCAGATTGTTTCCTCTAGTTGGTTCTGTCACAACCTGTTCTAAAAAGCAATCCTGAACCGTTTCAAGAAAGTCACTAGACTCAAGGTTTCCTGTCATATTGTTCCAATCAATTTGTCTAAAGTTGAAATCTCGCATTATCACAACATTTTCATATCTAGACGCCTTATGAATTTCGTCCCATAACAGCTTACTGCACTCCCTATCAAGGTTTGAGGGCCTATAAATCACACCAAAAATTAATTTGTCACGTCCCTCGATAAACTGTAGCCAAACCGATTCTGCGTTCGACGTTTCTAATCTTATATCATGTCTAAGACAACAATTTAAATTTTCTCCGACATACATCGCCACACCACCACCCTTCCTGTTGACCCTATCAGTGTGGAATAGTTTGTAACCCTGTATGTTGCATTCAGAAGGCATTTCTCTGTCTTTTAGGTTGAACCAGGTCTCTGTTATACCAATAATATCTATATTACCTACACTTGCAAGTAATTTTAGCTCACCTATTTTATTTCTTAGACTCCTACTATTTGTAGTAAACCTTTAGGGAGCTAGTCACTCGTTGCCCTCTACTATCTCTCTTTGTTTGTTGATCAAATGATTTGCCATTACTAGCAACTTTATTTTGAATATTGTCTTTTAAACATATCCCTGAGGTATCCCGGTAATAACTGCTGTTTTTAACCCTAATGCTGCAGCCTGATTGTTTCCCACAAACACCCATACCTCTATAATCTATCAGTTTACATTCCTAGACAAGTCATCGATTACCCTCTCAATTGAATTGGCTAATGCAACCACTCCATCCCCAGAGAGATGAACCCCATCCCTTGCATACATATCACGTTTGCCAAAGAATAGGTCCCAGTTATCAATGAATGGGATTGCAAGTTCCTTGCAGTACCTGTCTAGCCAGCGATTTATACCAATTGCCCTAGACATCCATTCATTGCCCACTCCCTTTCTAGACAAGATGCTACATATGACTGGGATCCCTCCCTTAGACCTAACTACTTCTATGGCTGACCTGTACTTATCCAGCAGCTCCTCTCTCCTGCCCTTCCCAATGTCATTACCCCCAGCACTAAGACAGATAATGGGCTTGTTCCCATTACCTGCCATAATATTATCCAACCTGCTGACTATGTCACCAACACCAGCTCCAGGAAGACAGACACTCTCTGTCTGAACTTTCTGTCTCTGTTACAAAATGCACGGTCCATATATCTTACCTGAGAATCGCCTACTATTAAAATATTCTTACCTTGATTAGCAGGGGAATCAGTGGTACCTTCAACCTCACTAACCACTAACGTACACTCGTCTTGGAGAACAGAGAATCGATTTCCTACCTTCACATCTTCTCTATTTACTCTCATCTTCCTTCTTCCTGAACTGTGAACCACTTGCCACTTAAAGCGGCTGCCACTCTCACTGCTGGTGACCATTCTTACCTTACCAGCTAAATCCTTCTCACACTCGCTCCCTTCCTCGGCTTCCTATTTTCCTCCTGAAGTAGAATCTCCTTCAACACATGAGCCTGGGATTCTAAAGCACTACAACAAGCCATGGTATGAGTAACAGCTCACGCTACCACGTTTGAATCAATTATCCTACCTATTTTTGTGTCATCGGCGAATTTGCTCATATCACTAGTAATACCCTCATCAAAGTCATTGATATATATATATAATAAACAACAACGGGCCTAAGACTGATCCCTGTGGTACGCCACTTGTTACAGATCCCCACTGATCCAGCTGATGATGTCGTGATTGTATCTGACATCCAACTGATGCTGTGGGAAACTGGTTAACTGGAGATAAGTTTCCGAGGTGCATAGTGCCTGCACACCAAGACTCTGGATCAAGAGCGCCGGCACCCAGACTCCCGTAGAGACGTTGTGGATGTGTGGTGCATCATCACATCACGATGTCTGGGTGTAACTAAATTATAACGTGTGTACGTAATTAACAACGTGTGTAAGTAATTAAACACCACGTGTGTACGTAATTAGGCACCACGTGTGTACGTAATTAAACATTTGCTGCCTGGCTAACTAGCAGTGGGAAGCGCCATTGATTCATTTGTATTTAAATCTGTTTCCTCCTCTTTTGAAATTTGATGAAGTTAAGGTGAAAGCAACTGGAAGCAATTAGTGTGAGTGATTACTGGCAGGTACCAGTTGTTACTGTTAGGTACCGGTTGTTACTGCCAGGTACTGGTTGTTACTGCCAGGTACCGGTTGTTACTGCCAGGTACTGGTTTGTTACTGCCAGGTACTGGTTGTTACAGCAAGGTACTGGTTGTTACAGCCAAGTACTGGTTGTTACTGCCAGGTACCGGTTGTTACTGCCAGGTACCGGTTGTTACTGCCAGGTACTGGTTGTTACAGCCAGGTACTGGTTACTGCCAAGTACCGGTTGTTACTACGAGGTACTGGTTGTTACTGCCAGGTATTGGTTGTTGCTGCCAGGTACCGGTTACTTCCAGGTACCGGTTACTTCCAGGTACTGGTTGTTACTGCCAGGTACCGGTTGATACTACCAGGTACCGGTTGATACTGCCAGGTACTGGTTGATACTGCCAGGTACTGGTTGTTACTGCCAGGTACTGGTTACTGCCAGGTACTGGTTGTTACTGCCAGGTACCGGCTGTTACTGCCAGGTACCGGTTGTTACTGCCAGGTACCGGTTGTTCCAGATACCGGTTACTTCCAGGTACCGGTTGTTACTGCCAGGTACTGGTTGTTACTGCCAGGTACTGGTTGTTACTGCCAGGTACCGGTTGATACTGCCAGGTACTGGTTACTGCCAGGTACTGGTTGTTACTGCCAGGTACCGGCTGTTACTGCCAGGTGCGGTTGTTACTGCCAGATACTGGTTGTTACTGCCATCCACTGGTTGTTACTGCCATCCACTGGTTGTTACGTGTAGTGACGGATACTGTCAATTACTGGTGGTTACATGTGGTTACCACCAGGCATTACCATTTATTGATACTTATGCCTAACTACTAGTAGCTACAGAGGGACCTCAAGTTATTAGAAGTTAATAGTATTACTGCTTTTAACTAGCAGTTGCGGTAGATTCTGGCAGTTACCGATACCTACCAGCAGATGTCGCCAGTTACTTGTTACTGCTGGTGACTGATGGTGGTTGTTGGTAGCTAGCAGCCTACGGCAAGAACAGAGACCCTACTAACCACTCACGGAGATTCGTACCTTTTGCTAGCTAGCAAGGTGAGCAGAGGCCGCCACTGATTACAAATGCAGTATGCATATTTTATTGAGACGAATCTCACACCGATCATAGCTATGGCGAGCTCTAGCTCCTGTCCTAATGTCATTGACGTAACTGTTATCTGACAAAGTAAGAACCAGTAGTAATTGCGGCTCTCAGTCGCATGAAGCAAATATTGTTTAAAGCGAGATGGATTATTCTGATCAGGCTGGATAAATTTTTGAACAAGCTGGATAATTTTCAGCCAGCTGGATAATTTAAACTAGTTTAAAAACCATCTGGATAGCTGTAACTGTGAGATATTTTAAACAAGCTAGATATTACTGAGAGTGTTGAAACATCTGCCAGACTACAGACAGTTAGACGGTAGTTAGCGGTAGTTAATGAGCTTTTGCTGAAAGCAGGTGCAGGTGGCAGGCTGGTGGAAGGCTGTCGGCAGTCTGGTGGCAGGTTTGTGGCAGGCAGGTGGTGGCAGGCAGGTGGTGGCTGGCAGGCAGGTGGTGGCAGGCAGGCAGGTGGTGGCAGGCAGGTGGTGGCAGGCAGGCAGGTGGTGGCAGGCAGGCAGTGGCAGGCAGGCAGGTGTGGCGGGCGAGGGGCAGGCAGGCTGGTGGCGGGCAGGCAGGTGGTGGCGGGCAGGCAGGTGGTGGCGGGCAGGCAGGTGGTGGCAGGCAGGCAGGTGGTGGCAGGCAGGCAGGTGGTGGCAGGAGCAGTGGTGCAGGTGGTGGTGGCGGGCAGGCAGGTAGGTGGTGGCGGCAGGCAGATGGTGGCGGGCAGGCAGGTGGTGGCAGGCAGGCAGGCAGGTGGTGGCAGGCAGGCAGGTGGTGGCAGGCAGGCAGGTGGTGGTGGCAGGCAGGCAGGTGGTGGTGGCAGGCAGGCAGGTGGTGGCAGGCAGGCAGATGGTGGCAGGGCAGGCAGGTGGTGGTGGCGGGCAGGCAGGTGGTGGCAGGCAGGCAGGTGGTGGCAGGCAGGCAGGTGGTGGCAGGCAGGCAGGTGGTGGCTGGCAGGCAGGCAAGTGGTGGTGGCGGGCAGGCAGGTGGTGGCAGGCAGGCAGGTGGTGGTGGCGGGCAGGCAGGTAGTGGCAGGCAGGCAGGTAGTGGCAGGCAGGCAGGTGGTGGCAGGCAGGCAGGTGGTGGCAGGCAGGTGGTGGTGGCGGGCAGGCAGGTGGTGGCAGGCAGGCAGGCAGGTGGTGGCAGGCAGGCAGGCAGGTGTTGGTGGCGGGCAGGTAGGTGGTGGCAGGCAGGCAGGCAGGTGGTGGCAGGCAGGCAGGTGGTGGCAGGCAGGCAGGTGGTGGCAGGCAGGTGGTGGCAGGCAGGCAGGTGGTGGCAGGCAGGAGTGTGGCAGGCAGGCAGGTGGTGGCAGGCAGGTGGTGGCAGGCAGGTTGTGGCAGGCAGGTGGTGGCAGGCAGGTGGTGGCAGGCAGGTGGTGGCAGGCAGGAACTATTAAACAGAGGACAAGACTACATAGTACGAGTCTTATTTACATTTAATTTACATGGAATTAAACTATTAAACTTTAATTCAAACACGCGGGTTACTGTCTCCCCTCCCCTCCCTCCCCTCCCCCAGCACCCCCTTCCCCTACTCTACCCCCTCCGTCTCATCCTCCTTTACCCCTCCTCTTATCTACCCCTTTCCTCTTCTACCACCCTCCCTTCTTTAACCCCTACCTTCCTCCATTTCATGTGTTTTTTCCTCCTCTCTCTCTGCCCCCCTCCCTCCCACCTCCTCTCTCTGCCCCCCTCCCTCCCACCTCCTCTCTCTGCCCCCTCCCTCCCACCTCCTCTCTCTGTCCCCCTCCCTCCCACCTCCTCTCTCTGTCCCCCTCCCTCCCACCTCCTCTCTCTCTGCCCCCCTCCCTCCCACCTCCTCTCTCTGCCCCCCTCTCTCCCACCTCCTCTCTCTGCCCCCCTCCCTCCCACCTCCTCTCTCTGCCCCCCTCCCTCCCACCTCCTCTATGCCCTTCCCTATTTTTTACCCTTTCCCCTCTCTTCTCATTCCATACCCCTCATACCCCCCTTTTCCGTCTACTTCAACCTCACCCCCTCCTCCCCAACCATCATGAGAACCCCCACTCAGAAACCACATCACCATCCACAACCACCCTACCCATCCACCCCCCACTACCCGTACCCACCATCCCCCACTACATCTCCCACTACCCTCATCCCCCCCCCCCCGCACCTCCCCCTCCCCCCGCACCTCCCCCTCCCCCCCGCACCTCCCCCTCCCCCCCCCGCACCTCCCCCTCGCACCTCCCCCTCCCCCCGCACCTCCCCCCCCTCTTTCCCTAACTCGTGAAAACTCTCAATTCCCTTAATGACACTTGAAGAAAATTATAAAATAACTTGTTCTATTTTGTTTTCCTCTTCCCCCCTCTCTTCCCTTTCCCCTCTCTTCCCTTTCCCCTCTCTTCCCTTTAACCTCTCTTCCCTTTCCCCTCTCTTCCCTTTAACCTCTCTTCCCTTTCCCCTCTCTTCCCTTTCCCCTCTCTTCCCTTTCCCCTCTCCCCCCTTCCCTCCACCTCCTTCTCTCTTTTTCTCCTTCGTTGTCTCACTTCTTTCCCCTCCAATTAATGCTTCCCTTCCATCTCTTCCTGTTCTCTCCCTCCTTTCCCAGCAGTCTTATTCTCTCTCCTTTTTCCTCTATCCGTGTCTTCCCCTTTCATCCTTTTGCTGTCCATCTTGTT
Source organism: Cherax quadricarinatus (assembly GCF_026875155.1). Lineage (NCBI taxonomy): Eukaryota > Metazoa > Arthropoda > Malacostraca > Decapoda > Parastacidae > Cherax > Cherax quadricarinatus. The sequence goes on from NC_069410.1 coordinate 38,626,029, forward strand.
ATTTCTTCTCTCCTCCTTTTATTTCCTTTCTTACCCTCCTGTCCACACTGAGACATTCTCCTTCTCTCCACTTTCTCTAGCTCTCTTCTTTTTCTCTTTTCTTTTCTTTCTATCAGTACCTTTTTTGTACTTTTCCCTTTGATTCCCTTCGCTTATTTTTGGTTAATCTTTTCTTACCCTCTCCATCATTCTTTGCCCCTTTCTTCCTTTCTTCTGATGCCTTCTTTCCCTTTTCCTTTTTTCCGACCCCCTACCCTCTTTCTCCTTCCCCTTGCTTTCCTACCACACTCTTTCCTCTCACTTCTATGCTCTCTTTTGTCTATTTCTCTCTTCCATTCCTCCGTCTCTCTTCCTCTTTCTTCCATTACTTTCTTCCTCCTCTTTCATCCCATGTACGTCCTTCCCTCCCTTTTTTTTCCACCGTTCTGGCTCTTTTTTATCCTCTTTCTCTTCTTTCTTTCGCTGTTTCTATATTCTCTACTCTCCTTCTCTATCCCTCTTCTTTTCTCCCTTTCACCTTTCTAACCATTTCCTTCTCTATCTCCTTTCCACCTAACCAAAGTCCGCTCCTTCCCCTTTCCTTTTTTCTCTCCCCTCTTCTCTCCTTTCTCAGTATCTAGGAAGGGGAAGGAATACCCTTCATCCAGAGAGGGTAAACGGGCGTCCCCTCACCCAGGGAGGGTACTCTGGAAGGGTAGAAGGAAGGTTGGAGGGGTACAGGGTAGGCTGGAAGGGTAGAGGGTAAGGTGGAGGTGTGGAAGGTAGGCTAGAAGGTGGATGGCAGGCTGGAAGAGTGGAGGGTAGGCTGGAGTTGTGGAAGGTAGGCTGGAGGGGTGGAGGGTAGGCTGGAGTTGTGGAAGGTAGGTTGGAGGGGTGAAGGGTAGGCTGGAGTTGTGGAAGGTAGGCTGGAGGGGTGGAGGGTAGGCTGGAGTTGTGGAAGGTAGGCTGGAGGGGTGGAGGGTAGGCTGGAGTTGTGGAAGGTAGGCTGGAGGGTAGAGGGTAGGCTGGAGTTGTGGAGGTAGGCTGGAGGGGTGGAGGGTAGGCTGGAGTTGTGGAAGGTAGGCTGGAGGGGTGGAGGGTAGGATGGAGGGGTGGAGGGTAGGCTGGAGTTGTGGAAGGTAGGCTGGAGGGGTGGAGGGTAGGCTGGAGGGGTGGAGGGTAGGCTGGAGGGGTGGAGGGTAGGCTGGAGGTGTGGAAGGTAGGCTGGAGGGGACGAAGGTAGGCTGGAAGGTGGATGGTAGGCTGGAGGGGTGGAGGGTAGGCTGGAGGGGTGGAGGGTAGGCTGGAGGTGTGGAGGGTAGGCTGGAGGGGTGGAGGGTAGGTTGGAAGGGTGGAGGGTAGGTTGCAGGGGTGGAGGGTAAGCTGAGGGGTGGAAGGTAGACAGGAGTGGAGGGTAGGCTAGAGGGGTGGAGGGTAGGCGGGAGGGGTAGAGGGTAGGCTGGAGGGGTGGAGGGTAAGCTGGAGGGGTGGAAGGTAGACAGGAGTGGAGGGTAGGCTAGAGGGGTGGAGGGTAGGGGGAGGGGTGGAAGGGTACGCTGGAGGGGTGGAGGGAAGGCTGGAGGGGTGGAAGATGGAGTGGAGGGTAGGCTGGAGGGGTGGAGGGCAGAGTGGAGGGTAGAGGGGAGGGGTGGAGGGTAGGCTGGAGGGGTGGAGGGTAGGCTGGAGGGGTGGAGGGTAAGCTGGAGGGGTAGAGGGTTGGCTGGAGGGGTGGAGAGTAGGTTGGAGGGGTGGAGGGTAGGCTGCTGGCGTGGAGGGTAGGCTGGACGGGTGGAGGGTAGGTTGGAGGGGTGGAGGGTAGGCTGCTGGGGTGGAGGGTAGGCTAGAGGGGTGGAGATTAGGCTGTAGGGGTGGAGATAAGGCTGTAGGGGTGGAGGGTAGGCTGGAGGGGTGGAAGGTAGGCTGGACGGGTGGAGGGTAGGCTGCTGGGGTGGAGGGTAGGCTGAAGGGGTGGAGGGTAAGCTAGAGGGGTGGAGGGTAGGCTGGAGGGTACGCTGGAGGGGTGGAGGGTAGGCTGGATGAGTGGGGGTAGGTTGGAGGGGTGGAGAGTAGGCTGCTGGGGTGGAGTGTAGGCTGGAGGGTGGAAGGTAAGCTGGAGGTGCGGAAAGTAGGTTGGGGGATGGAGGGTAAGCTGGAGGGGTGGAGGGTAGGCTGGAGGGTGGACGGTAGGCTGGAGGTGTAGAAGGTAGGCTGGAGGGGAGGCTGGAGTGGTGGAGATTAGGCTGTAGGGGTGGAGGGTAAGCGGAAGGGGTGGAAGGTAGGCTGGAGGGGTGGAGATTAGGCTGGAGAGGTGGAGATTAGGCTGGAGGGGTGGAGGGTAGGCTGCTGGGGTGGAGGGTGGAGGGTAAGCTAGAGGGGTGGAGGGTAGGCTGCAGGGGTGGAAGGTAGGTGGAGGGGTGGAGAGTAGGCTGGATGGGTGGGGGGTAGGTTGGAGGGGTGAGAGTAGGCTGCTGGGGTGGAGGGAGGGGTGGAGGGTAAGCTGGAGGTGCGGAAAGTAGGTTGGGGGATGGAGGGTAAGCTGGAGGGGTGGAGGGTAGGCTTCTGGGGTGGACGGTAGGCTGGAGGTGTAGAAGGTGGGCTGGAGGGGTGGAGGGTAGGCTCGAGGGGTGGAGGGTAGGCTGGAGGGGTGGAGGGAGGAGTGGAGGTAGGCTGGAGGGGTGGAGGGTGGGGTGGAGGGTAGGCTGGAGGGGTGTAGGGTAAGCTGCAGGGTAGGCTGGAGGTGCGGAAAGTAGGCTGGGGGGATGGAGGTAGGCTGTAGGGGTGGAGGGTAGGCTGGAGGGGTGGAGGTAGGCTGGAGGGGTGGAGGGTAGGCTGTAGGGGTGGAGAGTAGGCTGTAGGGGTGGAGGGTAGGCTGAAGGGTAGGCTGTAGGGCTAAAGGGGTAGGCTGTAGGGCTGAAGGGTAGACTGTAGGGGTGGAGGGTAGGCTGGAGGGGTGGAGGGTAGGCTGGAGTGGTGGAGGGTAGGCTGGAGGGGTGGAGGGTAAGCTGGAGGGGTGGAGGGTAGGCTGGAGGGGTGGAGGGTAGGCTGGAGTGGTGGAGGGTAGGCTGGAGTGGTGGGGGGTAGGCTGGAGGGTGGAGGTAAGCTGGAGGGGTGGAGGTAGGCTGCAGGGAACACTGGTGCTCTGACCTGTGTGATTTCCCAGGGCTCCTATGACGAGCTGATGCTTCCTCCCACTTAAAAATTACTCTGCCTTTATGCCTTGCCAATTTAAACTCTTTCTCTCTTTCTTTCTTTGTGCGCTCACGCGCGCGCGCGCGCGCGTGTGTGTGTGTGTGTGTGTGTGTGTGTGTGTGTGTGTGTGTGTGTGTGTGTGTGTGTGTGTGTGTGTGTACTCGTCTTATTGTACTCGCCTAACTGTAGTTGCAAGGGTCGAGTAACAGCTCCTGGCCCCGCCTCTTCACTAATCGCCACTAGGTCCACTCTCTCCCTGCTCCATGAGCTTTATCATGCCTATCCTTAAAGTTATGTATGGATCCTGATTCCACTACATCACTCTCCAGATTATTCCACTTCCTGACAATTCTACGACTGAAATCACATCTCTGTGACTCGTCTGAGCCTTCAGCTTCCAGTTGCGACCCTTTGTTGCTGTGTTCCATCTCTGGAACATCCTGTTTCTGTCCACCTTGCCGATTCCTCGCAGTATTTTATATGTCGTTATTGTCGTGTGGGGTTCGGTAGGAGATTGATGGATAAGGTAATCTCACTTGTTGGATATTAACGCTATATTGTCAGACTGTGGCAATGGGAGAAGGAGCCCAGCCTGCCGTGTTCTGCCTTCTTCTATGCCTATGCGTCGAGTGAGAGGGAGGCAGCTTGTCTCACTGACTCATGCTGTATCCCGTGACGTCATACAGTCACTCGGCCTAGGGATCTTCTATATAAAGCACATGGATGGAACTATGATACGCTATACAACACACACAAGGGGATCAGCAACTATGCTGACATTATCATGTCCCCCCTCCTCTCTCTCCTGTCTTAGTGTCGTCAGGTCGATTTCCCTTACCTTTCTTCGTAGGACATTCCCTTTAGCTCTGGAACAAGCCTTGTTGAAAACCTTTGCACTTTCTCTAATTTCTTGACCAGGCGAGGGTTCAATACTGGTGCTACATACTCCAATATGGGCCTGACGAACACTGTGTACAGTCTTGAACGATTCCTTACTGAGGTGCCGGAACGCTATTCTTAGGTTTGCTAGTCGCCCATATGCTGCAGCAGTTATTTGGTTAATGTGGGCCTCAGTATTATGCTCACCCCAAGATCCTTTTCCTTGAATGAGGTTTGCAGTCTTTGGCCCCCTAGATTGTACTCTGTCTGCGGTCTTCTTTGCATTCCCCCGATCTTCATGACTGCACTTGGTGGAGTTAAACTCTAGGAGCCAGTTGCTGAACTAGGCTTGCAGCCTGTCCGGATCCCTTTGTAGTCCTGCCTGGTCCTCGTCCGACTGAATTCTTTTCATTAGCTTCACATCGTCTGCAAACAGGGATATTTCTAAATCTATCCCTTCCGTCATGTCATTTACATATGCCAAAAACAGCACCGATCCTAGGTCCTAGGATTGACCCCTGTGGAACCCTGCTCGTCATAGGCGCCCACTCTGACACCTTGACGCATACCATGACTCGCTGTAGACTTCCCGTCATGTATTCTCTGATCCATTGCAGTGCATTCCCTGTTACACCTACCTAGTCCTCCAACATTTTGAACTAATCTCTTGTGTGGAACTGTGTCAAAAGCCTTCTTACAGTCTAAGAGAACGAAGTCTACCCACCCCTCTCTCTTGCCTTACCGCCGTCACCTTGTCATAGAACTCCAGTAGGTTTGTGACACAGTATTTCCCTTTCCTGAAACCGTGCTGGTTGTCGTGTGTGCGCACGCTCACCTAATTGTACTCACCTAATTGTGGTTGCAGGGGTCGAGACTCAACTCCTAGCCCCGCCTCTGTGTGTGTGTGTGTGTACTCACCTAATTGTGGTTGCAGGGGTCGAGACTCAGCTCCTGGCCCCTCATCTTCACTGATCGCTACTAGGTCCTCTCTCTCTCTCTCTGCTTCCAGAGCTTTGTCATACATCGTCTTAAACCTATGTATGGTTCCTGCATCCACTACATCACTTGCTAGGCTATTCCACTTCCTGACGACTCTGTGGCTGAAGAAGTACTTCCTAAAATCTGTGACTCGTCTGAGTCTTCATCTTCCAATTGTGACCCCTTGTTTCTGTGTCCCCTCTCTGGAACATCCTGTCTCTGTCCACCTTGTCTATTCCACGCATTATTTTGTATGTTATGTCTCCCCTGACCCTCCTGTCCTCCAGTGTCGTCAGTCCGATTTCCCTCAACCTTTCTTCGTAGGACAATCCCGAGTTCCGGAAGTAGCCTTGTTGCAAACCTTTGTACTTTCTCTAATTTCTTGACGTGATTGACCAGGTGTAGGTTCCAAACTGGTGCTGCATACTCCAGTATGGGTCTGACGTACACAATATACAGTGTCTTGAACGATTCGTAAGGTATCGGAACGCTATTCTCAGGTTTGCCAGGCGCCCATATGCTGCAGCATTTATCTGGTTGATGTGTGCCTCCGGAGACGTGCTCGGTGTTATGGTCACCCCAAGATCTTTCTCCTTGAGTGAGGTTTTCAGTCTTTGTCCACCTAGCCTATACTCTGTCTGCGGTCTTCTTTGCCTTTCCCCAATCTTCATGACTTTGCATTTGGCAGGGTTGAATTCGAGAAGCCAGTTTCTCGACCACGTGTCCAGTCTGTCCAGGTCTCTTTGTAGTCCTGCCTGATCCTCATCCGATTTAATCCTTCTCATTAACTTCACATCATCTGCGAACAGGGACACTTCAGAGTCTATCCCTTCCATCATGTCATTCACATATATCAAAAATAGCACTGGTCCTAGGACTGACCCCTGTGGGGCCCCGCTAGTCACTGGCGCCCACTGTGATACCTCATCACGTACCATGACTCGTTGTTGCCTCCCTGTCAGGTTTTCTCTGATCCACTGCAGTGCCCTTCCTGTTATATACACCTGGTCTTCCAGCTTTTGCACTAATCTCCTGTGAGGAACTGTGTCGAAGGCCTTCCTGAAGTCCAGGAAAATGCAATCAACCCACCCCTCTCTCTCGTCTTACTTCTGTTACCTTGTCATAAAACTCCAGAAGGTTTGTGACACAGGATTTGCCTTCCATGGAATCCGTGTGGTTGTTTTATGGTGATCCAGCACTCCCCTCTGTTTAATCTCTTCCAGGGACTGCATACTATACACGTCAGAGACATGGTCTGTAGTTTAGTGCCTTGTTTCTGTCTCCTTTCTTTAAAAAAGGGGACTACATTTACCGTCTTCCATACCTCAGGTATTTTGCCCAATTTCAAGGGATGTATTGAAGTTTTTTTTTTTTTTTTTTTTTTTTTTTTTTTTTTTTTTTTTTTTTGTGTGTGTGTGTGTGTGTGTGTGTGTGTGTGTGTGTGTGTGTGTGTGTGTGAGCGCGCGCGCTAATTCTGCACTTCAGCAGAAGGCTGTGTCGGTTACAATAGAAAGATTACAATTTAACTTATCTAGGTGGCTCGGTGGCTAAAGCTCCCGCTTCACACACGGAGGGCCCGGGTTCGATTCCTGGCGGGTGAAAACATTTCGACGCGTTTCCTTACACCAGTTGTCCTGTTCACCTAGCAGCAAATAGGTACCTGGGTGTTAGTCGACTGGTGTGGGTCGTATCCTGGGGGACAAGATTGAGGACCCCAATGGAAATAAGTTAGACAGTCCTCCATGACGCACTGACCTTCTTGGGTTATCCTGGGTGGCTAACCCTCCGGGGTTAAAAATCCGAAAAAGAATCTTATCTCTTACAGGAGCCGCGACCTGCAACGCGGAATCACCACACACGAACCCTCGCGCTCAGTTCTCTATCCAGTTTTAAATGAATTCTTTGCGAGTTATTCATTACAACTTATCTGCGTGCAATGACACTCATTCTGAAGACACCAGAGCCAGAGTTCCACCTGTGTTGGTGAGGGAAGGTGGCTATGTAGAACAGGAAGCTAACGTCGCAGACGGCGGCGCCTGCGCACTTCACCTGAAAAAAGACATCGTTGCTTTCCTATCGTAACCAACACATCCCTCTGGTAGAGTGCAGATGTCACACACGTAAAGCCTCGGGTTCGATTCCTGTCCAGTTTAGCTTGAATTTAGAGACAATTACTCATTTCTCTTGTGTGGAACTGTCAAAAGCCTTCTTACAGTCCAAGAAAACGAAATCTGCCCCCCCCCTCTCTCTCTCTTGCCTTTCCGCCGTCACCTTGTCATTGAACTCCAGTAGGTTTGCGATAGGATTTCCCTTCCCTGAAACCGTGCTGGTTGCCGTGTGTGCGTGTGCGTGTGTGTGTGTGTGTGTGGGTGTGTGTGGTGTGTGTGTGTGTGTGTGTGTGGTTGTGTGTGTGGGTGTGTGTGTGGTGTGTGTGTGGGTGTGGTGTGGTGTGGTGTGGTGTGTGCGTGTGGTGTGGTGTGGCGTGTGGTGTGTGGTGTGTGGGTGTGTGGGTGGTGTGTGTGGTGTGTGTATGTGGTGTGTGTTTGTTTCCACCTTACCTATCACTCTTCCCAGAAACAAGACACAAAACAAAACTAAAATGTTTCCATAAATAGAATCTGTAAAAATAGTGCTCATTTGACTGATTCTAAAGAGAAAAATCCTGGTCCATTAGCAAGACCGAGGGATTAACCGCTAGCTAGAGTGGACCCGGCTAACCCATCAAATATAAACGACACACACCAATGCGAGGTCAATGCTCAATACACACACACACACACACACACACACACACAACACACACACACAAAATCATAACCGAGTGATAGTGAATCTCTAAATATAAAACTAGTGTACAGGAATAATGATTCAACGATGTGGCCTTTTTAAAGAAGACCTGAGTGAATGTGAAAAAAAATGAATTGAGAACCGTAGGAGAGAGAGACATGACAGTGTCATCAGCAGGCTTCAGAAATGCTTTTGTTTACTAAATAGCTGTACCGGAAATGAAAGTGACTTGATAAAGGTCTACAACGAATGAAACGTTGTCACAGTAAAAAGCTCGATCAGCTACCTGTGTTTTTCCTGCGCCTTTATTGACAAAACTTCTTTGTATCTGTCTCTAAACTTGATTAAATGAAAGCTAAAAAAGAGGAATAAAAAATGGTCAAAACAGAAACAAAGTGGGCATATCAAAACAAATTTTGATAAAAGTAGACGAGGTACTGTGGAGTAGCTGTCAACAACAGCTAGGAAGACTTGAAGATGTCCTGAGCTTGCCGAGTTGTCGTAAGTGGCATAATGACTCGAGTATGTGTTAACAAGAGCAGAGACTCCACCCAAAAGAAAGTCGATGGAAATAGAGTTACAGCAAAGGCGGAAGGAAAAAAAAAGAGAAAAGGGGAGAAATGTGGAGTACAGACGAAAGACGAGAGGGATTAACGAAGAAACAACGATGAAATAACGAAGAAATAATGAGCATTCAGGCGCATGCGTTAGGAAGATGGGCGAGGATAACGAGAAATTGGTGAACCTGTTGACAGAGAGCATTGTAATAAGGACGTTGATGAAGAGGAGGCATATGTAGAGCCTCCAGAGTTTAAGGAAGAAATATAACCATCCAAAGAGAAGGCAGAAAGACAAAAGGGCAAGTGGACGGTTGGGAAATGCACAAAGGAAAAAATGGATCGGAGAGCTGGAAGAAGTCCATCTTCTGCGGATTTTATCGAGAAAGACTCAATTACAGCAGCCTCTTTATGATATTCTGCTAGGAAGACAGCCTTTGATAGCCAGATGCTACGTAATAGCAAACTCAATATTAGAGAAGTTGACGTCAGTGATAATGCTTTTAGTAGAGGAGCAACAGAGATAAGAAGGAAACAGTGTCATGCAAGATACATTACTGGCAGTCAGGGGAGAGAGTCTGATGCCCAAGACAAACTTACAGATGTTTTTAGACTCGGACTCTACAGCATCGAGGTGCCATTTTAAATAAGGCTGAGTAAGAAAAGACAGATAAGCCACAGAAGGAAAGATAGAGTGTGAAGCGTGAGAACACCTTGTCTCCCGGCTCCTATGACCTCATTCCAGAAGCGCGTGAACACTGCCCAATCAACAAAACCAGAGGAAATGAATAAAACACTCACCCTATCATCGTTTCAATCCTACCTCGACTACTCTCTCCCACGTATCCTTAACTCTCTCCTACCTATTCTCAACTCTCTTTCCATTATTTTTCTCCCCTATTCTAGCACTTATCATTCCTCCCCACAGGGAGATGTCCTCGGTCCAACCTTATTCAACATTCTAATTAATACTTTCGTTAATTCTATTCCAAGTCAACCCGATCATTGCATGATTAGCATTGCTAATGATATAACGATTCACACCACCGAATTCTCCAACACCCACAACATCTTCAACTGTGTATGAGATTCGTGTCAGGACCTGGGCTGATTATCTCGGCCGAGGAAACAAAGATAACTTAATAAGGTCCTCCTCGACTAAGTGGCGCCTTCAACAGGATCAAATTGCACAACGGGGCTTGATTCGAATTTGCAAATACAGAAATCTCGAATTTCATCCTCTTCTGTTCGGATTTGTCGTTACCAGAATTTATCGCCAATACAAAGATAGGCTGAGAGCTCCTGTAGGATGGGGTATGGGGCACATAAAAAAATATTTAACTTCCCCTTCTTTGTTCCTTTTCCTCTCCGTTTCTTCATCTCTTCTCGCACCATGTGTTAAGGCTCCGGTGATGCTGGTACACTGGATATATGCTTATCCCTGTCTATCACCCATGCCTTCACTTTTCAATCTCTCTTTCCACTCATCTGATGCCTTTTCCCCCTACCACTATCTTCCCTTCCAAATCCATGCTCCTCTCTATCCTATTAACTTTCTCTTTGGCTTTTCCAATCAGACAATTTTCCCTCCTCCTCCTCCTTTCTTCACTTCTTTTTCTCCCTCTCTCACTTCCTCTAAATTTGTACATATACATTTCCCTATTTCCCTTAGTTTTACCCCCCTACTTTACCATTTTCCTTCTCTACTTATTCTCCTATTTCTCTCCTCCTCCTCTACATTTCTTTCTCTACCTCTTTCCCTTCTACCTTTTCTTTTCACTCTCTCCATCTTCTCCTCCCTCTTCATACCTTCACTTCAACCTTCCCTACACTCCCCCTTCCCCTTTCCCCACCTTTCCTTTTTTCATGTCTCCCATTTTTCCCACTGGCAGCTTTTTCCCTTCCTCCTTCCTCTCACGTCTAATTTCCCTTTCCCTTCTCACTAATCAACCCCCTTTCCCCCACCTCCCCCCCCTTGACCTTTCCTTATACCCCAAAACCTTTCCTACAAATTCCCTTAACCACCCCCATCCATGCCCCTTTCCACGTCCCCCATACCCCCCAGTTAGAAATCCTTCCGCCATTTTTCCAGAGTAGGCTCACTGTAGCGCCTTAAAACTTCAATCAAGGACACAATTTCGATCCCGGTTGGGTTTAAAGACCTTGAACAGTTTATTTACACTTGTTGTTCACGTTCTTTCTAGCATAACTAGTATGGGTTTTAGTTGACTGTTTGGAGTCAATCCCTGAAAAGACACAAGGTCCCAAAAGGAACAATGTCTTTTTAGTTATCCTGGGTTACATAACCCCCGGGGTTTAATCCGATTTTTTTTTTGTTTCTAAAGAATTAAGAACCACAGTTTTGGTACAAAAATGCACTGACATCCCCCAACATGGCAGAAAGGTACGGGGAATAAAAGGAAAAAGCCCTTCAAAAAACAAAACTAACGAAGACAATAGCTGTGCAAATAGGAAGGGAGAGAGGAGGAGGAGAGAGAGAGAGAGAGAGAGAGAGGAGAGAAGAGAGAAGAGAGAGAGAGAGGAATAGAGAAGAGAGAGAGAGAGAGAGAGAAGAGAGAGAGAGAGGGGAGAGCAGGAAAGAGAGAGAGGAGAAGAGAGAGAGCAGAGAGAGCAAGAGAGCAGGAGAGCAGAGAGAGCAAGGAGCAGAGGGGGGAGCAGAGAGAGAGAGAGAGAGAAGGCGAGAGAGAGAGACGCAGAGAGAGAATAGCAGAGAGAGAGATAGCAGAGGACAATAGCAGAGAGAAGTGACACAAATCTTCACATGCCTTTTGTGTTTTTATTTTGGGTAAAAGGGCCAAACAGTGACGAGGTCAATCTTTACATAGCACAGGAACAATAACAACCCAGGTTCAAAGGTAACTGCACCCAAAATATACAACCCTAACTAACAAAAGGGGAGCGAGGCAGGGGAAGAGTGTACGGCTACAGTATGTTCCTAAAGAAAAAAAATCGAATAACTTCAGGCAAGCAAAGTTTTGCCCTTAAGGTATTTTAGCCACACGAAAAAACGGGAAATCTAGGATCTTCAAGAGAGGGGATAAAAAGGGGGAAGGAGGGTTTTAAAAAGTCTAGAGAAGTGGATGCAAAAATTTAAAGGAAACAGCAATTTGGGAAAAATTTTAAGCCCAAATACGTAATTAGGAAAAGAATGGACCAAACAGTTTTTTTGAAAAAAATTAGGCCAGCAGGATATAATCTTTAAACCCGGTAGAGTTGGACTAGGGGAAGAAAAAGGATAATAAAAAATAGATATGGAAAGGGTAAGAGGAAAGGGAGATTTTTCTAACTGAGAAATTTTTCGACAGGAGTGAAGGGGACACACCTTTTAAAATGACACAACCGATCAAGACGTTTTTTAAAAACTAGAAAACCGGAAAAATTAAAAAAATTTTCCCAGAGGGGGCCCCCGCTTAAAAAACCCAGCGGAAGACCCGGCCAAAAACCAAAAAATCCAGCGTGGGTATATTGACTAAATCCGCGATTTTGAACTTATCCTGTTTCCTGACAAAAACCCTTTCCTAAACCCAAAGAGGTTTTTAAAATTAATTTATAGTTTGCCACCCAAGAAAATAGTCACTCGCACCCCATATAAATTCTTGGAAGGAACCCGGCTTTTTTGTTTGCTGTGCACATAAGGCTGTCTCTCTCTTTCCACAGGAAGATACAGTTGTTGTATATAAGACAGTGCAGTTTATTATGCTACTGTCCCTTCCCCGTATCTGGAACATTTTGACAGGACCCAATGAAAATAAATCAGATCATCTGACTTTTTTGAGCTATCTTAGGTAATTTACACATATTTTACTATGCAAAACAACCACTGAAAAAACAGTGAGCATCCAAGAGCTTTAGTGATTTCTCACATTAAGAACATAAGAAAGAAGGAACACTGCAACAGGCCTACTGACCCAGCGGAGCAGGTCACCTGCCCTCCCCCCCCGGATTAGCCCAATGACCCCCCCAGTCTGGTCACCTCCACTCAAGGAAGGAGAAAGGAAACCAGACCCGCAGCACAAGCTAGTCAGGTCCAACTCACACCCACCCACTCATGTTTTATCTAACCCATTTTTAAAACTACAAAAACGTTTTAGCCTCAATAACTGTACCGGGAGTTTTTCCAAACTCATCCACAACTCTATTACCAAACCTGCTTTCCTATATCCTTCCTGAATCTGAATTTTTCCAACTTGAACCATTGTTGGGGAAATCCCCGTCTTGGCTGAAATTTTCAGCACACTATTTACATCCGCCTGTTTTCCATTTATACACCTCGATCATATCCCCCCTAATTCTACGCCTTTCGAGAGAGTGCAGATTCAGGGCCCTCAGTCTATCCTCATAGGGAAATTTCTGATACAGGGATCAATCTTTGTCACCTCCTTTGTACGTTTTCCAAGCATTTATATCCATTCTGTAAATACGGTGACCAGAACTGTGCAGCATAGTCTAAATGAGGCCTAACCAAGGATATATAGAGTTGAAGAACAACCTGAAGACTTCTATTATTTATACTTCTAGATATGAAGCCAAGAATTCTGTTAGCTTTATTGCGAACAAATAATGCACTGTTTTCTTGGTTTTAGATTACTGCTAACCAGAACTCCTAAATCCTTTTCGCAATCAGTAGTATTAAAAAATCTATATTATTTAGTTTATATGTGGCATGGTTTTTTACCTGTCCAACATTTAGAACTTTTCATTTGTCAATGTTAAACTGCATCCTTTCCACTTCTCCGACCACTTCTTCATCTATTCAAATCATCCTGGAGTGCTCTAGTGTCCTCATTAGAATGAATTGGACGGCCTATTTTGGTCTCATCAGCAAATTGCTTATGTCGCTATTTATTCCCTCATCTATGTCGTTTATGTAAATGGTGAACAACAACGGGCCCAACACTGACCCCTGAGGAACACCGCTTGGGACGTGCCCCCATTCTGATTTCTCCCCATTTATGCAAACTCTCTGCTGCCTATTTGTCAGCCTGCCTCTACCCAGGAAAAATTTCCCCTCCTATTCCGTGTGCCTTAAGTTTCCTCAATAGCCTCTGGTGTGGAACTCTATCGAAAGCCTTACTGAAGTCCATATACACAGTATCATATTCATTACCATGATCTACCCCCTCAAACACCTTAGTGAAAAAAGTTAGCAAATTCGTAAGACAGGAACGCCCCTTTGTAAAACCGTGTTGAGATTCATTAATCAATCTGTGCCTATCAAGATGGCTACGAATTGCTTCGGCAATTATTGATTCCATAAATTTTCCCACTATGGAGGTAAGGCTTATTAATAGTTCGAAGCCAAGGACCTGTCACCTGCCTTGTAAATAGGTATTACATTTGCCATTTTCCACTTATCAGGCACTATGCCAGTTTGTAGCGAAATGTTAAAAAGATTAACCAAAAGGTATGCTAAGTTCCTCTTTACATTCCTTTAACACCCTTGCAAACAGTTCATCAGGACCTGGGTATTTGTTAGGTTTTAGTTTCTCTATTTGTCTGAGGACCGCAATCGTACATAGTTTATCATCATCCTGTTCTACATAATCTATTATTTCAGGAATATCGCTAGTATTTTCCTGATTGAAAACTGAGAGGAAGTAGGTATTGAGAATTTCACACATATCCTTATCACTGTCAGTGATCTGACCAGAGTTACTCTTAAGTGGGCCAATCTTGTCCCTAATCTTACTTCTGTATACCTGAAAGAACCCTTTTGGGTTAGTCTTTGAATCCCTTGCGACCTTAGCCTCAAAATCCCTTTTTGCTTTTTTTTTTCCCCTTTTCTTTATTTCTCCTCTTTAATTGAATATATTATTTCTTAACTGCCCATCCCCTCTTTTGATACGCCTATATATGCCTCCTTTTGACCAGTGAGATGTTTTAATCTATTGTTCATCCATTTGGGATCATTTTTGTTAGATCTAATTTCCCTACTCGGAAACAAAAGTTGTCTGGGCAGCTAGAACTATGCTCTGAAAAACGTCATATTGGCAACCAAGATCACCTACCTGACCCATAGTCAGGACATTTCCCCAAATTTTGCCCACCCAGGTAATTTTTCAGTCCCATGAAGTCGGCCAAGCGAAAAATCTGGGACAGAGATTTGATTGCATTATCTGGGTAATTCCATGATATGTTGAAACTAAGTGATTTGTGACAATTTCCCCCCAAACTCATCTTAACCCAAGATTATTAATTAGTGAATCTTTTTTGGCAAAAACCAAGTCAAGCAGATTGTTTCCTCTAGTTGGTTCTGTCACAAAACCCGTTCTAAAAAGCAATCCTGAAACAAAATCAAGAAAGTCACTAACTCAAGATTTTCTGTCATATTTTCCAACAGTTTGTCTAAAGTTAAAATCTCCCCCTTATCACAACATTTCATATCTAGATGCCTTATAATTTTTGTCCCAAAAACAGCACTACTGCCCTCCCTATCAAGGTTTGGGGGCCTATAAATCACACCCCAAAATTACTCGTCACGTCCCCCCGAGAAACTGTAGCCAAACAGATTCTGTGTTTGATGTTTTCTAATCTTATATCATGTCTAAGACAGCAATTTAAATTTTCTCTTACCTACATCGCCACTCCACCACCCTTCCTGTTGACCCTATCAGTGTGGAATAGTTTTTAACCCTGATGTTGCATTCAGAAGGCATTTCTCTATTCTTTCAGGTTGAACCAAGGTCTCTGTTATACCAATAATATCTATATTAATATCTAAAATTAATATATCTATATTAATATCTATATCAAGGACATGCACACATGTCCTTGATAATGTAAAAAATCACTAATGCGCTTGGATATTCATTATTTTTTTCACAGTGATTGTTTTGCATATTGTGATATCACCTGTTTACTGTGATCTTGTTGCACCAGTTACTATGTATGATAATTTGTGCAACCGTGTTTATGTATACCTGTACCTAAATAAACTTACTTACTTGCTTGCTTACTTAATTACTTACTGGTGTTTACCCCGGTGTCCAGGTGACGTGTGCCTCCCAACCCAGCTGGTGAGAGCCACCACGGCATCCAGGTGACGTGCGTCCCAACCCAGCTGGTGAGAGCCACCACGGCATCCAGGTGACGTGCCTCCCAACCCAGCTGGTGAGAGCCACCATGGCATCCAGGTGACGTGCGTCCCAACCCAGCTGGTGAGAGCCACCATGGCATCCAGGTGACGTGCCTCCCAACCCACTGGTGAGAGCCACCACGGCATCCAGGTGACGTGCGCCCACCCCAGCTGGTGAGAGCCACCACGGCATCCAGGTGACGTGCCTCCCAACACCCAGCTGGTGAGAGCCACCACGGCATCCAGTGACGTGCCTCCCAACCCAGCTGGTGAGAGCCACCACGGCATCCAGGTGACGTGCCTCCCAACCCAGCTGGTGAGAGCCACCACGGCATCCAGGTGACGTGCCTCCCAACCCAGCTGGTGAGAGCCACCACGGCATCCAGGTGACGTGCGTCCCAACCCAGCTGGTGAGAGCTACCACGCATCCAGGTGACGTGCTCCCAACCCAGCTGGTGAGAGCTACCACGGCATCCAGGTGACGTGCGTCCCAACCCAGCTGGTGAGAGCTACCACGGCATCCAGTGACGTGCGTCCCAACCCAGCTGGTGAGAGCCACCACGGCATCCAGGTGACGTGCGTCCCAACCCAGCTGGTGAGAGCCACCACGGCATCCAGGTGACGTGCCTCCCAACCCAGCTGGTGAGAGCCACCACGGCATCCAGGTGACGTGCCTCCCAACCCAGCTGGTGAGAGCCACCACGGCATCCAGGTGACGTGCCTCCCAACCCAGCTGGTGAGAGCCCACCACACGGCATCCAGGTGACGTGCCTCCCAACCCAGCTGGTGAGAGCCACCACGGCATCCAGGTGACGTGCGTCCCAACCCAGCTGGTGAGAGCTACCACGGCATCCAGGTGACGTGCGTCCCAACCCAGCTGGTGAGAGCCACCACGGCATCCAGGTGACGTGCCTCCCAACCCAGCTGGTGAGAGCCACCACGGCATCCAGGTGACGTGCCTCCCAACCCAGCTGGTGAGAGCCACCACGGCATCCAGGTGACGTGCCTCCCAACCCAGCTGGTGAGAGCCACCACGGCATCCAGGTGACGTGCGTCCCAACCCCAGCTGGTGAGAGCCACCACGGCATCCAGGTGACGTGCGTCCCAACCCAGCTGGTGAGAGCCACCACGGCATCCAGGTGACGTGCCTCCCAACCCAGCTGGTGAGAGCCACCACGGCATCCAGGTGACGTGCCTCCCAACCCAGCTGGTGAGAGCCACCACGGCATCCAGGTGACGTGCGTTCCCAACCCAGCTGGTGAGAGCCACCACGGCATCCAGGTGACGTGCCTCCCAACCCAGCTGGTGAGAGCCACCACGGCATCCAGGTGACGTGCCTCCCAACCCAGCTGGTGAGAGCCACCACGGCATCCAGGTGACGTGCGTCCCAACCCAGCTGGTGAGAGCCACCACGGCATCCAGGTGACGTGCGTCCCAACCCAGCTGGTGAGAGCCACCACGGCATCCAGGACGTGCCTCCCAACCCAGCTGGTGAGAGCCACCACGGCATCCAGGTGACGTGCCTCCCAACCCAGCTGGTGAGAGCCACCACAGCATCCAGGTGACGTGCCTCCCACCCAGCTGGTGAGAGCCACCACGGCATCCAGGTGACGTGCCTCCCAACCCAGCTGGTGAAGCCACCACAGCATCCAGGTGACGTGCCTCCCAACCCAGCTGGTGAGAGCCACCACGGCATCCAGGTGACGTGCCTCCCAACCCAGCTGGTGAGAGCCACCACGGCATCCAGGTGACGTGCGTCCCAACCCAGCTGGTGAGAGCCACCACGGCATCCAGGTGACGTGCGTCCCAACCCAGCTGGTGAGAGCCACCACGGCATCCAGGTGACGTGCGTCCCAACCCAGCTGGTGAGAGCCACCACGGCATCCAGGTGACGTGCGTCCCAACCCAGCTGGTGAGAGCCACCACGGCATCCAGGTGACGTGCGTCCCAACCCAGCAGGCAAGACATCACGCGGTACAAACACACTGACAATATCTCGGTGCTTTCCTCCTCAGTTTATAGTTTCTATTAATTACTTAGATATTTTTAAGACTAATTATAAGTGAAAGTTTACAGTAGTTGTAAATATTCTTATAATTGTTAGTTGCTGAATTAAACACTTGTGCCACATCTGGTTTTACCCAACAGTGGTTTTCTTCAGTTCAATACAGAGATGATATACGACGGCAGAGGAAGAGGCTATCAGTCTTGCAGAACTATATACCGCCACACACCGTCACACATCGTCATAACCCGCCACACACCACCACACACCGCCACATTCCGTCAAACCAAACTACCAAAGACAGTCAAACACCGCCACAAACCACCATACACAGCCAAACACCGCCACAAACCACCATACACAGTCAAACACCGCCACAAACCACCATACACAGTCCAAACACCGCCACAAACCCCCAAAAACACAGCCAAAAACCCCCCCAAACAAACCACCATACACATCAAACCCCGGGGAACAAAAAACCACCAAAACAGTCAAACCCGCCACAAACCACCAAAAGAAAAACAACCCCGCCACAAACCACCAAAAACCAGTCAAAACCCCCCCACAAACCCCCATACACAGTCAAACACCCCCACAAACCACCAACACAGCCAAAAAAACCGCCACAAAACGTATACATACCCAAACACCGCCACACCTGCCATTTCACCAGCCATCCCAAATACCATTTCAAAGCTAATTGTTCGATACAATTATCAGCACATTGGCAGAGGTTGTTTGTGATTTTATAACATGAATGTTGTGTGGGGTGTGTGTGTGTGTGTTTTGTGTGTGTGTGGTGTTTTGTGTGTGGGGGTTGTGTTGTTTTGTGGTGTGTTTGGTGTGCCGCGCGCGCATATAATTTTGGTACCATTTTTTTTTTTCAATCTTCAATCTACGCATTTTTCTCACCCCACACCTCCCTCATCACTCAATCCCAATCATTTCTCACCTCATCACCGCCATCCCCCCTTTCATCACCCTTCTTTTTCCTTTTTGCCCTCATCCTCTCCTTTCCCCCCCTTTCACATCCACTTTCCCTCGTCGCCCTCTCCCCGTCCCCCTCCTCCCCCTCTCCTCCTCCCCTCCTTCCCCTCCCCTCCCCCTCCCCCCTCCCCCCCTCTCCTCCCCTCCTTTCTCCCTCCGTCTCCCCCCCGCTCCTCCTCCTCCCCCTCCCCTTTTCCCCCCCTCCCCCCGTCTTCTCCCCTCCCCCCCCCTCCTCCCCCCCGTCTTCTCCTCCTCCCCTCTTTTTCCTCCTCCCCGTCTTCTCCTCCCCTCCCCGTCTCCTCCCCTCCTCATTGTCTCCCCCCTCCTCTTTCACACCTTTAAATCCTGAAAACCATAAATAAACAAAATTTAAATTATTTAAAATTTAAGGTTTTTTGGGGTATCAACAAAAAACCAGGAAAATTTTTAGTTAGGAAGGAAAAGACGGGGGACAGGGGGGGGGTGGGGGAGGAGAGGAGAAAAAGGGGGGGAGCGAGAAGTAAAGAGGAGAAGAAGGATAAAAGGAGGGAAAAAGGAGGGGGAGAGAGGAGTAAAGAGGAGAGGAGGAGAGAGGATAAAAAGGAGGAGGAGGGGAGAGGATTTAAAAAGGAGAGGAGGAGAAAGGGTAAAGAGGGAGGGGAAAAGGTTTTAAAAAGGAGGGGGAGAGGAGTAAAGAGGAGAGAGAGGAGTAAAAAGGAGGAGGGGAAAAGGAGTAAAGAGGAGGGGGAGAAGGGGTAAAGAGGGGGAGGAAGAGGAAATAAAAAAAGGGGGAGGAAGAGGAGTAAAGGGAGGAGGGGAGAGGGTAAAAAGAGGGGAGGAAGAGGATAAAGAGGAGGAGGGAAAAGGGTAAAGAGGGGAAAGGAGGTAAAAAGTAAAGACCCGGGTGAAGAACTCCAAAAAATATTTTTTTAAATGGACACAAATAACAAGGTTTCTGACCTTTATGCTTTTCACATGGTGGGGGGAGCTGGGAAGTGGGGGGAGCGGGAAGGGTGGGGGAGCTGGGAAATGGTGTTTACTTTGACTTGGGGGGGGAGCTAAAGGTGGTGACGGGGAAATGGGGGAGCTGGGGAAGGTTATGGGGGGGTGGGCTGGAAGTGGTGGTGAGCTGGGGAAATGGTGGTGACTGGGAAGGGTGGTAGCTGGAATGGTGGTGAGCGGGAAATGGGGTGAGCTGGGGAAATGTGGGAGTGGGAAGTGGGGGCTGGGAATGGTGGGGGACGGGAAGGGGGGTGAGCTGTGAAGTGGGGTAGCCCGGGAAAGGGGGGTGAGGGGGGGGGTGGGGGGGAAAATGGTGGGACGGAAGTGGTGGGAGCTGGGAAATGGGTGAGCTGGGAATGGTGGGAGCTGGGAAGTGGTGGTAGCTGGGAGTGGGGGGAGCTGGAAGGGGGGTGACGGGGAAGGTGGTGCTGGGAAGTGGGGGTGGCGGGAAGTGGGGTGGCGGGGGAATGGGGGTGACTGGGAAGTGGTGGTACTGGGAAGTGGTGGGGCCGGGAAATGGGGGTGAGCTGGGAAGTGGGGGTGAGCGGGAAGGGTGTGAGCTGGGGAAATGGGGGTGGGGGGTTTGTGGAGCTGGAGTGGGGAGCTGGGAAGTGGTTGGCTGGGGAAGTGGTGGGACTGGGGAATTGGGGTGAGCTGGAAGGGGTTTCTGGGAATGGGGTGGCGGGAAGTGGAGGTGCTGGGGATGGGGGTGAGCTGGGAAGGGGTGACTGGAAGTGGGGGTAGCTGGGAAGTGGGGGGGGCTGGG
>NC_069410.1:38646735-38674235 GCF_026875155.1 Cherax quadricarinatus
CTCAGCTTCAGAGTGCACTTAGCAACTTCAGCAGTGTACTTAGCAGTTTCAGCAGTGCTACTTATCAAGCTTCAGCAGTGCTACCTATCAAGCTTCAGCAGTGCTACCTAGCAAGCTTCAGTAGTGCTACCTAGCCAGCTTCAGTAGTGCTACTTGGCAAGCTTCAGCAGTGCTACCTAGCAAGCTTTAGTAGTGTTGCCTAGCCAGCTTCAGTAGTGCTACTTAGCAAGCTTCAGCAGTGCTACCTAGCAAGTTTCAGCAGTGCTACCTAGCAAGCTTCAGCAGTGCTACCTAGCCAGCTTCAGCAGTGCTACCTAGCCAGCTTCAGTAGTGCTACTTAGCAAGCTTCAGCAGTGCTAACTATAGGAACATGGGAGGGGAGAGGAAACGGCGAGAAAAGCAGGAAGAGGGAAGGGGGAAGTTGAGGGCGATAAAGAAAAGGAGGAGAAAGCAGGAAAAGGGGGGAAGAAAAGGAGGGGAGGAGAAATGGGAGAATATGGAAGAGAATGAGTTAACGGGTAGGTGGAAAAGAAGGGAAGGAAGGGGAGGTATAGGTTGCTGGGAGGGAGGGGGGGGGGAAGTACAGACAGCCTGCACTGTAAGATGGATTTTTCAAATTCGATGTTAATCAGAGTTGGGAATTATGCAAATTTCATTATAAGCTTAAGCATCTGACACACACTGTTCACTCGCTGACTTTCACACTTCACTCAACTTCTCTCCTCTACCAAACTCAAAGATTAGTTTTTTTTACAGAACAATAAATGTTACTTGCTGCTGGGGCGGCCATGAATAAAGATGACTTATTTAATACACAAATAACATGTGCTTAGGAAGCCGAAATTATGACGATGTTTCGGAAAGAAACTTCGTCATTTGTTTCAGTCTCCTAAGTGCGGGTTGTATATTGTTTCAGCCATGGTATTGTGATTCTTTATAATTTATTTTATTTATAGAAACTATATATATATATATATTATATATATATATATATATATATATATATATATATTATATATAATATATATATATATAATATATATATATATATATATATATATCTATATTATATAATATATATATATATATACACACAGATGGATAGATAATATTATAGGTAGTAAGTTGGTAGACAGCAACCACCCAGGGAGGCACTACCGTCCTGCAATATGAGTGTGAAACGAAAACCTGTAATTGTTTTACATGATGGTAGGATGCTGGTGTCTTTTTTCTGTGTCATAAACACGGGCATGGGATAACAGGTATATCTTGCTACTTCTCCTTACACTTAGGTGACATTACACATGCATGTGCTTGCATACATATACACACTTATCTGAGTTTTCTTAAATTTTCTTAATAGTTCTTGTTCTTTCCAATTCCTCTTGTCTCCATGGGGAAGTGGAAATGAATTCTTCCTCCTTAAGTCGTGCGTGTCGTGAGAGGCGACAAACGCCGGGTGCAAGGGGCTAGTAATCCTTTTTCCTGTATGAAATACTAAAGTTAAGAAATTTTTTTTCGTTTTTCTTCCTAGATCACCCGACCTCGTTGAGATACCCCGGTTGTATTCAATATCAATTATATATATATATATATATATATATATATATATATATATATATATATATATTATATATATATATATATATAAAACAACCACTGTGAAAGAACAGAGAAATTCCAAGCGCTTTCGTGACTACTCATATTATCAAGGAACACTGTCTCTTGATAATATGAGAGTTACGAAGTGCTTGCAATTTCTCTATTCTTTCACAGTGGTAGTTATATATATATATATATTATATATATATATATATATATATATATATATATATATATATATATATATATTATATATATATATTATATATATATGAGATTTTAGCAGATTCGTAACACCATCTAACTTGGTTACTTGCTTGAGGAATCACTGTTTTCCACCCTCCTCCCCCACCCCCGGTAAGACCAACCTAACTCGGCACTTCCATGGGCAATCACTGTTTTCCAACCCCCCCCCCCCCCCGAGTCTCCAACCCGGGTAAGATCATCCTAGCTAGGTACTTGCTTTAGGAGGTCACTGACAAACCGCCGCCAGAAAGATTATCCCAGCCTTTGTTACTAACAACATTACAAGCAGAGGAGCGCTGCCATGGGTTGTGTTTTAGTTATCTTCATAACAGTCAAGCTCAGGTCTCAGCGGAACACCTCTGTACACAAACGCTATACGTATACATATATTCACAAACTCCTTGCGGCAACTTTTTAATGATCATAACATGAGGAATCTTCTGTACGTAGGTAGAGAACTATATTATACTTACATCACTAATTATTACTCTTTGCTATGCTAATATCCCATTTAAAGTACTTCACAAAAGCTGATGTTTACTTTCAGTACAATGATGGTCCAGGACTCATTAAATCCTTCGGTCATCTATATTATTAGTTCAACATTAATATTATGCAATATAAAATATCCATTTTTACCCTATGGTATGTAATATTTTAAGTTTCCTGTATCCCCTGAATCTTTTCCTGCCACACACAATCTGGGAGCTGATAATGACTGGCGTGTTAATAATGATAATAACTGACGTATTAATAATAATAACTGGCGTATTAATAATAATAATAACTGGTGTATTAATAATAATAATAACTGGCATATTAATAATGATAATAACTGGCGTATTAATAATAATAATGACTGGCGTATTAATAATGATAATAACTGGCGTATTAATAATAATAATGACTGGCGTATTAATAATAATAATAACTGGTGTATTAATAATAATAATCACTGGTGCAATAATAATCACTGGTGTATTAATAATAATCACTGGTGTAATAATAATAATCACTGGTGTATTAATAATAATCACTGGCGTATTAATAATAATAATAACTGGCGTATTAATAATAATAATCGATGGTGTATTAATAACAATCACTGATGTATTAATAACAATCACTGGCGTATTAATAACCACTGGTGTATTAATAATAATAATCGATGGTGTATTCATAATAATCACTGGCGTATTAATAATAACCACTGGTGTATTAATAATAATCACTGGTGTATTAATAATAACCACTGGTGTATTAATAATAATCACTGGTGTATTAATAATAATCACTGGTGTATTAATAATAATCACTGGTGTATTAATAATAATCGATGGTGTATTAATAATAATCACTGGCGTATTAATAATAATCACTGGTGTATTAATAATAACCACTGGTGTATTAATAATAATCACTGGTGTATTAATAATAATCGATGGTGTATTAATAATAATCACTGGCGTATTAATAATAGCCACTGGTGTATTAATAATAATCACTGGCGTATAAATAATAACCACTGGTGTATTAATAATAATAATCGATGGTGTATTAATAACAATCACTGGTGTATTAATAACAATCACTGGCGTATTAATAATAACCACTGGTGTATTAATAATAATAATCGATGGTGTATTAATAATAATCACTGGCGTATTAATAATAACCACTGGTGTATTAATAATAATCACTGGTGTATTAATAATAACCACTGGTGTATTAATAATAACCACTGGTGTATTAATAATAATCTCTGGTGTATTAATAATAATCACTGGTGTATTAATAATAATCACTGGTGTATTAATAATAATCACTGGTGTATTAATAATAATCGATGGTGTATTAATAATAATCACTGGCGTATTAATAATAACCACTGGTGTATTAATAATAATCACTGGTGTATTAATAATAACCACTGGTGTATTAATAATAATCACTGGTGTATTAATAATAACCACTGGTGTATTAATAATAACCACTGGTGTATTAATAATAATCACTGGTGTATTAATAAATCACTGGTGTATTAATAATCACTGGTGTATTAATAATAATCACTGGTGTATTAATTAATAATCACTGGTGTATTAATAATAATCGATGGTGTATTAATAATAATCACTGGCGTATTAATAATAATCACTGGTGTATTAATAATAACCATGGTGTATTAATAATAATCACTGGTGTATTAATAATAATCGATGGTGTATTAATAATAATCACTGGCGTATTAATAATAACCACTGGTGTATTAATAATAATCCTGGTGTATTAATAATAACCACTGGTGTATTAATAATAATCACTGGTGTATTAATATAATCACTGGTGTATTAATAATAACCACTGGTGTTATTAATAATAATCACTGGTGTATTAATAATAACCACTGGTGTTTAATAATAACCACTGGTGTATTAATAATAATCTCTGGTGTATTAATAATAATCACTGGTGTATTAATAATAATCACTGGTGTATTAATAATAATCACTGGTGTATTAATAATAATCGATGGTGTATTAATAATAATCACTGGCGTATTAATAATAACCACTGGTGTATTAATAATAATCACTGGTGTATTAATAATAACCACTGGTGTATTAATAATAATCACTGGTGTATTAATAATAACCACTGGTGTATTAATAATAACCACTGGTGTATTAATAATAATCACTGGTGTATTAATAATAATCACTGGTGTATTAATAATAATCACTGGTGTATTAATAATAATCACTGGTGTATTAATAATATATCGATGGTGTATTAATAATAATCACTGGCGTATTAATAATAATCACTGGTGTATTAATAATAACCACTGGTGTATTAATAATAATCACTGGTGTATTAATAATAATCGATGGTGTATTAATAATAATCACTGGCGTATTAATAATAACCACTGGTGTATTAATAATAATCACTGGTGTATTAATAATAACCCACTGGTGTATTAATAATAATCACTGGTGTATTAATAATAATCACTGGTGTATTAATAATAACCACTGGTGTATTAATAATAATCACTGGTGTATTAATAATAACCACTGGTGTATTAATAATAACCACTGGTGTATTAATAATAATCT
Organism: Cherax quadricarinatus; assembly: GCF_026875155.1. Classification (NCBI taxonomy): domain Eukaryota; kingdom Metazoa; phylum Arthropoda; class Malacostraca; order Decapoda; family Parastacidae; genus Cherax; species Cherax quadricarinatus. Next base: position 38,651,706 of record NC_069410.1, read on the forward strand.
CTGGTGTATTAATAATAATCACTGGTGTATTAATAATAATCACTGGTGTATTAATAATAATCACTGGTGTATTAATAATAATCGATGGTGTATTAATAATAATCACTGGCGTATTAATAATAACCACTGGTGTATTAATAATAATCACTGGTGTATTAATAATAACCACTGGTGTATTAATAATAATCACTGGTGTATTAATAAATAACCACTGGTGTATTAATAATAACCAGTGGTGTATTAGTAATAATCACTGGTGTTTTAATAATAATCACTGGTGTATTAATAATAATCACTGGTGTATTAATAATAATCACTGGTGTATTAATAATAATCACTGGTGTATTAATAATAATCGATGGTGTATTAATAATAATCACTGGCGTATTAATAATAATCACTGGTGTATTAATAATACCACTGGTGTATTAATAATAATCATGGTGTATTAATAATAATCGATGGTGTATTAATAATAATCACTGGCGTATTAATAATAACCACTGGTGTATTAATAATAATCACTGGTGTATTAATAATAACCACTGGTGTATTAATAATAATCACTGGTGTATTAATAATAATCACTGGTGTATTAATAATAACCACTGGTGTATTAATAATAATCACTGGTGCATTAATAATAACCACTGGTGTATTAATAATAATCACTGGTGTATTAATAATAATCGATGGTGTATTAATAACAATCACTGGCGTATTAATAATAACCACTGGTGTATTAATAATAATAATCACTGGTGTATTAATAATAATCACTGGTGTATTAATAATAATAATCACTGGTGTATTAATAATAATAATCACTGGTGTATTAATAATAATCACTGGTGTATTAATAATAATCACTGGTGTATTAATAATAATAATCACTGGTGTATTAATAATAATAATCACTGGCGTATTAATAATAATAATCACTGGCGTATTAATAATAATCACTGGTGTATTAATAATAATCACTGGTGTATTAATAATAATAATCACTGGTGTATTAATAATAATAATCACTGGTGTATTAATAATAATAATCACTGGTGTATTAATAATAATAATCACTGGTGTATTAATAATAATAATCACTGGCGTATTAATAATAATAATCACTGGCGTATTAATAATAATCACTGGCGTATTAATAATAATAATAATCACAGGCGTATTAATAATAATAATCACTGGTGTATTAATAATAATAATCACTGGCGTATTAATAATAATAATCACTGGTGTATTAATAATAATCATTGGCGTATTAATAATAATAATCACTGGTGTATTAATAATAATAATCACTGGTGTATTAATAATAATCACTGGTTCATTAATAATAATCACTGGCGTATTAATAATAATATCTGGTGCATTAATAATAATCACTAGTTCATTAATAATAATCAATGGTGTATTAATAATAATAATCACTGGTGTATTAATAATAATCACTGGTGTATTAATAATAATCACTGGTGTATTAATAATAATCACTGGTGTATTAATAATAATAATCACTGGCGTATTAATAATAATCACTGGTGTATTAATAATAATAATCACTGGTGTATTAATAATAATCACTGGTGTATTATTAATCACTGGTGTATTAATAATAATCACTGGTGTGTTAATAATAATCACTGGTGTATTAATAATAATCACTGGTGTATTAATAATAATCACTGGTGTATTAATAATAATCACTGGTGTATTAATAATCACTGGTGTATTATAATAATCACTGGTGTATTAATAATAATCATGGTTTGTGTTAATAATAATCACTGGTGTATTAATAATAATCATGGTGTATTAATAATAATCACTGGTGTATTAATAATAATCACTGGTGCATTAATAATAATCGCTGGTGTATTAATAATAATCACTGGTGCATTAATAATAATCACTAGTTCATTAATAATAATCAATGGTGTATTAATAATAATAATCACTGGTGTATTAATAATCAATGGTGTAATAATAATCACTGGTTCATTAATAATAATCACTGGTGTTTTAATAATAATCAATGTGTATTAATAATAATAATCACTGGCGCATTAATAATAATCACTGGTGTATTAATAATAATCATGGTGTATTAATAATAATCACTGGTGTATTAATAATAATCACTGGTGTATTAATAATAATCACTGGTGTATTAATAATAATAATCACTGGCGTTATTAATAATAATCACTGGTGTATTAATAATAATAATCACTGGTGTATTAATAATAATCACTGGTGTGTTAATAATAATCACTGGTGTATTAATAATAATCACTGGTGTATTAATAATAATCACTGGTGTATTAATAATAATCACTGGTGTATTAATAATAATCACTGGTGTATTAATAATAATCACTGGTGCATTAATAATAATCGCTGGTGTATTAATAATAATCACTGGTGCATTAATAATAATCACTAGTTCATTAATAATAATCAATGGTGTATTAATAATAATCACTGGCGTATTAATAATAATCACTGGTGTATTAATAATAATCACTGGTGTATTAATAATAATCACTGGTGTATTATTAATCACTGGTGTATTAATAATAATCACTGGTGTGTTAATAATAATCACTGTTGGTATTATAATAATCACTGGTGTATTAATAATAATCACTGGTGTATTAATAATCACTGGTGTATTAATAATAATCACTGGTGTATTAATAATAATCACTGGTGTATTAATAATAATCACTGGTGTATTAATAATAATCACTGGTGTATTAATAATAATCACTGGTGCATTAATAATAATCGCTGGTGTATTAATAATAATCACTGGTGCATTAATAATAATCGCTGGTGTATTAATAATAATCAATGGTGCATTAATAATAATCACTGGTGTATTAATAATAATCACTGGTGCATTAATAATAATCGCTGGTGTATTAATAATAATCACTGGTGCATTAATAATAATCGCTGGTGTATTAATAATAATCAATGGTGTATTAATAATAATAATCACTGGTGTATTAATAATCAATGGTGTAATAATAATCACTGGTTCATTAATAATAATCACTGGTGTATTAATAATAATCAATGGTGTATTAATAATAATAATCACTGGCGCATTAATAATAATCACTGGTGTATTAATAATAATCACTGGTGTATTAATAATAATCACTGGTGTATTAATAATAATCACTGGTGTATTAATAATAATCACTGGTGTATTAATAATAATAATCACTGGCGTATTAATAATAATAATCACTGGTGTATTAATAATAATCACTGGTGTATTATTAATCACTGGTGTATTAATAATAATCACTGGTGTGTTAATAATAAGACTGGTGTATTAATAATAATCACTGGTGTATTAATAATAATCACTGGTGTATTAATAATAATCACTGGTGTATTAATAATAATCACTGGTGTATTAATAATAATCACTGGTGTATTAATAATAATCACTGGTGTGTTAATAATAATCACTGGTGTATTAATAATAATCACTGGTGTATTAATAATAATCACTGGTGTATTAATAATAATCACTGGTGTATTATAATAATCACTGGTGTATTAATAATAATCACTGGTGTGTTAATATAATCACTGGTGTGTTAATAATAATCACTGGTGTATTAATAATAATCACTGGTGTATTAATAATAATCACTGGTGTGTTAATAATAATCACTGGTGTATTAATAATAATCACTGGTGTATTAATAATAATCACTGGTGTATTAATAATAATCACTGGTGTATTAATAATAATCACTGGTGTATTAATAATAATCACTGGTGTTAATAATAATCACTGGTGTATTAATAATAATCACTGGTGTGTTAATAATAATCACTGGTGTATTAATAATAATCACTGGTGTATTAATAATAATCACTGGTGTATTAATAATAATCACTGGTGTATTAATAATAATCACTGGTGCATTAATAATAATCGCTGGTGTATTAATAATAATCTTAAAGGAAACAAAGCTAATGAATCATAGCGTCATTACTCTGAAACTTTCAGTGTCAAGCTTCGGTGGACTGCTGTCCTTGGATGTTGTGGGTACGAGTTCAACCTGCCCAGACGATAATAATAATAATAATAATAATAATAATAATAATAATAATAATAATAATTTGTAGCAGTAATTAATAATTTGTTTTTGGCTTTATTGTAGTTATTGTTTTTGTTAGTACAATCACCAGCAGTAGCAATAATAACATTAACAACAGCAGCAGCAGCAGCTGCAGTACTATCAATAGTAGCACTAAAACCAGCAGCAACAGTGCTAGCAGTAGTACTAGCAGCAACAGTACTAGCAGCAGCAGTACTAGCAGCAGCACTAGCAGCAACAGTACTAGCACCAGCAGTACTAGCAGCAACAGTACTAGCAGAAACAGTACTAGCAGAAACAGTACTAGCAACAGTACTAGCAGCAGCAGTACTAGCAGCAACAGTACTAGCAGCAGCAGTACTAGCAGCAACAGTACTAGCAGCAACAGTACTAGCAGCAGCACCACTAGCAGCAGCAGTACTAGCAGCAGTATTAGCAGCAGCAGCACTAGCAGCAGCAGTACTAGGAGCAGCAGTACTAGCAGCAGTACTAGTAGCAACAGTACTAGCAGCAGCAGTACCAGCAGCAATACTAGCAGCAACAGTACTAGCAGCAACAGCACTAGCAGCAGCAATAATAGCACCAACAGTATTAGCAAGTGCAGCAGCTCTAGCAAAACCAAAAGCAGGAGCACTAGCAACGTCAGTATTACCACTATCACCATCAATAACAGCAGCACCAACTAGCAGCAACATCAGTAACCAACATCAATAGCTAGCAACAGAGTTATCCTTCATGCTAGAGTTTTTAACCCCAGCGTCTTAATTGCTAGTTTTTAACTCCTGCGTCTTTATTGCTAGCTCTTAACGCCTGCGTCTTTGTTGTTAGCTCTTAATTCCTGCATCTTTGTTCTAGAATCCTTTGTCTTGTAGAATCTAACTCGTACAGCTTTGCTACTGAAGTCCCTACAGCAATACTACTAGAGCCGCCATCTCTTGCATGTAATGCTGTGTCAATAAATGGGTCGTTATGAAAAGTCGCTAATCAGTTCTTTAAAGAAAGCACAAAAAAACCCACCAGGCCTTCCTCTCACTCTCACTTGACCATCTATTTTTTTTTTATATATTAGAAAAACAATATTTTTTTCACGAGCCTACCGCCATTATGTACTCTTTGTTTTATAATAACCCTACATTGCTATCTGCCAATGCACATATGTAGTTAGATATGTTTTTCAAATTTCTCTTTCAACCTTTTCTCTTTCCAGGGTCTAGAGTTAGATATCTAATGACAAGCAAACTCCAATCATTCCACCATCTCTTTCCTCTTGTCTCCTATGTATAATTTCCCCTCCACCCTTCCCCCCTCTGTGCATGGGATAAGTTATCCTGGGATGATGATGATGATTCCCAAGTGATAGTAACTCCAGCTCTGCTTGCTGGATGGAAACCTTACAAGCAACCTTTAGTGAAACAGTTATCCATCGTGGCCCTGCTGATGTCTCCCAGCTCGGGCTGACGGATTTCATCACTGTGTATGTGACCCATCATGTGTGACTCATCATGTGTATGTGACCCATCATGTGTATGTGACCCATCATGTGTAGTGTGATGGAATATGACACGGGATGGGAGGGAGGACGGAATGAACAATTAGCTTTCGTTTCCACTGTGTAACTATCCCGTAGACTCTGAGAAGGGGAGGTGGGTAGGGGGTAGTAGCACACTGCGGATTTATTCAACTTTGTTAAAAAAAACTCACTTGGTGATGGGGGGAACATCGTGAGTTTCCCCTACCCCCTTCCCCTACCATCCTCCACCCCCTAACTCCCCTGGCCCTTCTCTCTCACTTCATTTTGGAGAGGAACATTCAGCAAGATTGTGTTCAAGAGTGTAAAGTGGGAACAAGCCCCAGGTGACCTCCTGGAGGCGAGAGGCAGCGATGGTACATCACACTGACACTCGGGGAGAGGAGGAGGAAGCCCCTGCTCCCTCCTCCACCCCTCCCGAGGAGAGGAGGAGGAAGCCCCTACGCTCCCCCGGGGAAAAGTCTTAGATCACCCGGGGAAAAAAAACAGGCCGAATATTTTTAAAATTTGATACATCGGCAGTGTGCTGCTGCTGCTTCTGCTGCTGCTGCTTCTGCTTCTGCTGCTGCTGCTTCTGCTGCTGCTTCTGCTGCTGCTGCTGTGGCTTCTGCTTCTGCTGCTGCTGCTGCCTCGTCTGTAGTTACAAGGTGGAAACAAAAGGGGAAGGGGAGGGGCGAGAGGCGATAGGAAGAGGGAAAGGTTAAGGGTAAGAAGGAGATGGAGGGGGAGGGTGAAATTAGAGGAAGTAAAGGAAATACATCGAAATGAAGTGTAAGAGGGAAGGGGAAAAATGAGGAATGGGATGAGAGAAGGAATGGGATGAGAGAAGGAAAAGAATGGGAGAGGAGGAGGAGTAAGAAGAGAGAAGAAAGGAGAAAAAAAGGAAGGAGAGTGAGGAAGGATAGAGAAGAGGGAAAGGTAAGAAGAAAGTGGGGGAATAGGAAAAGAAGAATGAGGGGAAAAGGGGAAAGGGAAGGTGGAAGTAGAGGAAACAGGAAGAATGGAGATGGGGAAGGGGAAAGAAAGGGGTCTCTCTCTCTCTCTCTCTCTCTCTCTCTCTCTCTCTCTCTCTCTCTCTCTCTCGCTGGTCTCTGAAGCTTCACTCTTACGTTGGTTAATAAATCTTCTGGATGGATGCTGGCCCTGTGGGATGCTGCTCTTGCTGCTGCCGGCTGTGTGAAAGAGGGGAGGGGGAGTGGGGAAGACAACGTACTAGGTGTGTTGACTTGAAAAGGGAAGGAAGGGGGGAGACGGGGGGTGTATTGGTGTTGGTGTTGGTAGTGATGGGGGTAGAAGGGTGGTAGTATGGGTGGTAGTATTGGTGGTAATGGTTGTGGAAGTGGTAGTAGTGGCAGTGGTGGTAGTAGTGGTAGTCGTGGTGGCGGCGATGGTGGTCGTAATAGTGGTGGTGGTGGTAATGGTGATGGTGCTAGTGGCACTGCTGATCGTGGTGTTGTAGTGGTGGTGGTGTGATAGAGTGATGGTGGTGGTGGTAGTGATGGTGGTGGTGGTAGTGATGGTGGTGGTGGTGGTAGTGGTGGTGATGGTGGTAGTAGTTAATAGTAGTAGTAGTGGTGGTAGTGGTGGTAGTAGTGGTAGTGGTGGTGATGGTGGTAGTAGTAGTAATAGTAGTAGTGGTGGTGGTGGTGGTGGTGGTGGTGGTGGTGGTAGTGGTGGTGATGGTAGTGGTGGTGGTAGTGGTGGTGGTGGTGGTGGTAGTGGTAGTGGTGGGTAGTAGTGTGGTGGTAGTGGTGTGGTGGTGGTAGTAGTGGTGGTGGTGGTGGTAGTGGTGGTAGTAGTGGTGGTGGTAGTGGGTGGTGGTGGTGGTGGTGGTGGTAGTAGTGGTGGTGGTGGTGGTGGTAGTGGTAGTAGTGTGGTAGTAGTGGTGGTGGGTAGTGGTAGTGTAGTGGTGGTGAGTGGTGGTGGTGTAGTGGTGGTGGTAGTGGTAGTAGTGGTGGTGAGTGGTAGTGGTAGTGGTGGTAGTAGTGGGGTGGTGGTAGTGGTGGTGGTAGTAGTGGTGGGTGGTAGTGGTGGTGGTAGTAGTGGTGTGGTGGTAGTAGTGGTGGTGGTAGTGGTGGTGGTAGTAGTGGTGGTAGTTTGGGGTGGTAGTGGTGGTAGTGGTGGTGGTGGGTGGTAGTGTGGTAGTAGTGGTGGTGGTGGGAGTGGTGGTGGTAGTAGTGGTAGTGGTGGTAGTGGTGGTGGTGGTAGTGGTGGTAGTAGTGGTGGTGGTGGTAGTGGTGGTGGGTAGTAGTGGTAGTGGTGGTGGTGGTGGTGGTAGTAGTGGTAGTAGTGGTGGTGGTGGTAGCGGTGGTGGTGGTAGCGGTGGTGGTGGTAGTGGTGGTGGTAGTGGTGGTGGTGGTGGTAGTGGTGGTGGTAGTAGTGGTAGTGGTGGTAGTGGTGGTGGTGGTAGTGGTGGTGGTAGTGGTGGTGGTAGTGGTGGTGGTGGTGGTGGTAGTAGTGGTGGTGGTAGTAGTGGTAGTAGTGGGTGGTGGTAGTGGTGGTAGTAGTGGTGGTGGTAGTAGTGGTGTGGTGGTGGTAGTGGTGGTAGTGGTGGTGGTGGTGGTGGTAGTAGTGGTGGTGGTAGTAGTGGTAGTGGTGGTGGTGGTAGTGGTGGTGGTAGTGGTGGTGGTGGTGGTAGTGGTGGTAGTAGTGGTGGTGGTAGTAGTGGTAGTAGTGGTGGTGGTAGTAGTGGTAGTGGTGGTGGTGGTAGTGGTGGTGGTAGTGGTGGTGGTTAGTGGTGGTGGTGGTGGTGGTAGTAGTGGTGGTGGTAGTAGTGGTTAGTAGTGGTGGTGGTGAGTCGCATTATTTCAATTAAAAAATAAATTAGTAAATACAAAACTTTTTACCACCATGACGGTAGTTAAGTTCTATTGGGCCGCACTCCGCGGTCAAGTGGGCCGCACTCCGCGGTCAAGTGGGCCGCACTCCGCGGTCAAGTGGACCGCATGCGGTCCTTTCCGCATTTTGGGCGCCCCTTGAATTAAGTTTACTACAGAAAAGATGACAGAAATTGCTACCACATTCATAAAAAACTGCCTTAACACATACTATTTAGTCAATATTAATTCTTCAGTAAATACTGTTTCATTTTATTCTCAATATTTCTCATTTTTATATCATCGGTAATTATTTTGTTAAGTAAAGGCCAAATATAAGAAATGGTTTTTGATTTGGATTTTGTATAAGAGATTTTTTTTCGTTTCGGACATAGTGTTTGTTTCAGATTCAGCTCGAAGTACTCAACATTTTTAACCTGGATGAATTTTCTTGCTTGAGAAAGTTGCCAACCTTTCAGAAGTCGTGTGTCAGTGTTCACCATCTGCATTCGTATTCATTTTGTTTTACAATTATTCTCCGTCTTCTTCCGTATATACCTTATGTTGCCCTCCGTTTTCCTTCTGTTAACTCCCGTATAATATTTGCTCTGTGGCTATCTTTTTAAGGTTGGTATAATTTCTCGAGTATCGCATAACTTCTGTTTCCGTTCGTGTAACGTTCTCTTGGTATTCACATCCTCTCTTCCTGCTCGTATACTCTCTTTTCGCGTCTTACTGAGTTTCCTATAATCTCCGTTGCCGTACCTACTTGTATGTTTATGTTCATATTCACCGTTGTTTTCCGTAGTGTTTCTGTTTCCATTCACATAACCTCTGTTTCGTTTCTGTATGCTCTCCTTTGACGTCCATTTATATATATATATAAATATTATATAATATATATATATATATATATATATATATATATATACATATACATATATATATATATATATATATATATATATATATATATACATATATACATATATATATATATATATATATATTATATATATATATATATATATATATATACATATACATATATACACATATGCATATCCTGCCAAAAGCCGGACGTGCTTCTGTTGACTCCAGAAACCGTTTTGCTGATATCGGTAACACCTGTTGGAGCAACCCAGGTCAACGTCAATAATCCATTCTGTTGGCCGATAACCCCTCCGTTAACACCAGCAACCTCATTACCACAGGTAATAACTCCAGCGACACCAATATACCTCACCTTGACGCCGTTAGCCTTTCTGTTGGCTCCGTTAACCCCCGCCGTTGACGAGAATTTACCTTGGCCGCTAGACAAGCCGAGACGGTAGTGAAAACGACAGGTGGGCTGGAGGGGAGGGCTGCCAGGCCTTGAGAATTTGGTGACTGGGGGGTCGTAATTGATGTGGGAAGACGTAGGCAACGCCGAGCAGTGGTCGTGATGACCCAGTGACCCAGCGGGGAGTCGTAGCCGGGTACATGTGGTTATCCGGGGTCGTGCCAACATACGTACATACTCCCATACACATGCACGCGCGCGAGCGCACGCGCACACACACACACACACACACACACACACACACACACACACACACACACACACACACACACACACACACACACACATACACACACACACGGTGAATTTTACAAACTACCGTTTTCAATAATGTTAACTACTACTACTACTACTACTAATAATAATAATAATAACAATATCCCCCTCCCCTACAATCACCACCCCACCACAATAATACCCCCCTCCCCTACAATCACCACCCACCACAATACCTCCCTCCCCTACAATCACCACCCCACCACAATACCTCCCTCCCCTACAATCACCACCCCACCACAACAATACCCCCCTCCCTACAACCACCACCCCACCACAATACCTCCCCTACAATCACCTCCCCAGCACAACAATACCTCCCTCCCCTACAATCACCACCCTACCACCATCACTATATTGTACTAACCTCACAAATTATCAAAATTTTTGAAATCATACAGAGAAGCAAGAATGCTTGACAGCGACTCACAATACTCACCTATCCCAGAGGAGCCCGTTTATAGCACAGGGTTATGAACACGTTACAAAACAATCAATAGACTGACTTAACATAAGCACAGATTGTGTGAAAGACCTTGACAAGTGTGACTATGAAAAATCACACAAAATGCGCGTAAAACGAATAAATAAAAAAGATGAAAGATATCTCCCACTTTCTAATAAGTCAGATTCAAAGAGAAATCAGCAACGTAATTATTATTATTATTATTATAATCAAGGGGGAAGCGCTAAACCCGGAGGATTATACAGCGCCTGGGGGGGGGATGTGGAAGGCATTCAGGCTTAATTCGGGGAACTGGAGCACAGATCCAATTCCCTAAATCAAGAGCCCCTCACCAACATCAAGGAACCTTCCTTGAGGGGCCAGCAACGTAAAATACAAGACCACCTGAGTGCTTGTTTCTCAAGACATGATGCTCACTGCAGTTATGTTTAGCATTCACATATGTGACACATGCAAATCGCACCACTACAATCACCTTCACAAGCAATACTCGAATGTGTATCAACTGTATCCGTCTAGGACACATCAAACTGCCTAGGTGAGGTACAGCAAGTCTTCCAGCAGCCAACAGAGAGTAACATGATACTCATCTAGGACATGCATTAATCAGTCTCCCTTAACTAAGGCTAAAACTGACTCTTTCACCCCTTCACTTGCTCGTTATTTTCTCCTATCAATTACTGGATACACTATCTACCCATGCTATCCACCACATAGTGTTTCCTGGTTCTATAACCCACCATACTTTGCTGCCCAACTTCAGCCACACCCTCCATACTTTGCTACCACACAACAACATACTTTAACCCACTTACAACCATTCCTTAAACTTTAACGCACTCTTCCCGCACACAAACCTACTCTCCCACAACCCGAACCCACTCTCCCCCTCATCCTAACCCTCGGTCCCATCCTAGCAAGCACCAAACTCACCCTAGCCAAGCCCACACCCACCCTAGCCCACCAAACACCCACACTAGCCCATCGCACACTCACCCTAGCCCACCCCACACCCACCCAGGGTCAATAATTCTTGCTCTGTGATATATGAATTCAGATATTCATGAAAGCCGGACGTGGGAACATCACAGGGGACCTGAACTATCTCTCCTCCCCGCCTGATGGTGCCACCTCCCCTCCCATCCCAGCCCCACACTTCCAAACCTCCCCTCACTCCCCACACCTCCTGTTACCTTCACTCATCTCTCCTATCCTCACTTTCACACCTACCATGTCATATCCTCATAACGTATCGTTCCCTGTTCACCATACCATAACCTACCCTCCCCCACACCATAACCTACTTCTCTGATATTTGAGACTGAATCCCGTGACCCGGTGTTTAGTTGCAGGCATTCCGCCTAGCACTGGCAACATATGCAAGGTTAGTTAATCAACAAATTGTTATCGAGAACCTTCAGAAATAATTCTTTTGAACTCTATACACCACATATGTTAGCCCTGTCACAGAGTATGCGGTACCAGCACAGAGGCCACACATGGTCAAACATTTCTCTCCCATTTTGGCTTGATAAAGGATTCAAAGCATTCTGAGAAGCTTTACTAATTATTTCCTAATTTCTAGTTGATTCTTTGATATTTAAGTCACATCTGAATGGTAAAATGCTGACCTTTACCATATATACATGACGTGTATACGATACTAATGTGGTGAATGGTTTTGAAAACCGACAAGTTGAAGAACTGAGACATTCGTGCAATACATGGGAATTTTTAATGAAGAAACGTTTCGCCACACAGTGGCTTCATCAGTCCAATACAAAGTAGAAATGGGTAAGGAGAGGAGGAGTTCGAGGTAATCAGTCCCTCAACCTGGAATCGATGTGTTCAGTCCATCACTCTTGTAGGAAGTGCAGCATAGGGCCAGAGAGGTGGCTTATATACGGCAGTCAGATGAGTTAAAACAGGATGAGGCGGGATCACAGTGTGACCTGCCACTAGTGTAAGTAGGTCGTCGTCCAAAGGTTGGGTAAGCGTTGAAGTCTTTGTACCAAGATCCCATGATGTTGCAGTGTCTGACAGATGTGGTGAATGGTTTTGAAAACCGACAAGTTGAAGAATTGAGACATTCGTGCAATACATGGGAATCTTTAATGAAGAAACGTTTCGCCACACAGTGGCTTCATCAGTCCAATACAAAGTATTGGACTGATACTAATATATATATAATATATATATATATATATATATATATATATATATATATATATATATATATATATATAATATATATATTATATATATATATATAATATATATAATATATATATATATAAAGGGCAATTTCGATTCTTTAATTTGAAATTAGTCGCTCCAGAATTTTTGAGGTGCAAATTATGATGCATCTTTCTCGCTGTCTTTCCATAGTGTATGATGAAATCTGAGGCGTTTTGAATAATTTAAGTGTTTGAATATACACAGACAGCTAAATATTTCTTCCCTAGATTTGCAGTGTCTCCTGGTTGATTTAGGTCAGAAAGAATCAATACAAGACACAATATAGTGGCTGAAACAATTCACAAATTACTCGCACTTAGGACAGGTAACTTATGACGACCTTTCGGTTCCTTTCTGAATCACTGTCAAGTTATAACTAAGGTTGTTTGTGACTGGCGGGTGTCAGTGTCTTGCCGTATAACACTCTAGAGAATAAAAACGCCAGAAGTATCCTCACTGGCTTGGAATCTCTGGTTTTGAAGGTTGTAGTCAGTGACAACTCCGCTACCTTGTGACATGTATATATTTATATCGTGTTTCATGTTTAGAATATATAACATAACACTAGATTGAACATATAACAGCACTGTCATTTGAACTCGGTTGGCTGGATAATGGGGTTAAATTTAAAATGTATCTGCTACATGGACGCCATTAAGGCTTCATGTGGCCTGTTCACTACCAGTCAAGAATACTTCAATCTCTAAAGATGGGATTAAAATAAACTCTTAGTGTATATACAGAGCCATATATCTCGGTTTATATAAACTGTATATAAAGTTGTTTTAAGTGGCCACGAAGTTATGAATCTGTTTTTGGATTTATAAATGTCCCCTGTACATAAAATGTAGTGTGAGCATAATTAAGTAAAATCTAAAATATACATTAGTGCGAAATTGTTGACTAAAATTAAAGCAAGAGGATTTACTGTAAATTAAAAGATGTTAAAAAAACAGTATTTTATATCTATACATGTCACAGTTAACTCTCCAGGCTCCACTGTTACCATGGACGCTAACAATCTCCCAGCGAAGTAACATGTTACAAAGAATGTTTTGCCAAAGAATAAAGCAATATCATAAATTTTAGCGAGGAAGATGTGCAGCAATGTAAAAAAAAAAGAGACCAAAAACTAAAACAAACTCATTCAGTTAGAATCAAAGGTCATCAACAGAAAGCAGATGGCAACAGTGATTAAAGGAAAACAGAATTAAAAAAAAATGGAATGTCAGCCTAAGTAACGTTTCGAAAGTGAATGCATACAATAGTGTAGCTGGAGGTTAGGTTAGGTAAGATTCGTCAGGAAACAGGACGTTTTCTAACGCGGGTCTTAGACGACGACCCCCCGTTGGAGCTTTTGATCATCTGACCGAGGCCTTCCGCTGGCTTACCGGTCCACCCCCTTTAAAAATTATGTCACATTGATAACCATTTAGTATAGTGTAGCTAGAGAAAACCTCTATATTAAGACTGAGGATTATATTCTTAATTTTCAGTCATTTAATTTAATATTCGAGATTTGACTTATCTAGAAGGAATGCCATTTCTTTTAGTTTTGAGATCAAACATTCATTTGAGCAGAAGAGGCAATAAGCCGAAAAGTAGACGACATACACACATTAAGCAGCATAAAACTGAATTATAACAAAACTTTGCTCTCCTTGACTGAAACGTCGTTATAATGAATTCCTACACTTTGGTGAGCCTTCATAACCGAAGATTTTATAAACAATTGCGATCTACAGTCCGACGTTATTGACAGAGTTTAAAACTATAGTCATAAGACTTTGAATGGTCACTGGTATGTTTCACATACCAGTGACTATTAATGAGAAGCCATATACTTGTTTTCCTGTATCTTTAAAACTTTGTAGACATAATAATACACCAGATTCTTGCGTGACAAGGCATGTGAGATCGCAAAGAAATTATAATATCAAACACAGGCAAGCCGTTTCACTTTTAAAAATATTGGGATTACCTTACATACTGGGAATATCTTGATATCATGTACACTCATGTTAGGCTTCTTTATGCTACTCTTAGGAATACGTTGTTGATACTGACTTTCTCATAAGAATACAGCCACAAACTCTTATGATTTATACAAATGGCAATTTTAAAAATATGTTGAGCGTTATATTAGGCAAACAATTAAAGATCTTATTTCTCAGACTAAGCAACATAAATATACTATATAATTAGTAATCAAAGACATTATACACTGGAGGGAATATTTATACTACAATGATCAGTAATTACACACCCTGAAGTGTATGTCTCTCAGTGTATACACACGCTAAAAGTTCTATTTAATACCTACTTCAAGAATTAAAGCAATCTCGAATGGTAGTGAACATGTACCAGGCAGTCATAATGACCCTCGTTTAGGATTATTCTGTTGTCACGAATACTTTTTTTTTTAGGAAAAATTTTGTTTAAAATGGTTTAATTAAACATAGTGTATATATGTTGGCTTATTGAACTTAAAACCCACCAGCTCCACGAGGGTCATTAAAGCTGCAGGTCACCTATACACCATCAGTGTATAATACCGTAATGCCTAAAACTGGAGTTAAATTATCAATGTGTATAAGATGAAACACACACCACTAGTGTATATAACCTTACTGTAAATTATATTAGTACTGATTTGAATAAACGAAGTTTTTACCGTCAAAATTTGTGATGAATATAACAAATTTGACCTGACATACTGTATAACCTTTTGGGATTATATCTTCAGGAGTTATTACCATTTTAAATTTACGACATGTTTAAATTATGTCGACACTGTGAACTGTATTAAATTTTAAAAGTTTGAGATTATGTAAAAAATAGTGACACTGTAGCACACCTTGCACCTGTGTGTGTGTGTGTGTGTGTGTGTGTGTGTGTGTGTGTGTGTGTGTGTGTGTGTGTGTGTGTGTGTGTATGTGTGTGTGTGTGTGTGTGTGTGTGTGTGTGTGTGTGTGTGTGTGTGTGTACTCACCTATATGTACTCACCTGTATGTGGTTGCAGGGGTCGAGTCATAGCTCCTGGCCCCGCCTCTTCACTGGTCGATACTAATTCATACCTCTTCTTAAAGCTATTTATGGAACTTGCTTCCACTACTTCACTCTCCAGATTATTCAAGTTCCTGACAACTCTAAGACTAAAGAAATACTTCCTAACATCCCTATGACTCATCTGGGTTTTCAGTTTCCAATTGTGTCTCCTTGTTTCTGTATACCATCTCTGAAACATTTGATCCTTGTCCACCTTGTCAATGTCTCTTAGTATTTTATACGTTATCATGTCCCCTCTATCCCTCCTATCCTCTAGTGTCATCAGGTTGAGTTCCCTTAACCTCTCCTCATAAGACATATCCCTCAGTTCCGGGACTAATCGTGTTGCAAATTTTTGCACTTTCTCCAATTTCGTGACGTGTTTGATTAAGTGAGGGTTCCATACTGGCGCTGCATATTCCAGTATAGGCCTTACGTTCACTGTGTACAATGTCGTGAATGACTCCTTACTCAGATGTCTAAACGCCAATCTCAGGTTTGCCAATCTCCCATATGCTGCAGCAGTTATTTGATTGAGGTGTGTCTCAGGGGACATGTTCGCTATAATGCTTACCCCAAGATCCTTTTCTTTAACTAACGTTTGCAGCTGTTGGTTTCCTAATCTGTACTCCGTCTGCGGTCTTCTGTGTCCTTCCCCAATCTTCATGACCTTACATTTACTGGGGTTAAACTCCAGGAGCCATTTGTCGGACCATACTTGTAGTTTGTCCAGATCCCCTTGTAATCTTAGCTGATCCTCGCCCACTTGTATTCTCCTCATCAGTTTCACATCATCAGCGAACAGTGACACTTCTGAATCTATTCCTTCCACCATGTCATTCACGTATACAAGAAACAGCACCGGGCCTAGGACTGAACCTTGTGGAACCCCACTCGACACATTCGCCCACTCCGACACTTCAGCACGTACCAACACACGTTGTTTCCTTCCTGTCAGGCATTCCCTGATCCATTGCAGTACTTTCCCCGTTATTCCTGCCTGCTCCTCTAATTTTTGCACTAGTCTCTTGTGTGGTACTGTGTCAAAAGCCTTCTTGCAATCTAAAAAGATGCAATCTACCCATCTCTCTCTCTCCTGTCTTACTTCTGTTACCTTATCGTAGAACTCAAGTAAATTTGTGACACAGGATTTCCCATCTCTGAAGCCGTGCTGACTGTCATGTATGAGCCCAATCTTTTCAGTGTGTTCCACTACTTTTCTCCTGATAATCTTTTCCATGACTTTACATACTATACAAGTCAGTGACACTGGTCTGTAGTTTAATGCTACCTGTCTATCCCCTTTCTTAAAAAATTAGAACTACGTGTGCTGTCTTCCACGCCTCAGGCAACTGCCCTGTTTCGATAGATTTACTGAAGATTGCTGCTAATGGCGCACACAGTTCCTCTGCTCCCTCTCTCAGTATCCATGGAGATATGTTATCTGGGCCCACTGCCTTTGAGATATCGAGTTCATCTAGCAGTTCCTTCACCTCTACCTTGGTTATGTGTATTGTGTCCAGCACCTGCTGGTACACCCTACCTCCACAATTTGCTGGAAACATTCCTGACTATTGTGAATACTTCTCTAAATCTTTTGTTTAGTTCATCACATACTTCTTGGTCACTCTTCGTGAGCTCCTCTCCTTCTTTCCTCAGCCTGATTACCTGGTCCTTGACTGTTGTTTTTCTCCTAATGTGACTGTATAACAACTTTGGTTCAGATTTGGCTTTTGATGCTATGTCGTTCTCGTATTGCCTCTGGGCTTCTCTCCTTATCCTTGCATATTCGTTTCTGGTTCTGTTCAGCTCCTTGTTTTCTTGAGTCCTTTGCCTTCTATACCTTTTCCATGCTCTAGCACACTTGGCTTTGGCCTCTTTACACCTCCAGTTAAACCATGGGCTCACTCTGGTCTTACCATTTTTTCTGTTGCCATCTGGTATGAACCTTTCCTCTGCCTCCCTGCACTTAGTGGTTACTATTTCCATCATTTCATTTACTGTCTTTCCATCTAGTTCTCTTTCCCACTGAACTTCATGCAGGAAACTTCTCATTCCTATGTAGTCCCCTTTTTTGAAGTTTGGTTTCTCTCTTTGTTCTCGTGCTGCTGCATTCTCCACTTTTAACTCGACAAGATATTCAAAACTCAGGGCATCATGATCACTAGCGCCAAGGGGTCTTTCGTGGGTGATATCCCTTATGTCTGAACTATTCAAGGTGAATATGAGATCCAGCCTTGCTGCAACATCCTCTCCTCTCTCTCTGGTTGTATCCCTAAGATGTTGATGCATGAAGTTCTCCAATACAGTCTCCAACATCTTAGCCCTCCATGTTTTTGGTCCCCAATGTGGCTCTAGGTTTTCCCAGTCAATCTATGATTGAAATCCCGCATTATAAGCAATTTTGTCCTACCCATATGAGCCCTCCTGGCCACTTCAGCTAGTATATCCACCATTGCCCTATTGTGCACACCATACTCTTCTCTTGTTCTCCTGCTGTTAAGTGGTGGGTTATACATCACTGCTATCATCACCTTTGGACCCCCAGTCTGAAGTGTTCCTACAATGAAGTCGTCTGTTTCCCTCCTTTCCATTCCTCCCATCTCCTCAAAACTCCACTAGGTTTTTATGAGCAATGCTACTCCTCCCCCTCCTCTGTTCTCTCTGTCTTTCCTCACAATCTGATATCCACGTGGAAAAATTGCATCTGTTATCATCCCTGTAAGTTTTGTCTCTATTAGTGCTATGATGTCAGGTGATGCATCAATGATGCGTTCTTGCCACTCTTCACTCTTATTTGTTATTCCATCTGCATTGGTGTACCATACCTTTAGCTTCCTTTCCATTGCTGTATTTTGGGAGATGGAAGAGGAAGGTACAGGCTGGGAGGGTGGGAGGCAGGGCACAATATTATGGGAGGCTGCTGTGATTGTGGAATTAGTGCTGCGGGGGGGGTTGGCTATGGAGTGAGGTTCGTTTCTGTTTACTATGTTTGGTTGATATGTGGTGGCAGGGGTTGAGAGGTTTCTGTAAGCATTTGTGTTTGATGTTCCCCCAAAGGCTGAGTTTTTCTGTCTGTCGTTGCCTGTGCTGTCTCTCTTTCCTTCCACTGGTTCTGTCTTGCTCTCATTTTCAGTTGTTCCCTTTCCTTTCGTGTTCTGTCTCGATTTAGGAACACTTTTTGATAATCTGGAGAGTCCTTTAACAGTGGTTTCTGTTGTAGTATCCTGTTCCTTACCACATCTGTCTTGAATGTCAATCTGACTGGTCGATTTTTTTCCCTCGAATACCCCCCACCCCCCAAGTCTGTGAAAATTTTCTACCAGAGACATGTCCCTCTCTCCTGTTATTGCAATGATGTTCTTAATCTCTGTTTTCTCCCAATGCTTTCTTTCATCATAGGTCTGCCCTTTAGCCTCCTAAAGCCCATGAATAATTATTAACCTCTCCCTCCCTCTTCCCATTTCTTTTCCCTCTGTATCTCTGGATCTGATTTAAGCATCTCCTTTGCTGTTTCCCTGATCTCCCAGACACCATGATGGCCTGATATTACTGCTGCAAAAGACTGCTTAGATCCATCCCCTCCTTCAGTCCCCTCGCTGCCTGCTGATGTTCCCATTTCAGTCAGCTTGCTCCTTTCGGACCTCATCTTTAGATATTGCTTCAGCACATACATTTCTTCATCCAATCTCTGTATCTTTGCCTCAGCTACTACAGCTCGTGATTCCCATTTCTTGCTCTCTGCAGATATTTGCTCTAGCATGTTATTGCAAAGCTCGTTTAACCTTTTCTCCCACTGTTGTTCCATTTTGTTCTTGAGCCTTTCTACCCATTCTTCCTTTTCCGACCAGCCATCATCAGTTCCCTTGCCTTTACGGCCTCCCTTTTGAGAGCCCGTTTTGTTTTTATCCTGTTTGGATGTTCTAGCTGCTTCAAGCTTATCGTAAAAATGTGTGTGGTGGGGGGATTTATGAGCTAATGTGTTAGGTTAGGTTTGTGTGTGTGTGTGTGTGTGTATTTGATGTGTGTGTGCGTGTGTATATGGTGTGTGTGTGTATGTTTTATGTGTGTGTGTGTGTGTGTGTGTGTGTGTGTGTGTGTGTGTGTGTGTGTGTGTGTATTTCGTGTATGTGTGTGTGTGTGTATGTATATGTGTGTGTGTGTATGTATATGTGTGTATGTATGTGTGTGTGTGTGTATGTATATGTGTGTGTATGGGTGTGTATGTGTGCGCGCGTGTGCGTGCTACTCTTTTGAAGATTATAACATTTTTTCACAATCAATTCCTTATTAATATACACTAATATATACTATATATATATAATATTTACTGTGTACACTTGTGTTTGTGTGTGTTTACTAGCTTGTCGTACTTTGAATAAGAGGGGGGGGGCACGTTAACACACTATTGTTATTGTTCTTGGTTCACCGGTACTCTCCCGGCCCATATCTTTGCACACTAGGCTACGTTACTTTTTTGAAGATTATAGGATTATTTCTCACTCAATTCCTTATTAGTATACATTAATATTTATTATAATAATAATTAGTGGTGAACACGTGTGTTTGTACGTACCTACTTGTTTACTAGTTTGTCGCTGTCAGGAAGGGGGGGGGTCACTAGGCTACACAACTCTTCTGAAGATATTTAGGTAATTTACTAAATATTATCAGGGTTACCACTATCTATCTCCTGGCACTGAAAGTTAGGGAGAGAGTGATGGTATAACATACAACCAGCAGGGCGAGACACTGAGACTGTAGACACTAACCAAAATTAACCACACATAAGCAAGTGTTGTCGTCTGCACAACAATGGAGGTTCCTGCTGGTGGCTGCTATCAACTCCTTCAATTTTGTAACTCCTCCAGGAACTTTACCATGCATTCAAGTTTTTATTTTCTTTTTCTTTTAAGACTTGGTATTCACTCTTTTTTCTTTAGTACAGTATTATCATAACAAATCTGATGATATTAACTACTTTCACAACAGCTGGGAATTGACTAATTTTTTCTTACTTTCAGGATTTACTTAATCACTCGTTTATGACCTTATCACTACACTGCTGCTATAACTAACCAATATCTGTATTTGTTAATATTTCAGATCACACCGTTAACCCAATTAACTGTTTGGATATTTTGTGTCAACACTGCACCAGCAGCCTCATCAGCTGACTGCTACCCTCCCTCACTCAACATTCATTCAAATTTAAATTGTAAAATTCTTGATCTTTTCACATTATTTGCACTCTTGAAAGTTGTTACACTCTTGCAGGTATGTTCACTGATTCACTCACGTAAGATGACCGCTAATAATATCTTAGGACAGCTACTAGAACGCTAAATCCTGGGAGCACTATTTAGCGATACTGCTTCACGTGTGTGTGTGTGTGTGTGTGTGTGTGTGTGTGTGTGTGTGTGTGTGTGTGTGTTGTGTGTGTGTGTGTGTGTGTGTGTGTGTGTTGTACAGTGGTTTGATCCCTCTCTGCTCCCTGGAGTTTACCTGGAGAGAGTTCCGGAGGTCAACGCCCCCGCGGCCCGGTCCGTGACCAGGCCTCATGGTGAATCAGGGCCTGATCCCTGGATGCAACTAAGATATGCACTCGCTTAGAAAGTTCACTTTCCACTATTTGAGTAGATTTTCGGAGCTTCATCCTCACTCCTTTCTCTGTAAATGCCCATATTTACATTTCCTCTCTTTCCTCTCTTCCCTTATGAATAATCACTCACATTTACTTGATCCATCTGTCCTTTTCCGTAAACACTCTCACTTATCACTTGCCTTCGTCCTCTCCTCTCTTGTATAAATATCCAAACGTACCTTTCCTATCTCCCGTTCTCTGTAAATTGCCACATTCACTCTTCCTCTCTCGTAAATACCAAATGAGGACTGTGAAGGCATAGACACGTCGAAGACTGAGTCAAATATTCATGCGAGACATATCTCTCTCTCTCTCTCTCTCTCTCTCTCTCTTTCTCTATCCTTCTGTTTTTTCCCAAGCCCTTTCACTACAACTTCTCGCTCTCCTTCTCCCCTTAACTGCCCTTTGTACTTCTTTTCCCACTTTCCTCTATCCCTCTCATCACCTTTGTTTTACCTCTCCTTCCTCCCATTTCACCTTACCGACCTTGTAAACTGCTTTTCTTTCAACAAAAGCAGTTTAAAAGGAGTCCGGTAATCTGAGAGGTTAATTAAAGTAACACACTACCCGCGCCCGAGAATCATTTATTAAAATTGTTGATTAAATTTTGACCCCCCCCCCCATCCTCGCAAATTAAAATATATATATATATATATATATGAATCAGCACCTGGACAGAGGAAGAGTTGCCGAATGTGGTTGGCGACGATAATTTTAAACATTGTTTTCACCGTCCCTCCCTCCCTCCCTCCCTGTCTGCATCCCCTCCATATTCCTCAATTCCCCAATAGCATCTTTATCTCACTGTATTGAAACTCTTTTCCTTAAACCCCTCCTACATCCCTTCTAGCTGCCCATCCCTTACATCTTAATCATTTCTTCCCCTATCTAAAACCTTACTCCCATCGCAATGTTCCCCACGCCCACCTTCTCCATCTATCATGTCTATTAGGCCAGCAGCACACTGCAGACGCATCCAGTGTTACTAAATTATAATATCTATCGTTCCCCGTCATCCCCCCAAGCA
>NC_069410.1:38679235-38759235 GCF_026875155.1 Cherax quadricarinatus
AAGAGGAATCTACACAGGCTCGACTGTCGGTGATATTATCCCATACACTAAGGAAATTATGTCTAATATCACTTTGGATCGTTTTAACTTTCAGTTGTATTATCTCCTCCTGTTTGCTCATATATTGTCTGGCCCTATCATCATTGCCTCTGAGTACCTTGTGCGCTCTGTTCATATCTCGTCAGGTTCCCCAGATTTCTAGTGACCAGTCTTGTAGCAAAACAAGTACTCGTGGCTCTCGAACCGGCCTTATAACTGTGGAAAACAATCCTCATACCTCTGGAACGAGCCTTGTAGCTCTGGAACCAGCTTTGTAGCTCTGGAACCAGCCTTGTAGCTCTAAAACTAGCCTTGTAACTCAGGAACCAGCTTTGTAGCTCTGGAATCAGCCTTATAGATCTAGAACCCGCCTCGCAGATCTGGAACCAGCCTCGTAGCAAACTTGTGAACGCTCTCAAGTTGCTTGTCATATGCTAAATAAGATGAAGGTCAGATGCATGCGAGTCAACCAAAGCATTCTTTCATGAAAAAAAATATCCAGTATTAACATTCTATACAAACAGTTATCCATTCATCTACCTACTCACCTTTCCCTTCTAACAGAATTCCAAGACAGTTTTTTTTCCCTCAATTTCCCCACCATCAACTACACATCGACTCACACTATAGAAGATGAAATAAAAATTCCTCTGGTGCTTGAGGGCAAACTGTGGTTTTTACTTGATTGGTAAAGTTCAACATGTTGGTGACCTTTAAGGTCACGGAGGGGGGGGGAAGGAGTGACCTTAAGATGAGGGTGGCAGAGGTGACGTGAAGGTCAGGGCGGCAGGGAATCCTCTGTACTCTGTCTTCCCTGAAGGAACAATTAATCAGGGGGCAGGGATTGGTAAAGGGGGAGGGGTGCAGGGGGGCAGGGGGTGCAGGGGGGGCAGGGGGGAAGCCTTAGCAATGGTCATTAAAAATATTATTATTGTTGTTCTAATTGTTTTTTTATTTTAAAGTTTTTGACCCCTGAAGAAAGGTGCCTCGATGCCGGTGAGGGGCTCTTGATCCGAGAATTTTGACCACTCTTCTCTTTCCTTGGATTGATCTCGATTGCATCACATTTACCTAACTCATAAGGGTTTAATGCTTACAAAAAATAATAAAAATAACATTAATAAATATAACAAAAATAAAAGTCAGTATTTACAACATTGGGAGAAAGAGACTGATATTACGGGTAATCACCAAATTGTTTGTGTGGGGGAGAGAGTCGAGTCTCAGCTCCTGGCTCCGCATTTTAACTTACATTTTAACCCTTGTGCATGTCCTTGAAACCGGATCACCATCAGCCTTGGAGCTCAGAGACAGGTTCCGCTATTGGTGAACGGAGGATCGAAACTACTTCTGATTGCGTTGATAAGACCCACATGACATTAAAAAGACCCATAATATTAAATTTTGAAGCTACAGGGCCGCATGTAGCCACGGAAAGAGTTAAATGCGAACCCTCACAAACTCCCAGAAAAAATATATATTGCAAAATTGCGAAATCGATAAGACAAGACAAAATTTTCGAAGAAAATTCAACTATGAATAACGTATGTGATGGTTGTATAATTAATATAAAAACAGAGATAACACGTTAAGTGATGGTTGTATAACTGATGTAAAAAACAGAGATAATACAGTGAACCGCTAAAACGTAAGTGATTTAAAATATAGTGACAAATTTCCAGTTAATTGCATTTTTTCGCACATTAACAAGTGCAGTACATGTGTGAGGTAAGCGTGAGGTTCCAGGCAGTGATAAGTCGTCGTCAGTGCCACACTAAGAATCACTACGTGTGATCACAACATGTTGTCACAGTCACACTGTCACAGCCTCCACACATGACCACGATGTTCTCACTGCCAAGCTGCCACAACCACCACATATCCGCACATTATGTCACTATCACACAACGCACATTCACATCATGCTGTGGCTCTCACATAGACATAACCACCACACGTGTACCCATGACGTCACTAACACGGCCACAACCACCCATATAATCACATCAGTTGTCGTAGTCACCCTGCCACGTCAACAACACATTTGTGAACAAACTTTTTAAACGATAAATACCGTCAAGTTAAAAGCCTCAGTCAAGACGCACTGACGAACACTGGCAAAAAATTTTGAGACCGAGTGTTGCAGACATTAAATGTGTTAATGATGTTCTCTGTACTCTGCTGCCTCAGACGTCGCATCCAGATTAAGTCGTTAACAAGTTACGCGATTCATCTATAACTAATATTAATTTAAATCTTATTGAACATCATTTTAACGTCTTAAAATATTGGGTCGCATTATTATTTTCACTATAATTAAATGATAGTGAAGAGGTAAATTGTGTAGAAATCTGACGATAATTAGCAAGTTATTGATAATTATAATTGTTATGGTAGTAAAATTTATCATTTTTTTTTTTAGAAGTTAACTGATTTTGATTCATTCTCTAGGTTCTTGAGGGTAATACAGACCGATCTTTTGCAGCGTAATTTTTCGTAAATGCGAATGAAACCGTACATCTAAACTCGAATAACGCAAGTAATAGTCTTGCTAGTACTTCCTATTAAATTTTCAATGTACTTTTTGCAATAGCATTTGCGAAAAAATGCACTCTGTAGAAGAGGTTTGTACGAGGGCTGACTTAATTCTGTTGGTTTCGGGTCATGTTTGTTAATTCGTTAATTCCCTTTCTGTTTCGAGGCTTGATACCCGTCTCTTGTGGCGCATGAATGCGCAATACGGGGGAAGTATGTTCCGGCAGAAGAAGGGGGGGGGAAGGAATGTCGCTAACAGCAACAACCTGGTTGGCCATGCAATCAACAGGAAGGTCTGGACCCGGACCGGCCTCTGGTAGTAGGAAATTTCCTGAAACAGGTCACACATCATAGGTCAGGGACTCTCCTCTTCCTGCAGGGTCTGGTAAGTAAACTCTACGGTCCTTCCAACCCAGATTTCATTTACATTACTGGTCAACACTCATTTTACACCGGTTATAGGTAAGGTTCCTGATTTCGAATATGTCATCGGCTTTGCATGATAGCTCTAGTTTTTGATAAATTTTATATTCCATTAAAAAAATAAAAGATATGAAAAATATATTGATCAGGCGGGGATAACTTACAAATCGCATATAAATTATTTTTTTACATCATTCATGTCAAATAATGTAATACATATTAGCACTTTATTCTATATAATAACAGATTAACAAAGTAAGATAATTCAGATACCACTAATTATTGCATATAAAAACGTTGTACGATTTTCTTCAATAATGGTCATCAGCACAGCAAGAGTCTGTCATCATGTGTTTGTCCCATCTGCCTTTGATACCTTTCCTCCGTCACCTCTTCCCTTGTTCCTCACCGACTTCAAGATTATGTTGAAATCTGTTTAGGTGGCTATGGAGAAAGTGTACCTTTATGCTCATATTAGTACCTAAATTTTGAAGTTTGTCAACATGTTTTGCTCTAGTTCTTTACACTCGTTTGTTTTGTGATTACCCAAGAAGTTCTTGACAACTGATACATAACTACACCATGCAGGAACTTCAACACCATTCATACATTTTGTGAAATTAAAATCCTTGATAAGCTTTCGAATTTGAGGACCATCAAAGATTCTAGTTTTCAGTTATTCTGTACTAAATCCGGGGAACGATCTATAAATGAAGCAGTTGTCATCTTTGTCCGAGGCCTTAATGAACTGTTTCATTAGCCCTAACGTAATGTGGAACAGTGGCAGAATAATGTTATACCTGTCAACCAATGGCTCGTTAATGATGTTTGCTGCCCCTACAGTCATGTTTCTTTTGAAGGCCATGTCACATTTGTCCAATAATCTGCCTTCGACCTATTGTCCCACAAACAGATGAAACAAACGTAGTTTGTATTTCCTCTCTGTTGTACGATCTTCAAAACAACACACATAGGCATCTTGTGCTCATGATAGCAAAACTTCTACTGTTTATAGACAGGTTCTAGTGGAGCAGTCTATAAACAACCGCCAGTCTCCTGGTCGATATTTAAGTCCTATTCGAAAGTTCAAGGATGTTATTGCAGTATACACGTTCTTCATTTTGGCTGAAGGAAGGAGTTCAGTCTCTCTTGTCCGATAAGTTATTATTTTAGCTTCTTGTTGTAGACACTGTCTTTTCTTTTAGTATGGATGCTAAAAGTTCAGATGCTTGCTTTGACAGACTGAGGTCATATATCAGATCACTGAGTTCTTCTTGGGAGAACTGCTGAGGTAGTGAAATGCTTACTTCGTATTCACTTCCACTGCTATCACCTGTGTTACATCCTAAACCCTGAGTTTCTTTAACATCAGACAACGGAAGGTCAGGCAGTGTTGTAAACACTGATATGGGGATGTGTTCGCTGTGTAGCACAGGTCTCCTTGCTGACTCAAAGTCAAGATATTCCCACTAAACTTTCTGGTATCGATTGAAACCTTTCACATTCACCATACAGAAATAACAATCGTCGTGGAGGTTTTTCGGCTCTCTCCACATCATAGGCACACTCAAGCTCAAACTTTTCCTTTGCCTATTTTTTAACTGTCATAAGCACTCTACACAGGTTTAACAAATCATGTGGGGAGCCTAAGACCTGTCTTGTTTTCCAAGCATCACTCCAGAATAAGCAAGTTAAGCTTGTTTTACAATATCTCTGAAGTTTTTTCTTTGTTTTAGCAAAGAGTATTCGCCACAAATGTAGAAAAATACAGAGATTGTTTATGTAAGTTCTTCGTGAAGGACTCACATTCATCTTGAAAAAATAACAAAATAAAGGTACTAATATCGTCACGTCGTCGTTATTGATACGTCTCCTTTCCTTAAATATTAAACCATTTAAAAATAAAATTCTAATCTTTGTTAAAGCAATCTGTATATACAAATTGTCACTAAATATACATATACACGCGTTATGGCTAAGGTAGGTATGCAATATCTCATACTAGAGCCAATTTGAAAAACCTGCTGACATTTTCAAATTCAGTAACCCAAAAATATCCTGAATACCTTCAAATATCTTTGACAACTCATGTTTTTTGTTGACCAATTTTATCATCCTATTTTTCTCCATCTTTCATCTAGTTATTTACTCAATTTTATCCTTATCTATGCTTTCTCTTAAATTTAGCGGATATTATTATCTATTCCGAAATCGCAAATCCAGAAATAACTAACAAAAAATCCTACATTTTTGTTGTTTTCTCTTCAATTCTCTTTATGTTTTAGCATAACCACTTTTTCCTCCTCCTCCTCTTTTTTTTTTTTTTTTTTTTTTAACTTCCAAGCCTCCCTCCCTCCTCCCTCCCTCTCCTCTCTCTCTCTCTCTCTCTCTCTCTTCCTCTCTTCTCTCTCTCTCTCTCTCTCTCTCTCTCTCCATTTCTATATCCTTCTTTCCCTCCTCATCCCTCTATTCCCTTCCTTCCCTCTCCTATCCCACTTTTTTCTCTCTCCTTTTCTTTCGTCTCCTCCTCTCGCTTCTATTCCCTCCTTTTCTTATATTCTCACTTCTTTTACCCCTTTTCTGCCATCCTCGCCCTCTCTCCCCTCCTCTCCTCCCCTACTTTCCCCTCGTCTCCCCGGTTGTTTATGCTGGGCAATATGGCACTGGGTGATGAATGCCCTCAGCGGGGAGCATACACACACACACATGTGGCACTCCCTCAAACTGCCACTCTCCCTTACACCCTAGCACCCTTCCTCGTACCCTGGCACTATTCTCTCACACCCTGGCACTCCGCCCCTCACACTCTGATACTCTCCCACATACCCTGGCGCTCTCATTCACACGCTGGTACTCTCACACTCACTCTCCCTCATCCTGGTACTCCTCCGTGCACCCTAGAATCCTCGCACCCTGGCATTCTTCCTTACACCCTGGCATTCTCCCTTAAATAATTCTCCCACTCACACCCTGGCACTCACACACTAGCACTCTTATACATCAACTCAACAACCTTCAGATGGCACCCTCCACGCCATACGTAAGAACCAACATCTGTTGAATATTTCATATACACTCTCACCTTTACCCTCACTGTCTTCCTCCCATACTCTCCCTTGCCTAGATACTCTCTCTTAACCCCTCACACCACCCTCCACTTCCCTCTGTGACTGTCCTCTGTTAAACATGGTTATAGAGTAAGCACTTTCTTTTCCTTAAGGTTCTATAAAGTTCTTCCTTTCCACAACCCCCCTTTTTACTCCCTTCTGCAAAAACTCGTCAAACTTCCCCCACCTCTTCGTTTTACTACCCTACACAACACTCCCTCAAGCACCTCCTTCTTCTTACTACCCTCAACAACACTCCCTCCAGCTCTCCCCTAATCAGCCGCTTAAGCAAAGACCCTTTCAATCAAGCCCTCATCCTCCCCCAGCCCTCAACCATCACATTCCCCCAACTTTGAGAATACCAATAAATACTCATGTTACCTTTCCCCCTTCCCCATTCCTCCCTCTCCCTTTCCCCATTCCCCTCCTCTTCCTTCCCCCCCCCCCTTACACCTTACCCCGTACGGAGAAGTTCATCTCTCCACTGTCACTAAGTTTGTTTAGGAGTTTGTTTGCAATGAACAAATGACCGCAGCTGGTGAACGCACCCAGGAGCAGGCTGTCTCACACTCTGAACGCACCCAGGAGCAGGCTATCTCACACTGAACGCACCCAGGGGCAGACTTTCACACTCTGAACGCACCCAGAAGCAGGCTGTCTCACACGCCGAACGCACTCAGAAGCAGACTGTCTCACACTCTGAACGCGCCCAGATGCAGCTGTCTCACACGCCGAACGCACTCAGAAGCAGACTGTCTCACACTCTGAACGCGCCCAGGTGCAGACTGTCTCCCACTCTTAACGCACTCAAGAGCAGGAAGGCCCACGCTCTGAACGCACCCAGGAACAGGCTGTCACACACTCTGAACGCACCCAGGAGCAGGTTGTCACACACTCTGAACGTACCCAGGAGCAGCTACTCTCGCACTTGTGCTAACATGTCTTGGTACTGCGGTTCCTGGAGTGCTTCCTAAACCCTGAAAGCGTCGATTGTTACACTCGTAAACCAAGCTGGGATAAAAGAAGGCTGAATGAAAGGGAAATTTTAGGATGATTGAAGAGAGAGAGAGAGAGAGAGAGAGAGAGAGAGAGAGAGAGAGAGAGAGAGAGGTTGCATGGGTCGAGTCTGTACTCCAGGTCCCGCCTCTCCACTGACCGCTAAGTTTCTTACTGGCTGCATGAGTTCTGTCACACCTTTCCTGTAACTATATACGATACCTGTCACTTCGCCGTCTAGGTAGCTTCCACTTCCTGGCAACTCTAAGGCTAAAGAAATATTTCCCAAGATCCCTGTGACTCATCTGAGCTTTTAACTTCCAGTTGTGACCTCGTATGCCTGAGACGCGCCTCTCGGACTCGCCCTGTCCACACTGTTAATTCTTCTAAGGTATGTATGTATGTGTGTGTACTCACTTGTGATTGCACGGGTCGAGTTTCAGCTCTTGGCTCCGCCTCTCTGCTGAGTGTGTATGATGGAAAGGAGAAGCCAGGGTGGACCACTCTCAACGCTGGAGATCAAACATAACGTCAGCCACTCACCATTGATATTCACAACGCGCAGGGGCGTAAATTTGACTGACTTACTCACGCACTTCGATGGAGGGACTCTCACACTCCTCTACACTCATGAACACAAAAACATACACTGAAATTCGTTTCGAACACACTTCCGAACTAATATACTTCTCGGATGATTTACACGTTAGACAGAGAAAACGTAAGATCTCGTTAGAATAAGGTAAACAATATAGAAGCAATTCGAAAATGACATAGAAGCAAAGACGAATTTTGAATCATAACCACTTTACAGTCTGATATTTAGAAAAAAAAAATAATTTGGTCTTCAGTTAGTGAAGATATTCCAGGAAGAAAGATTAACTCCTTGCTAACAATAAGCAAAATTTTAGAAAACTATCAATATACTATAAGTTTTTCACTCAAAAAAAAAAAAAAAAACACCTGTAACATCCTAAACTTCATGCTATTTTCCGAAGTGTCATTCCGTGCAGATACTGAAAAAATATGAGTATGTAAAACTCGCCTAAACGCTTGCAGAAGAGACTCGTTAGTTAATATTGTCATGGTTAAATAGATTGGA
Source organism: Cherax quadricarinatus (assembly GCF_026875155.1). Classification (NCBI taxonomy): domain Eukaryota; kingdom Metazoa; phylum Arthropoda; class Malacostraca; order Decapoda; family Parastacidae; genus Cherax; species Cherax quadricarinatus. The sequence goes on from NC_069410.1 coordinate 38,687,438, forward strand.
AAATCCGCCTCATGAACCTATGCAAAATTTACAAGGCTGAGATACTGTAAATTAAACAAAGGTTTGAAGAGAATACGTATTCTTAAGACTGTAGGAAAACACCACTGAAAGGGTGATCTACCGGACACTGACCCCACAGGCTAAAGGTGGTATAGTGTTTGTAGGAACACGAGAGACGGAAGACGGAGATGGAGAGAGAGAAAGCATCAGGCTAATTAATAGTGAAACTGAAAATGCTTCAGCAGCTCAAAAAATATTCTGAAAAACTGACCGCCTAGAGAATTCATGATATTTATTTACTTCGGCATAAGTAAGAAGAATTAATAAAAGATCAGTCCAAAGAAAAATAATTTTTGTAAACTTATCAGAGATAACAAACTTTTACACGTCACTGTTGACTGACAATGTAAAACTGGCAATAATACGAGCGTTAGTTCAAGGTACAAAAAAAAATACTGCAAGTCATGGAAAGTGTGCTGCAGTGGTTGACAAATAGCTGGTATATTTCAACCACAACGAGCACTAAGTGAAGTGCACAGGGACTGGGAGGGACAACCTACGACACTTTATTAATATGAGAGCAAACAAGTGCAGACATCAAGGAAAAGAAAAGACCCGTTATTAGACACGAATATAATTAACATTCGTCTCCTGAGACGAATGTTAATTATTTTTCATCATCGAATAATGCATTTTAGGCTGTTGCGAGAACTGCCTTCAAGAACCTGAACCCATGGGTGAAGACACACAACACCGTTAGTCGAGTTGGCTCGAAGAGATTCATAATAAACCTTTGCGTTTTTTATTGGCTTGTCATTCCCTTGTCTCGCAGTCTTTTCCAAAAGCTAAACAATGTCGCTCTGTACACTACAAACAATATACATTATATTAGGCCTGTCTTTGAATAAGGAAACTTTAGTATTACCTTGTACTCTATCTTCCTCTTTTATGTTCGGGTTTCTAGTTCCCATGAAATTGCAGTACGGATTCATTCTACGGTACCAACAATGAGCCCATACCTAAGGAAGGATGTTCACAGGTTTACAACTAAGCTGGTCCAAGAGCTGATGAGAATGAGGGAAAAAGTCTACAGTAACTGAAAAGGCCAAGCTAAGTATTAGGAGATATATGATAACATACAAAACAATTACTTATTCACAAGAGTGAATAAGGAAGCTTATCACCCGGATTCAGCAGAGGCATGTAGCCTGCTACCTGGAGGTCGTTCCGAGGATCAGCGCCCCCGCTGCCCAGTCCTTGACCAGTAGCATGATGAAAAAGTGGGGGGAAATGGAATTTATGTTTTCAAGAGTAGTTATGATAAGGGTCTAATAAGGAAGGACACAATCAATTGACCGTAACGAGGAGGGACCAGGAGTGGCGACCCGACCCTCCACTAGCACAATCAGGCAAGTACATACACAAAACCCGTGCAAACAAATACAAGGAAGAGGTCACAAAATAATTACTCAATTTACTAGTGTGTTGAGGATATTTTAATGTAATTTGCCTCGACCAAAAATGTATAATATTCTCCGTGTAAACATCAGAATTTCTAAGAGAATATATACAAAATATATTTATGATAATTATAACATGCATTATTATTTCTGTTTCTCCCTATCACACACACATACACACAATATATATATATATATATATATATATATATCTCATCACCTTATATAATTTTATTAACATATCGACCGTCTCCCACAAAGGCAGGGTGGCCCGAAAAAGAAAAACTTTCACCATTCACTCCATCATTGTCTTTTCTGAGGCACGCTTACATTACAGTCATAAAACTGCAACATTAACACCCGTCCTTCAGAATGCAGACACAGTACTTCACATCTCCAGGACTCAAATCCAGCCTGCCGGTTTCCCTGAATCACACTCCAAGAGCACGTAAAGTCCTAAAAACCATTTGTCTCCATTCGCTGCTGACACTCTCAAGCATGCCTGCTGGAAGTCCAAGCCCCTTCCACACAAAACCTCCTTTACCCCCTCCCTCCAACCTTTCCTAGGCCGACCCCTACCCAGCCTTCCCTCCAATACAAACTCTCGAAGTCATTATATTTTGTTCCATTCTCTCTGCATGTCCGAACCACCTCAACAACCCCTCCTCAGCCCTCTGGATAATAGTTTTGGTAATCCTCCTCCTAATTTCCAAACTACGAATTCTCTGCATTATATTCACACCACATATTGCTCTCAGACATGACATCTCCACTGCCTCCAGCCTTCTCCTTGTTGCAACATTCACCACCCATATTTCACACCCATATGAGCGCGTTGGTATGACTATACTCTCATACATTCCCCACTTTGCTTCCATGGATAAAGTTCTTCGTCTCTACAGATTCCTAAGTGCACCCTTCACCTTTTTCCACCTCATGATTTTTTTGAGTCACTTCATCTTTCATAGACACAGTGCTGACACGTCCACTCCTAAATATCTGAATACATTCACCTCCTCCATACTCTCTCCCTCCAATCTGATATCCAACCTTTCGTCACCTAATTTTTTTTTATCCTCATCACCTTACTCTTTCCTATATTCACTTTCAATTTTCGTTTTTTACATTCCCTACCACACTCATCCACAAACCTCTGCAACTTCTCTTCAGAATCTCCCAAAAGTACAGTGTCATCAGCAAAGAGCAATTGTTACAACTCCCACTTTGTGTTAGATTCTTTATCTTTAAACCCCAACACATAAGCATTCACTTCTCTTACGACCCCATCTATAAATATATTGAACAACCATGGTGATATCACACATCCTTGTCTAAGGCCTACTTTTACAGGGAAATAATCTCCATCTCTCCTACATACTCTAACCTGAGCCTCACTATCCTCGTAAAAACTCTTCACTGCTTTCAGTAACCTGCCTCCTATTCCATACATTTGCAGCATTGCTCCCCTATCCACCCTGTTATACGCCTTTTCTAAATTCATAAATGCCACAAAAACCTCTTTACCCTTATCTAAATATTGTTCACCTATATGTTTCACTGTAAATATTTGGTCTATACACCCCTTACCCTTCCTAAAGCCTCCTTGTTCATCTGCTATCCTACTCTCCATCTTACTCTTAATTCTTTCAATAATAGCTCTACCATACACTTTACCAGGTATACTCAACAGGCTTATTCCCCTATAATTTTTGCACCTTTTTTTGTCCCCTTTGCCTTTATGCAAAGGAACTATGCATGCTCTTTGCCAATCCCTAGGTACATTACCCTCTTCCATACATTTATTAAATAAAAGCACCAACTACTCCAAAACTACATCCCCACCTACTTTTAACATATCAATCTTTATCCAATCAATCCCTGCTGCCTTACCCCCTTTCATTTTACCAACTGCCTCACGAACTTCCCCCACACTCACAACTTGTTCCTTCTCACTCCTACAAGCTGTTATTCCTCCTTGCCCTATACACGAAATCATAGCTTCCCTATCATCAACATTTAACAATTCCTCAAAATATTCCCTCCAACTTCGCAATACCTCTTACTCTCCATTTAATAACTCTCCTCTCCTATTTTTAACTATCAAATCCATTTCCCTAGGCTTCCTCAACTTATTAATCTCACTCTAAAACTTTTTCTTATTTTCAACAAAATTTGTTGATAACATCTTATCCACTCTCATTTGCTCTCTTTTTATATTGCTTCACCACTCTCTTAACCTCACTTTTTCCCTCCATATATATATATATAATATATATATATATATATATATATATATATATATATAAATTATAATATATATATATATATATATATATATATATAATTTTAAATTATATATATATAATAATTAATAATAATAATAATAATAATAATAATAAACCAACTTATACCTTATCATTAATTTCAGATCTGAACAGTCTTGATATACAGTGGAACCTCTGGTCACGAACGCCTCAGAATACGAACAAATCGGTTCACGGCCAAAAAAATCGCCAAATTTTTGCATCTGGTCACGAACACATAATCGGGTGCCGAACAAACCAGTCACGCCAATTTTCACATTCTGCGCCATTTTTTTTTTTTGCATGCGCCAATTTTCCCCACTTCTTTTGGTTTGTGTATACCTGACGAAGACCCTCGCCTTGCAGCCGGTCTCGGTCAGACGTGCGTTCATTCACTGTGAATTCGAGGATAAGGGTAAAGTACCATCCTTTTATCCCCTCCTGGGTACTTAGAGAAAATTTAGTGTTGTAAAGTGCTGTGATATACACTCGTAATGCACCATAAAACTAAGTAAGTTTATTCAGTTACATAGCAACATATGTGTACAGAACCTAGGATAACCAAAAAATGTCAGACTGACTTATTTTCTCTCTTTTTTTTTTTTTTTTTTTTGGTGCGCGCTGATAAATTCGGATTAGCAATGTTTTATCAGCAGGTAGTGCACAAACAGCTTCTTGCAGTGCCAGTACCCGGCTAGAAATGTATAATGAAAAGATGCTTCTTAACATACACCAAAAATGAAAGAAATCGGACGATAAATAACGGAGTTCACTTTTCAGCCATTAGACGTCCCTTAAAACTCTTAAAAAACTGTTTACAATGAAAGGTTCATAGGTTTTCTCAGTATTATTCAAGGTTTTTACATTTAGTTTACTATTATACTGTGCATTCTATGGTATAATTAACTATTTTTGTGCTTAAAAATCTTAAAAAAAAAGAAAAAAGAACAAAATTTGCATACGGTTCGTAGGGGTCTGGAATGAATAATCGTATGTACATACTATCAAATCACGACAAACTCGGGTGGCGACCAGAGTTATGGAACGAATTATGGTCGTGACTAGAGGTTCCACTGAATTAGGTTCTCTTAAATTATTAAATCTATCTCCACCTTTACCTCTCCACCACAAATACAACCCCTCCATTCCCAGCGGAATCTTCTCTCCCCCTCCCTTGACATGCCTTTCAAACCTCACCCAATCCCCTCCATCTCTAACTCCATGTCGACACCCATAGACCATGTCGACACCCGTAGACCATACTGACACCCGTATACCACCTCCAAAGCCCAGACTAGTTCAGAGGATGCAGTTTAAGGTCAAGGGGCTCAAGGAAACTATACTTTATAACAGCAGTGTTCTACACGCACAAGCGCGCGCGCACACACACACACACACACACACACACACACACACACACACACACACACACACACACACACACACACAGCTAATCCCTCTCAGGAATCAGTATGCAGAGACAAGTTAATCCCCGTGAAAATACACAAATAAAAATTCTCCCTATGCAAACACGCTTCACAGACTGACCTCACAAAATCTATACTAACAAAGTCTGAAATGGCAAAATCTAAACTAACAAAGCCTGAGATGGCGAAATCTAAATAGACAAAGTCCAAAAAATTTAATTCGAAGCTGACAAAGTCTTAATTCTCAAAAACACAACCGACAAAGAATGAATACGACAATATCTGAACCTGACAAAAAAAAAAAAAAGACCGAGCAGACACAGTCTGACACTTACACTGTTAAAAAAAGAGCAAAGTTCTTTAACAAGTATTTAACGGGCTACTTTTCGAGCAAGCGTGAATGTGATATTTCCTGGACTACGTTTCAAGCAAGGATGAACTTTACGCTCCGATTAAGTGCGAGTTTTACTGAACGAGGTTTCGCACAATTTTCAGATCTGAAAAGTCTTGATTAAGCAAAATTTCAAGAGAATTATGTGATTGAGAATTATTGTCGTAGCTGTAGCGTCGAAGCCGTAGTGTCGTAGCTGTACTGTCGCAGCCATGTCGTAGTTGTAGTGGTGGTAGTCGTAGGAGTGGTTGTGAAGGTGGTGGTTAATGGTGATCGAAGTAGAGAATGGTGGTAGTAGTAGTGGTGGATGATGGTTGGGGGTGGTAGCAGCAGCAAAGAAGCAGCAAGAAAGAAGCAGCAAAAGAAGACAGAGCAACAAGAAGCAAAACAGCAAAAAGAAGCAGCAGCAAGAAGAGAAAGCAGCAAAAGAAGGACGAGCAGCGGAGAAGACAGCAACTGATGATAAAAAAAATAAGCTGAGAACAAGCAGATGAGCAGATAGGGGTAAAAACTTTAGTATAATTAGTAGAACAGTATAACTAGTTAAATTTAGTAGTAGTGTAGAACAGATGTAATGTGAGTTTTTAGTTGTAGTAGTGGTAGTACTAGTAGTAATGGTGTTGTTAGGTGATTGAGGATGGGTTTCGATAGAGAATTGTGGCAGCAGTGGTTGTAGTAGCGGTAATGGTATGTAGTGTCATACCATTCAGGATCTACGTGTTACTGGATGAAGTTAGGGGTTTAAATTAGGGCAGAGGAGGGGCGTAAGGTATGAGGAAGGGGTAAGAGGTGTGAGGAATGGCAAGAGGTAGGTGGAGGGGACGTTGAGGGAGGAGGAAGTGAGGTGAGAGGAGGGGGAAAAGAGATGGGATTAGGTGCAAGAGGTGGCCTGGGGAAGGGGATGCTCAAGAAGTGGAAGAAAGGGACAATGGGGAAAGAAGGGGGCGATGTGGGAAGGAGAAACAAGGGGAGGATCTCAAGAGTTAGCACCCCAAAGGGAGCTGTCTAAGATGGCCTCCAAGGAAGGAGTGGCATAATTGGAGAGTGCAACAAGCCCCACCGGTGTGCTAGAGACCAACTCCTGCAACTGTCTTTGTTGATCTTCAAGATGTTTGCAAGATGCCGCTCTTGATGCGCTGCAAGATGACTGACGATTTATGCGAAATGAATGTTGATGTTGCAAGGCAACTGTGTTTGTGTTGCGAGGAGGCTTAGTGCTCCAAGCTGAGAGAATTTGTGTTTGACGTCCTGGCTTGTGAACTGTGCGAGGATTTCTTGTATTATGACGGGTTTTAGCGTCGCTGTTTTGCAACGTGATCGAGTTAGCGTTTTGCAAGGTAAACAATGTATTGATATGTCGCACTGTACTAAAATTATGGATTTTGTAATTATCAAGCAGAAATTATTTTGTTTTAGTTACCTATATGTCATGACCTTTGAAGCTTCAGCTGTGTGTGTGTGTGTGTGTGTGTGTGTGTGTGTGTGTGTGTGTGTGTGTGTGTGTGTGTGTGTGTGTGTGTGTGTGAAGAAACTTCGCTTTTTTCTGTTATTCTGGTTCATTTTAACTTCTAGTTCCCGGTTATATTCCCCATTTTTTATTTACTTCCATCTCAAGATTATCTATCACTATCCTTTTTGTCTGTCTCTGAGTACATTCATCAGTTTTAATGATGCGCTCTTCTGGTTTTCCGATCTTTTAGAGATGGAAAATTAACCTCTTTTAACCTATATTCGTATACCAGAACCCAAAGATCTGGGACCAGTCTCTCAGTAAACCTCCGAATCTCCTCCATTTTGGTTGCAAATAGTGTAGTGATATAGAGATGTGGTCTAGCCTTTCTGAACACATCAGAACATCTATTTAAAGAAACGTTTCACCACTAGTCTCTTCTTCAGTTCTAGTACACGGTAATAATAGGGTCTTACAAAGGTTACATTTAGCGAGGGTGTGGTGGGGGTAGACTTGGGGTATGGGGTAGACTGGTTGGGGGTAGACTGTGTTGTGGGGTAGACTGGTTGGGGGTAGACTTTGAAGTGTTGGGGTAGACTAGTGGGGGGCAAGCTGGTGGGGGTAGAGTAGCGGGGGGCAAGCTGGTGGGGCAAGCTGGTGGGGGCAGCTGGTGGGGGGGGGGGCAGGCTGGTCGGGGCAGGCTGATGGGGGAAGGCTGGTGGGGGGCAGGCTGGTGGGGGGCAGGCTGGTGGGGGGCAGGCTGATGGGGATAGGCTGATGGAGGTAGGCTAGTGGGAAGTAGGCTGCGGTAAGTGGGTTTCATGCGATGACCGCTCCTAAATTTGTTAAAGATAAGGGAGTTTGGGAAAAATTAAGAGAGAGTTTATGAAAGATTAAAAGGGAATTTGTAGAGAAGGAAAATAACTGGAGAAGAAACGAAAGCTCTTGGCAACATGAGAGGAAGCAATGCATTTACCGAATCAAAAGGACCGTTGCACGCCGAAATTTCAAGGCAAGAATAAACACTGATGATTAAAACACATGTGCAACACCTAGCAATATAGAGACCCAAGTGTCGCACATGTGTCTTACTCATCATCTTGCCGGTATTGTGTACCAATACTACAGTGAAGAACCTCCATTGTATCAGACACTGGTGTTGTCTTCCTCATCCATTGTAAATGAGACAAGTGTCACAGATCGCTAGTGGTGCGACGAGTCTGAAAACATTAGCGATGATTTTCAAGATGCTTTAGAGATTCGGGAGGCGAGAGTAATTAGTAAGAGGGATATTAGCAGTCTCCAGGATCCACAAAAAGTGGTATTGTCAAAGACGAGGAATTGGGTCAGTTGCAAGAGGAAGGGGATTGGTCCGTTGTAAGAGGACGAGAATTGGGGAGTTGCACGAGAGAGAGAGAGAGAGAGAGAGAGAGAGAGAGAGAGAGAGAGAGAGAGAGAGAGAGAGAGAGAGAGAGAGAGAGAGAGAGAGAGAGAGAGAGACAGACAGACAGACAGACAGAGAGCATGCATGGGTGCGTATTGCATGGCGGACACAAACCAAGGAGAACAAACACACACACATACATCCCTTTACAGGAGAAGGATTCCACCAGGATTAGAAGATTGGACTGTGCTAAGATTCACAAGGGACTGTGGAACCTTGTACACACACACACACACACACACATACACACACACACACACACACACATACACACACACACACACACACACACCACACAACGTGAGTGGGATTAGCGTCTAAGACGTCAGCCTCTACCTCCTCCTCCTCCACAAGCAACACTCGGGAAGACAAAGCATGCAGCGTTCCTCAGAGGTAGGAAGAAAGACCAAGAAAACTCAGCGGAAGCAAACACTCTCAGATAATTGGCTCGCCTTCTTGAACAGAGTTACGGTGTAAGACCAACTGTTGAACATTCTTGAACGGAAGACAAGAAACACTGTGGAACATTCTTGAAAGGAACAAGAGCCGAAGAACAGTAACGTAGTAGCCAAAAGGACGACGAAAAGCAACATCAGCAACATTTTACGTTATTTACCACTTCACAATAATGTACAATCAACGCCATCGCACCAACACTTAACAGCACCATCATGCAGTCTTCACAATAAATGCAACAGCACTGCGACGTATAATCGGTCACGTATAAATCTTCACTATCAGCAATTAAAAACTCACGAAAAAATATACAATCAACGTTACACTGAAAAAAAAACACCACCAATACACAATCAACAAAGCACCAAGAAACACTACCACAAACACAATGTATAAAAACCACGAACACAATCATTACCACCCAAAATCTGCCAAGAAGACTAAAACGTCACCAGACAAACACAATCAACAATACTACAACTCTAACAATCTTAACATAATCATCGATAAAACACCAACAACCCACAATCAGCACAACACAATCACAAGCAAGCAATCATCATTTTATAAGTAAATGCCATCAATGTTTTATCTAAAAATGTCTTAATTTTGTTGGGAAACCGAAATTTCTCAAAAAAACAAAATCTTGGAAAAAAAGTGAAATTAATGACAAGTATCAAAGTTTATCATTTGATGTAAAATGTTATGATAGCGATCACCTCCACCACGCAATCAACACACAACATAAAAAAAACAGCAGTAGCATCGTACACCACCACCACAAACAATTAACACCAACACAAACATCATCATCATCAAACAACAAACAACAATTTACACCACCACACATCAACAACAACGTACACCACCACCACACATCAACAACAACGTACACCACCACCACAAATATTCAGCCCCTCCACCAAACTCAGTCAACACCAACACCATTAACACCACCACCAATAACAACAGCAAACAACATGTACGCCACTACACAAATCAAAAGAACCACAATAAAATCCACGTGGAAGGAGGCGTCGGCGGCTCAAAGAAAAACTCAAGTTACTCTTTGCTTGAGCCAATCCAATTTGTCACTGGCCATATTTTTCCTCATCCGAACACAAGCCGGTAACGCACATCCGAATTAAAACCGGACGCTTCTTTTATATCCTGGCATATTTATGAGCGGTCTGACGCTACCCTGGAGACTGCGGCAGGGGATGCTGCCAGGGGGCAGAGATGAGAAGGGAGAGAAGAGGGGAGAAGCGGGGGATGCTGTGAGGGGAAGGCATGAGAAATGAGAGGAGAGGAGAAGGCTGTGGAGATGAGAGAAGGTATGAGGACGTTTTGAAGAGAGAGAGAACGAGAGGAAGAGAGAGAGAGAGAGAGAGAGAGAGAGAGAGAGAGAGAGAGAGAGAAGGAAGAGAGAGAGAGAGAGAGTAATAAGAAAGTTAACTCATATATGCTGGACAAGCATGCTTAAAACAAGTCCAACTCTCCCTTTCACCCTCTTCACCCCCTTCTCATCCTCGCCTTAACCCTCCTGACCCTCTTCTCATCCTCATAACACCCCCCCCCCTTTTACCACTGTCACCATGCCTCCCCGAGTCTTTCCTCCCTCCTTCCCTATTTTCTCCCCTTCTCCTCATCTGTCTCTCTCCATCCTCTCTGTCTCATCCATCTCTCCTCCTCCCCTCATATCCTTCCTCTTACAATTTTCCTTCTGAATTAGTGAAATAATTTCCAGCGGAATTAGGGCAACCACCAGACGATATAGGCACAGTTCGACTGATTTTAACACGCGAGGGGGCGGCATAGGGTGAGCCTAAGACCTAATTTCATATTTACTCTCTAATCTTATTGAAGGGGAAAGCGAGTTAGACATACAGGCTTTGGTGTGATGCTACAGGAATCAAGGTGTTAGACATTGTCTCAGTGGACGCCGCGAGCGATGGTCTTCTGTCGTAGACTCAACAGGATCCTGGCTGGACGCCACGGGCATTAGTCTGCTTCTGAAGAATCTACTGGAGCTTCTCTGGACGGAGACTGGGCCGCTTATCAATGGACGGATTATATTATATTATTATTATTATAATCAAGGGGGAACCGCTAAACCCGGAGGATTATACAGCGCCTGGGGGGGGGGATGTGGAAGGCATTCAGGCTTAATTCGGGGAACTGGAGCACAGATCCAATTCCCTAAATCAAGAGCCCCTCACCAACATCAAGGAACCTTCCTTGAGGGGATCAATGGACGGAGGATCGAGCCCCCGCCACTGATTGCGCTAAGTGACCAGCACTGGTGTAGCGTTTTGTGGAGAGAGAAAATACAGCGGACTTGTATTACCCACAATAATGAAATGAGCTGTTTCTGCAACTACACATGCTTACAACTACACATGGTAGTTGTAACCATGTGTAGTTGCAGAAACAGCTCATTTCATTATTGTGGGTAATACAAGTCCGCAATTACACATGGTTACAACTAAACTTGGTAATAAAGTGGTAACTCTCAATCTTTAATTCCTCCTCCTAAATGGTACCACATCCAAACCCATGAACTCCTCTCTAACTCCATATAACTACCTCCAACACCATGTAATTACCTCCAACACAATGTAACTACCTCCAACACCATGTAACTACCTTTAATACCATGTAATTACCTTCAGCGCCATGTAACTATGTTTAACACTATGTAACTACTTCCACCACAATGTAACTACCTCCAACACAATATTACTACCTCCAACACCATGTAACTGTCTCCAATACCATGTAAATATCTCCAACACCATTTAACCACCTCAAACATTATGTAACTACCTCCAACACCATGTAACCACCTTCAACTACCATTTAATCAGACCCATCATCATACAGCCACTTCAAACACTGCAAAACTGTCTCCAAAACCTTCATCTTTCCCCCACTTCCATTGAAACATCCTCCCCTAGTTTCATGGTACCACCCTCCCCATGATCCATGGTAACCCTTCCCCATATAACTGGTACCCCCTTTCAACGTTCCTTGCTTTTCCCTCCCCAAGTTCCGTGGTACCTCCCCTCGTGGAGAAAATAGCACGAGAGGGGAGAGACAAGAGTTAGCTGGATGAGGACAAATGGCAGCATATTTCGTTAAGTTGGCCAAGCCGACAGTTAGGATACAATGAGACGTAGATGTTACTGTTATCTCACACACACGCTCCCCATCACCAGTGTTGGGGAAAGTGGGGAAGACGGAGGCTAGAGTGGGCGAAGATAGAGGCTAGAGGGGAGGAAGATGGAGGCTAGAGGGGAGGAAGATGGAGGCTAGAGAGGGTGAGATGGAGAGGGGATACAACCTAGAGTGGGGGAGATGGAGTGGAGAGCGTGGGAGATGTAGAGGTAGGAGGGGAGAAGACGGAGGGGAGAAGGGGGAGACAGTGGGGTAGATGGAGGGGAGAGTAAGTTTTATTTTTATCAAAATTAGAAACATCAAGAGTGGCTGCTATGGTACTCTACACGACAGTTACGAAGGGGCTACATAAGGTGTGTTATATATAGTAGCAAAATACTTCAGCCTTTGCAGACTTCAATGGGGAGATGAGCATCTTTTCCAGAGGTGGAATGTGTGTGTGAAAGAGAGGGGAGAGAGAGAGAGAGAGAGAGAGAGAGAGAGAGAGAGAGAGAGAGAGAGAGAGAGAGAGAGAGAGAGAGAGAGAGAGAGGCTGGATTACAGTATTATTTCCAAGTGTTACATATATAATTATGAAGTACAGAGTCATTAACAGTAAACATCATTCACAAAATGCAGCCAGCTGTACCACTGTGAATTACTGAGGTACACACAACCAGCTGTGCCACTGTGAATTACTGAGGTACACACAACCAGCTGTACCACTGTGAATTACTGAGGTACACACAACCAGCTGTGCCACTGTGAATTACTGAGGTACACACAACCAGCTGTACCACTGTGAAGTACTGAGGTACACACAACCAGCTGTACAACTGTGAAGTACTGAGGTACACACAACCAGCTGCACCACTGTGAAGTACTGAGGTACACACAACCAGCTGTACAACTGTGAAGTACTGAGGTAACACACAACCTGAGCTGCACACACCTAAGTGAAGTACTGAGGTACACACAACCAGCTGTACAACTGTGAAGTACTGAGGTACACAACCAGCTGCACCACTGTGAAGTACTGAAAGGACATAGGTAAGTACTGGTTTTCTAACAGAGTTGTAGATGCGTGGAACAGTCTTCCTAGTGGGGTGATAGAGGCTAGGACCTTGTGTAGCTTTAAGAAGAGACTGGACAAATATATGAGTGGGAGGGGCTGGGTTTGATTGGTGTCATTGGGTACGGGAGTTATTTCTTGGGTGGCTTTAGGTAGAGATCGTTTTGATAAGGACCTGCCTCGTATGGGCCAGTAGGCCTTCTGCAGTGTTCCTACATTCTTATGTTCTTATGTTCTTATGTACACACAACCAGCTGCATCACTGTGAAGTACTGAGGTACACACAACCAGCTGCACAACTGTGAAGTACTGAGGTACACACAACCACTGTGTGTACAACCTGCGAAATTTACTTGAGGGTACACACAACCAGCTGCACCACTGTGAAGACAGGCACCTCATAAGTTGATACATTTCCTGCACTTACTAACTTAAGAATTTGTTACTAGCACTTATAAGTTAAATTTCTAGCACTTATAAGTTAAATAATGTAGAACTTAGCCATACAGATTGCGAAAAGGACTTGGGGGTTATGGTAAGCAGCAACCTTAAACCAAGACAGCAATGCCTAAGCGTACGTAATAAGGCAAATAGATTACTGGGATTTATATCAAGAAGTGTAAGCAACAGAAGTCCAGAGGTCATACTGCAGCTTTATACATCATTAGTAAGGCCTCACCTAGATTATGCAGCTCAATTCTGGTCTCCATATTACAGAATGGACATAAATTCGTTAGAAAACATTCAGCGTAGGATGACTAAATTAATACATAGCATTAGAAATCTTCCTTATGAAGAAAGATTGAAGACTCTTAAGTTACATTCACTTGTTAGACGAAGAATGAGGGGAGACCTGATCGAAGTGTATAAGTGGAAGATAGGTATTAATAAAGGGGATATTAACAAGGTCTTGAGGATATCTCTCCAAGAGAGAACCCGCAGTAATGGATTTAAATTAGATAAGTTTAGATTTAGAAAGGACATAGGAAAGTATTGGTTTAGAAATAGGGTAGTTGATGAGTGGAACAGTCTACCTAGTTGGGTTATTGAGGCTAGGACTTTGGGTAGTTTCAAATTTAGGTTGGATAAGTACATGAGTGGGAGGGGTTGGATTTGAGAGGGACTTGCACATCGGAGCTTGTTTCTTGGGTGGCATTGAAAATTGGGTTGGTCAAATGTTTGTTAGTGGGATGAATTGTAAAGGACCTGCCTAGTATGGGCCAACAGGCCTGCTGCAGTGTTCCTCCTTTCTTATGTTTCTTATGTTTCTTAAGTACTGAGGTACACGCAACCAGCTGTACAATTGCGAAGTACTGAGGTACACACAACCAGCTGTACAACTGCGAAGTACTGAGGTACACATAACCAGCTGTACAACTGCGAAGTACTGAGGTACACATAACCAGCTGTACAACTGCGAAGTACTGAGGTACACACAACCAGCTGCCCCGTCTATCATACATGATAAACATTACCTTCATTTTCCGATCATTCTTAAAATATAAGAGAGATTATACCGGGAAATAAACACCCTGAATATTGGAGTAAAAAAAAAATATGCCCAGGAAATGATAAAAAATTCTCTCCCGTTTTCAAAAACAAAAATAAATTATTTTGATGGGATAGAGAGGAGGTAAACCTGGTAAACCTTTAGACACAAAAGTACAACCTAAAGCAGAGATATTTAGATGGTAGTGGGTGGAGGTAAACCTTTAGATGGTAGTGGGTGGAGGTAAACCTTTAGATGGTAGCGGGTGGAGGTAAACCTTTAGATGGTAGTGGGTGGAGGTAAACCTTTAGATGGTAGTGGGTGGAGGTAAACCTTTAGATGGTAGCGGGTGGAGGTAAACCTTTAGATGGTAGTGGGTGGAGGTAAACCTTTAGATGGTAGTGGGTGGAGGTAAACCTTTTTGATGGTAGTGGGTGGAGGTAAACCTTTAGATGGTAGTGGGTGGAGGTAAACCTTTAGATGGTAGTGGGTGGAGGTAAACCTTTAGATGGTAGTGGGTGGAGGTAAATATTTAGATGGTAGTGGGTGGAGGTAAACCTTTAGATGGTAGTGGGTGGAGGTAAACCTTTAGATGGTAGTGGGTGGAGGTAAACCTTTAGATGGTAGTGGGTGGAGGTAAATATTTAGATGGTAGTGGGTGGAGGTAAACCTTAAGATGGTAGTGGGTGGAGGTAAACTTTAGATGGTAGTGGGTGGAGGTAATATTTAGATGGTAGTGGGTGGAGGTAAACCTTTAGATGGTAGTCGGGTGGAGGTAAACCTTTAGATGGTAGTGGGTGGAGGTAAACCTTTAGATGGTAGTGGGTGGAGGTAATATTTAGATGGTAGTGGGTGGAGGTAAACTTTAGATGGTAGTGGGTGGAGGTAAACTTTAGATGGTAGTGGGTGGAGGTAAATATTTAGATGGTAGTGGGTGGAGGTAAACCTTTAGATGGTAGTGGGTGGAGGTAAACCTTTAGATGGTAGTGGGTGGAGGTAAACCTTTAGATGGTAGTGGGTGGAGGTAAATATTTAGATGGTAGTGGGTGGAGGTAAACCTTTAGATGGTAGCGGGTGGAGGTAAACCTTTAGATGGTAGCGGGTGGAGGTAAACCTTTAGATGGTAGTGGGTGGAGGTAAATATTTAGATGGTAGTGGGTGGAGGTAAACCTTTAGACCGAAGAGAATACCAGGGAGTTAGAAAGCAAACTGAGGCTATCTTCTGAATAGAACTATCTATCCACTTCTAGCTAGCGCTATCTAGGCGTGAGAATCACGGCTAGAAAAGCAGAAGGATCTTTAGAAGGACAGGAACGTTTGCGTTAAAGAATAATGATTTTCTCTATCACACAAGCATTAAAAAAGACGAAATAATCATTATTACGATGAAATAATCATTATAAAGCTGAGATAAGCATTGTAAGATGAGATAACAGCACTGTAAAACTATAATATGCATTATAACGTTTAATTAAGCATGATAACGATGACAAAAAACATTGTAACGATAACAAAAGCAATGTAACGATAACAAAAGCAATGTAACGATAACGAAAGCTATGTAACGATACCAAAAAAATTGTAACGATGACAAAAGCATTGTAACGACGAAATAAGCATTGGAAAAGTGATATAGGCATGGCAGCCAGTGGCAAGCAGCAGGATGCAGCAGCTAGCCAGCCAGCCTACAACACGACTTACAATAAGAGAAAGAACAAGGTACACTTCTCTCAGTGTCGCCAGCCCAACAAATATGCCTTTTAATTCAGTACGTGCTTGGCTGTCCAAATTGCAGTCGTGAGGGTGGGGGTGGGAGGGAGATTAGGGGAAAGAGTAGAGATAGGGGGGGTGGGAGAGGAAGGGAGGGGGAAGAGGAGAGAGGAAGAGGGGAGACCTCGCAATAACATCGCCCTAATTCCGCGACAGTTTTAAATTCTCTAGTTTTAGCTGTGCTCTAGCTTATAAACTTCCCCCTCCCTCTCCTCCCTACTCCCATCCCCATCACCCTCTCTCTCTCTCTCTCTCTCCCTCTCTCTCCCTCTCTCTCCCTCTCGCTGTCTCTTTCTCTCTCTATCTGACACACACATACACACATTTATATATATATATATAAAGCCAGAGTATGGTATAGGCGATTCTTACGGTATTATAAAACGGCCGATACTCTAAAAATATTAAAACTACACACACACATTTTTCTTACCGTTTCCCTCTCAATAGTTCCCTCCATCCCTCTCTACCATCTCTACCTTCTACCTTACACCTCACCAAAGTGCCCTCTCGCCCCTCACCTCACCCACCCCATCATTCATTTCCTAATCATCCCTGCATCACACTTGTCTTCACCACCCCCATCATTCCTCTTCTTTTCCTCACGCATCGTATTCACCCTCCTTATTATCCTCACTGTTCCTTCACTCATGCGTCACACTATCCCCCATCCACACCCATCAATCGTCCCCCACTCCCTTAGTTCCATCATTCCTCCCTCCTGCCCCACCACCACCACCCCCGCAACTCAATATTCTGCAGCGTTCATAACACACCATCACGGAAGAGGGAATTTCAAACTTTATTTCAGTGAGAGAGTCAAGTACAGTATATATATATGAGAAGGAACTCTCGCCCAGGTGTCTTCTCAATGTGTGTGTGTGTGTGTGTGTGTGTGTGTGTGTGTGCGTGTGTGTGTGTGTGTGTGTGTGTGTGCGTGTGTGCGTGTGTGTTGTTGTGCTACGTGTCCGTGTGTTGTGGTCGTGTGTTTATGTGTGTGTGGTTTGTGTTGTGATGGTGTGTGTACTCTCTATTTTTACGGTCATTCACAGTATGGATCCGCGTCTCGCTGATCTCTACTGTCCTCTTCTGCTCCAGACTTGTTCGACTCTGTTAAACGCTACGATGATCCTGCTCCACCACTCACTTCCAGATTGTCCATTCCGATACTCAAGTGAAGTATTCTAGTCCCTACGATTAATTGAGTTTTCAACTTCCTGGTGTGCCCTCGTGTTCCTGTGACCCATCCCTGAAACATTCTGTCCTTGTTCACCTTATCAAAGCCTCTCAATATTTCGTACGTCGTTATCATGTCCATCCCTTATCCCTTCTGTTCTCCAGTGTCGTCAGGTTGGGTTCCCTTACCCTCTTCTTGAAGGACATGCCCTTTAGCTCCAGGAATAGTCTTAATGCTGCAATTTTTTTCACTTTCTCTAATTTCTTGACGTGTTTGACTACATGTGGGTTCCATATTGGTACTGCATACTCTAATATGGGCCTGACGTACACGGTGTACAGTGTCGTGAATGACTCCTTACTTAGATGTAGAAACTATATTCTTAGGTTTGCCAGGCGCCTTTATGCTGCATCGGTTTATTTGGTTGATGTGCGCCTCAGGAGATGTGGTCGGTATGATGCTCACCCAAGATCCTTTTCCTTGACTGCGTTTCGCAGCCTTTCACCTAGGCTGTAGTCCGTCTGCGATCTTCTTTATCCTTTCCCCAATCCTCATGACTTTGTCCTTGCTGTGGTTAAACTCCAGGAGCCATTTTGTCGGACCAGGATTGCAGCCTGTCCAGATCTCTTTGTAGGCTTAGCTGATCCTCGTCCGCTTGTATTCTTCTCATTAGCTTCACAAGGACACCTCTGAATCTATTCCCTCCGCCATGAAAGTATGTATGTATATATGTATGTACGTACGTATGTATATATGTATGTACTCGTATGTATGCACTGGGACTGCATCTGTTTTCTTCTCAGGTCTTGACCTGTACTCTAACTGGGTTTTACCTGTATCCATTTCTATCGTAGTGGTAGTTATAGTGGAAGTAGTAGTTGTAACAGTAAAAAGTTGAAATAGTAGTAGTAGTAGTAGTAAGAATGTAATTCTTGCTGTACTCCTGTTCCAAGGCACTCAACCTCCGTACCTTTGTGTCGTAACAGTTGGCTACAGGTTCACTTTGTATCTATACTTTCCCCCGTCCCTCCCGGTGTGTTACGCCAGTACCTGCAGGTGTAAGCAGCTTTACCTACACTGGTACTTGCCGAGCTCGAGTGAATAATTTCAATTTGAATTTGAAATGAATTTGGCAACGAAGGCGAAGATATATTCAGAACAGACACCGGTCATCACTGGCGTCATCATCCCTCTCTTTTTTTTTTAATAACGTTTCAATGCTCGGAACCCCAATGACTCATACGGGTTTAGCGTTCCGATTGAAAGAATGATATATATACATATACATCTTCTGTACCATATTATGTAATAAAATATTCCTATTGGTAAAAAAAATATATACTAAAAGATGGGGTGGTAGGGGAAGTGGAATATTCAAACTGCTTCAGGAAGAAATCCAAATATTCTTCCTTAAGCCTTTTTATGCACTTCTCCGAGGCTGTGGGTCCCACAATTTACACCAGAGGTGGACCCCATCCTATACATTATATATAAAATATATATATATATATATATATATATATATATATATATATATATATTCTATTTGTTGTTCATTCTCTAGTTCTGTTCGTTTTGATTAAATTCGTAAAGTGCGCCTCGTGGAGATGTAAGCGGGATGATGTGATCATTGAACTTGTTGGAGTGTTTCCTCGTCGCACAGCAAGCCGTGTTTTTCTTTGCTGCTTTAAGTGGAAATTATTTACTGAACTATTTAATGCGTTGTGTTGTGACCCCACGACCAGGTGGCCCATTACCAGGTGACCCATTATCAGGTGACCCTTTACAAGGTAACCCACAATCAGATGACCTATGAACAGGTGATCTATAACTAGGCGAGCGATAACTAGGTGACCCATGACATGAAATTTTCTATAAAAAAAAAAGTAAAAATCATACATAAAGTTGGTCAATTAGTAAGAACTCGTTTAAAATTAACTCCTTTCTAAAGTTTTCTCTTTTACGTTCAAAGATATATTTTTTTTATGTAATGTAAAAATTAATAATTCTGTACCAAAAGAACCTTAGAAAATTTACCTAACCTTATAACAAACGCAATTTAATTTAGCCTAATCCAACTAAATATATTTTAGATAAGTTTACAGTAATTTAATAATAAAAAAACACAATGAAATATATTTTTTTCGTTAGGTTCAGAATGATTTTTGCAAAATTATTGCATTCACAAATTTTCACTTGTCTTATTCGGCAAGAAGAGCGTTGCTGTTTAAACTAAAATGGCAAGTTTCACCATATATATATATATATATATATATATTATATATATAATATATATAATATATATATATATATGATAGTTTGTGTTGTGTGTGTGTGTGTGTGTGTGTGTGTGTGTGTGTGTGTGTTTGTTTGTTTTTAAAGAGTTAGAAGAAATATATGGAGGTGCGAGAGACAAGTGGTTTTTGGGGATCTGACGTGCTGTCAGAGTGTAATCAAGGAAATATCCAGGATGAGATTCGAGAAAAAGCTTGGTTGGTCGAGCCTGAGTTCCCGTGGGTGTGCAGTGTCTGCCCTCAGGGTCGGTAGATCGTAATATCCCTGCACTACTGGAAAGTCATCTAGTGGAAGAGTGATGGTGAATGTGTTTTCTCCTCTGGGCAAGGCCTCCAAGAGAAATTTTTGTAAGGCGGAACAAGACTGCTTTGGGGCCCCTGGGGTCAGGCTGAGGCTTCTCCCAAACTTGAGAATTTGAAGTCCAGTAAAACCACTGGTTTATTTCTTGCGCAGTATTATTATTATTATTATTATTATAATCAAGGGGGAAGCGCCAAACCCGTAGGATTATACAGCGCCCAGGGGGGGATGTGGAAGGCATTCAGGCTTAATTCGGGGAACTGGAGCACAGATTCAATTCCCTAAATCAAGAGCCCCTCACCAACATCAAGGAACCTTCCATGAGGGGTCTTGCGCAGTAAAATGACCAGATAACACATACTTTATATATATACTTTATAGATTTTGAAATTTTTTGTTGACCTATAACTATAAAAGTGCTTAAATTTCTAAATGTTTAATAAGTTCTTTCCAAGTAAAATAAATTCTTAAAAGTTTAATATATTTACTTAAACTACTTAGTGAAAGAAACTTTTTTTTTTTCTGAAAAAATTCTGCTGTATAGCCCTTGTGGCTTAGCGCTTCTTTTTGATTATAATAATAATAATAATAATAATGCAAAAAATCTAAGAACAGTATCAAAATAATTTTCTAAGGCAATGCTTGATTCAAAGCCCCTTCATAGATTCAAAGCCGGACCCCGGACCAATGTACCGGCTGGATCCCCTCTAATAGGCCCAGCCTCTGGGTTACCCTGCTTGTGGTGTCATCACAGGAAGGATACAAGTTGGATAGCAGAAATGAGTAATGCATTTACGAAGTTAGATAATCAACATGGAATCTTAGAAATGGATGATACTCATTGTTTAGGCTCGTATAGAAGATTCTAAGTCCGACCTGTACACAACCCTGTGAAAACCTGCTTGTTACCAGCAAGTCAAGCTTAACGAGGAACCATAAGTAAACAGTGTGTTACAAGTGAGTCAGGTGTGACGAAGAACCTGAAAAGCGCAGTAGAGACATTTACTGAATGATGTTGAGGGAATGTTTAGAGAATTTTGAGCTAAGTAATAAAAATTTTTTGGAGACCTGAAGCCAAAGTGTGACACACTGTTTTGGAGGTGTGGAGGCAAGTGGTACAGCGCCTGGGGATTGATGTGAGGAAGACTAACAGCTCCAGTTCCTTCGAGAAAGAGTCTTACACAGGCTTGTGTAGATGACATCTAGAGATGACATCTAGAGATATGAGTTAAGTAGAAGGCACTACTTGAGCCGTACGGGTTTAACTGCTCATATAATATTAATAATAACAATAATATTATCATTATTTACTAAATACGTGTTTATTCCGACAAGTGATGTATAGACACTCGCTGGTACAATGTTTCATCCTCGATGATATAAATTATTTTTTTAGGAACACTGAGAGACCTACTGGTCCATATTAGGTTTCTTTTATTCAAGTTATGTGTATTATGTTCACATTGGAAACCCCCATATCACATTTTTATGGTGTTAATTAATTTGATTTTAGATTAGTCCAAATACATGTGTTAAATACTGTTTTTGTGAAATAATAGTCTGGTTCTGTCCCATTCCATGATGTAGGAGTACGTGTTGCAGTGTTGTACACATGCAATACTGATGTACATGCTACAAGCATACTTGTATTCTGGTAGGTGTACGGGAAGACTCCTACCAGTTTCTCCAATATAAACCATATAACATCCACTACAAGGGATGCTGCGTCTCTGACTCACGAAATCGTAATGACACGATTGCAAACAAACCATACCACGGGCGAGGATAGAACTCGCGATCAAATGCGTCTCCTGCGTCATTGTGTCATGTGTAGTGTGTCAATGTCTTCGTGATGTCTCGTATGAGTTTGGTGGTAAACACAGTAATGTCAATGTTGGAGTTGTGTAGTGTGGACTGTGATTCAATAGGCAATATGTATCGTCTTTCAGTGTTGTTTCGGTTTCTAGTGTAGATGCGCATCATGTCCTCTTTACGTAGGTACTGAAAGTACACGTGGTGAGAAACTTTGAGGCTGGAGAAGGTGCTTTCTGTGTATGCTTGCTCATTTTGAAAAAAGTCATCACTTTGGATTCTAAGTGCCCTCAAGGAAAAGCCATCTAGCAGTCCTTCTTTGGCTTTCAAGTCGTGATGGAAGTAGAAGGCAATTAAGTCTTTATTTGTAGGTTCTCGGTATACAGTACGCTTAATCTGATCCCCCTTGTCTGGTGAGCCGTACGTTCAAGAAAGACCAAGTGTCGTCAACTTCCTTCAGATTTTTCAAGGTTGTGAGACTGAACACCTATCAAGGTTGAGGGACTGATCACCTCAAATTACCTCTCCACCTCTTCCGTCCTCTCCAGTATTAATTCTCTGTACTGGATTGACAAAAAAGCCACTGGTTGGCGAAACGTCTCCATCAATAAAGATACCCAGATATTACACACTTGTCCTATTCATCAACGTGACAGTACCATAAACCATTAATACAACGGTAATTTTATCCTCCAAGGCGAAGTGCATAGGAAGCTCATCCTAGTTTAGTTGTTCTTTCAAGTGCAATAAGCTGAAGCGACAGAGTACGATGACTTTGATATCGTCAACGTACCTCATCCAGCTGGGCAAAAATGCTGCCGCAGAGGAGTTTAAGTGGTCAAGGCTACGTGCTGTGCAAGACAGCATTTGTACGGGATCCCACTGGCAAGACTAATTTCTGTCTGTAATTCACGGGTCCATCTGTTAAATATCGAAAATTATCGGTATGAATAAGGAAGAAAGGGAAGTAGAGAAAGGAAAGGATGTAAGTGGGAAAAGAAGAAGGAACGGAAATATGAAAAAGACAGGGATTTGAAAAATAAAAGGACTGGAAAAGTAAAGAAAAACTAAGCAAAATTTAAAGAGAGGAAAAAAAAGGTAGAGAAAAAGAAAGTGAAGAAGGAGAAAGGAAAAGAAGAAAGGAACGAAGAAAGGAACCTTGGAAGGAGGGAAAGAGGAAGAGGGAGATAAATAGAGGAAGTGTGGAATGTAAGGAGTGACGAAAGAAGTTTGGGAAGGGGGGGATGAAGGAAGAGAGAGAAGTAGAGGAGGAAGGTAAAGAGGAAGGGAAGGGAAAGGTATAGACATATGGAGAGAAGTTGGAAGTAGAAAGGAAAGTAGTGAGAGAGGGATAGAGGTAGAGGAAGAAAGGTAAAGATGAATATAAAGGGAGGGAACGTAGGTAGAGGGAGAGAGAGAAGGAGAGAAGGAAAGAGGAAGGGAGAGGGGGAGGGAAGGAGCGAGGGTGGGAGGGAGATAGAGAGACAATCATAGCCTTAACCTTAATCCGGTGAAGAGAAAATGCTTGCCCCGAAATGAAGCCTCGACTATCCAAATTGAATATCAATTCGCAATTTCAATTTGGGTGATTACATTATTCAACACCTTCAATCCGAGGCGAGTTTTTATTGACGTTTAAATCCCACAGAGCCTGATGCATAGTTTACATATTGCTAAAACGTAGAGCAAACCCATGAGTGTTGCAGGTGTTGCAATATTGAAGCAGTAGGGCAGTTGTATTATCCAACTAATTTAAGTGTTGCTGTGTTCAACGAGTGAGATGGTGCGGTATTTATCTTGTCAGACAGTACTCATCTTGCGGTGCATTAGTTGCAGTACTCAATAAGGTGTCGCAATTTTCAATTAGCGAGGCGTTGTACCACTGTACTCCACAGATGCGACGCTTAACCAATCAGAGACTAGCTGGACTAGAGTGCACTTGCAATTTGTATATGTAAAACTTTGCCTTGGTGCTCACCATTCTGGGTGTCCGCTGACCTGGGCACCCATGATCTGGAAGCCAGCCTCCCTGGCAGTTACCCAGTGCCAGCAAGCGTAGGTCTATGGTGGGTGCCATCTCGCTTCTTAAGCTGGGAGTACACAAAAGGATGCTGACCTACTTGCCCAGTGGTATAAATGTTGACACACGTTACATGCAACTAGCTGAGTACAACGATTAGCAGATGGAGGATCAAACTTCCACCACTTCTGGCGAGTGACCCCACACCGGTTTAGCGACTGTTGTGTGGCCACGTATACAGTGCTCGCATCAGGGGTGACATGTCCAGTGGTACTGGGCACCTGATGTTTTAAATATTGATAGCCAAGTGGACTAAAGAGTCTAGGAATTCACACACACACACACACACACACACACACACACACACACACACACACACACACACACAAAATATTATAATTTCTAAAAAATATAGGGCGGTACCACCTCTAGAACTGTCCTGGGGACCCTCATCCTCAGAGAAAAAAATAAACTTGCTTCAGGGAAAGCTCAAGGTTCTCCCTGAAGCTCTCTGAAAATTTCCTCCTACCACCCCCTAAATATTCTACACACACACACACAATATATATATATATATATATATATATATATATATATATATATATATATATATATATATATATATATATATATATATATAATGTGAGATTAACAAGTTAAGGAAGCCTCGAGAACAAATGGATTTGTCAGTTAAAAATAGGAGAGGAGACTTATTAAATGGAGAGTTAGAAGTATTGGGAAGATGGAGGGAATATTTTGAGGAACTGTTAATTGTTGATGAAGATAGGGAAGCTGTGATTTCGTGTATAGGGCAAGGAGGAATAACATCTTGTAGGAGTGAGGAAGAGCCAGTTGTGAGTGTGGGGGAAGTTCGTGAGGCAGTAGGTAAAATGAAAGGGGGTAAGGCAGCCGGGATTGATGGGATAAAGATAGAAATGTTAAAAGCAGGTGGGTATATAGTTTTGGAGTGGTTGGTGCAATTATTTAATAAATGTATGGAAGAGGGTAAGGTACCTAGGGATTGGCAGAGAGCATGCATAGTTCCTTTGTATAAAGGCAAAGAGGACAAAAGAGAGTGCAAAAATTATAGGGGGATAAGTCTGTTGAGTATACCTGGTAAAGTGTATGGTAGAGTTATTATTGAAAGAATTAAGAGTAAGACGGAGAATAGGATAGCAGATGAACAAGGAGGCTTTAGGAAAGGTAGGGGGTGTGTGGACCAGGTGTTTACAGTGAAACATATAAGTGAACAGTATTTAGATAAGGCTAAAGAGGTCTTTGTGGCATTTATGGATTTGGAAAAGGCGTATGACAGGGTGGATAGGGGGGCAATGTGGCAGATGTTGCAGGTGTATGGTGTAGGAGGTAGGTTACTGAAAGCAGTGAAGAGTTTTTACGAGGATAGTGAGGCTCAAGTTAGAGTATGTAGGAAAGAGGGAGACTATTTCCCAGTAAAAGTAGGCCTTAGGCAAGGATGTGTGATGTCACCGTGGTTGTTTAATATATTTATAGATGGGGTTGTAAGAGAAGTAAATGCGAGGGTCTTGACAAGAGGCGTGGAGTTAAAAGATAAAGAATCACACACAAAGTGGGAGTTGTCACAGCTGCTCTTTGCTGATGACACTGTGCTCTTGTGAGATTCTGAAGAGAAGTTGCAGAGATTGGTGGATGAATTTGGTAGGGTGTGCAAAAGAAGAAAATTAAAGGTGAATACAGGAAAGAGTAAGGTTATGAGGATAACAAAAAGATTAAGTGATGAAAGATTGAATATCAGATTGGAGGGAGAGAGTATGGAGGAGGTGAATGTATTCAGATATTTGGGAGTGGACGTGTCAGCGGATGGGTCTATGAAAGATGAGGTGAATCATAGAATTGATGAGGGAAAAAGAGTGAGTGGTGCACTTAGGAGTCTGTGGAGACAAAGAACTTGTCCTTGGAGGCAAAGAGGGGAATGTATGAGAGTATAGTTTTACCAACGCTCTTATATGGGTGTGAAGCATGGGTGATGAATGTTGCAGCGAGGAGAAGGCTGGAGGCAGTGGAGATGTCATGTCTGAGGGCAATGTGTGGTGTGAATATAATGCAGAGAATTCGTAGTTTGGAAGTTAGGAGGAGGTGCGGGATTACCAAAACTGTTGTCCAGAGGGCTGAGGAAGGGTTGTTGAGGTGGTTCGGACATGTAGAGAGAATGGAGCGAAACAGAATGACTTCAAGAGTGTATCAGTCTGTAGTGGAAGGAAGGCGGGGTAGGGGTCGGCCTAGGAAAGGTTGGAGAGAGGGGGTAAAGGAGGTTTTGTGTGCGAGGGGCTTGGACTTCCAGCAGGTATGCATGAGCGTGTTTGATAGGAGTGAATGGAGATAAATGGTTTTTAATACTTGACGTGCTGTTGGAGTGTGAGCAAAGTAACATTTATGAAGGGGTTCAGGGAAACCGGCAGGCCGGACTTGAGTCCTGGAGATGAGAAGTACAGTGCCTGCACTCTGAAGGAGGGGTGTTAATGTTGCAGTTTAAAAACTGTAGTGTAAAGCACCCTTTGGCAAGACATTGATGGAGTGAATGATTGTGAAAGTTTTATTTTCGGCCACCCTGTATTGGTGTATATCGGCCATTATATATATAATAATATAATATATATAATATATATATAATATATATATATATATATATATATATACGTATACCGATAATATTAACACAATGACATTTATTATTATTTATGTAATGTTTTAATATTATGTTTGGAGTCATAAATGATAATTATTAATATATTATTATGGGAAAATATTGTATATATGACAAATATATTATTGGATGAAAAATATTTATACGTGTATTATATATATTATAATATATATAATATATATATATATATATATATATATATATATAATATATATATATATATATATATAATTATTTAGCTGATAAGTGGAATTTAGGAAAGTTCGTAGAATCTTTGATTACAGTCGTACACAAAGACAGGTTGGAGAACAAGACTTTTGCAGAGCTTTATCAAGACTTAATAAAGTTGTACAAAGGGCAGAATTTTGTTGCAATAAAACCTTGTAATCCAACTTGCCTTTGTCTGCATTATTTTTGTCTATAACACGTCACATCACGCCTTTGTCTGCATTATTTTTGTCTATAACACGTCACATCACGCCTTTGTCTGCATTATTTTTGTCTATAACACGTCACATCACGCAGCTTAGCTGCACGCCTTGCTGTGTTCAGCTAAGCTCTAGTGAAGCTTGCTTGACAACAAGCTTGACTAATACGTTCATATGAAGGCGCTAAACCAATAGGGGCCACTCAGAGTACGGCAGAGAGAGGGAAAAGAAAGCTTAGGGAGGAAGAAGTGAGTAGAGAGGGAAAGGACGAGGTTGTTAAGAAGAGAAAGAAGGCTAGTGGGGGAGGGTGAGAAGAGTGGCGGAGAGAGGAAGAGAAAGGCTGGTGGGAAAGGGGTTAGAAAAAATGTAGAGAGGGAAAGGGAGTTACCAAGGCTAGATAAACGTCCCTCCTACACAGAGAAATAGTCGGAATTGGAATGGGAATTCAAAGTTGGTATATATGGAATACAAAAGAAAACTGAGCGAACATATTAATATTCAGTTATATGTGTGGAAGTTAAAACTTGAGTGGGAATTAAGAGGTAGATAGAAGAGAGGGAGAAGGAAAGGGAGAGAGGGAGGGAGGGAAACAAGAAGTCAGGCAAGGCGTCCACGCTGCCCACGACCTCAGAGCAAAAAGACAAAGCAATAAGGTAAGAGGGGGAGGCAAGTGGGTAGAGGAAAGTCGGGGGGGGGGAAAGTGAGGTGAAGGGGTGAGGGAAGAGGGACCTGGAACTGTGCGACAATTGGACGTGTGAAAGACGGGTCCTCCCTTCATGTCCGCACCAGAGAGAGAGAAAGTACAACACAGCCTATACTCTCCAGTAAGAGCCTGTACTACCCTCTGATAGCGAGTACTATCCCCTATCGGTCTGTACTAACATCTGACAATATGTGCTACCAAATTACAGCCTGTACTACCTGTAACAATCCGTACTTCCGGTTCACAACTTGTAATACCCCATGACAGTCCTGCATTCAACCCATGACAGCCTGTACGACCCCGTGACAATGTGGGTTAGAGCCTCGGAGAAAAAACCTACAGAGAATGCATGATACTGTTGAAATGTGTATCTCCGCCAGGCCTGTTTGTGAAATAATGCAAGGAAGTGTGTGAAACTGTCAGCACAACCTGTCACAGAACTGGGCTTGCTGAGGGAAGGTGAGGGGGGATGAGTAAGGGTGAGGGAAGATGAAGGAAGGTGAGGGAGAGTGAGAGGTGGGGGAAGATGAGGGAAGGTGAGGGAGAATGAGAGGTGAGAGAGGGCGAAAAAAAGTGAGGGAGTGTGTGAGAAGGGGAGTGATAGTGAAAAAAGGTGAGGGAGGCTATTAGACGTTGGACATATTTCCTTACACCTGGTGGTCCTGTTCACCTAGCAGTAAATAGGTACCTGGGTGTTAGTCGACTGTTGTGGTTTGTATCCCAAGGACTTGGTAATCTATCTTAAAGAGAGCTGAGCTTTGAGATGAGCCAGAGATGGGATAACGGCTCTTAGCCGTTATCCCACGGTCACCACGCTGTAACTCAGGCACCAGCGTAGGACATGCGGCACAAGCTTTTAAAAAAAAAAATACGTTTCCTAAAGGAGTAGAGAAAGGATAAAATGTACATCAACAAAAAAGTTCACAGACAGAATAAAAACTAAACACCAACTCTGGTACGCTTAAAGGCGACATCAAGCAACAAATACGCAAGCAACGAAGACACAAAAATCATGCCCACAATTCTTCCCACGTAGGAGAAGGGGCGCAATAAATAAGATAAACAATGGGGGGAGGGAGGGCAAGGGGCAGGTGGAGCAATACGTCATGGACCAGGACAAACCTGGTCTGGTTTAATCTTGGGGTTCATTTCCCTGAGCTGCCTTTCCTGCCCTCTGTCTTGACGAGTACACAAGAAACATGGTGTACCAGGGGAGAAGAGAAAGGGAGAAATGGGAAAGGTGAGGGAGAGCAAAGTGTGTGTGTGCACTCCCCTATTTAAGGTTGCAGGGGTCGATTCACAGCTCTTGGCCCAGCCTCTTCGCTAGTCGCTACTACATATACACACACTCGATAAAGCTCCATGAGCTTTATCGAGTGTGTGTGTATATATACACATATACTCACGTATTTGTGAATGCAGGGGTTGATTCGCAGCTCCTGTCCCTGTCTTTTCACTTGCCTCTTAGCCACGTGTGCCTACTCTCAAAATTATGTATGGAACCTGTCCATTGAGGAAGAAACGAGGTAACAAAATAATGACAGTAATAAATATAGGAAGAGTTTGGTGTTATGCTGGTTAATACATTATTTTAATAAATTGTATAACAAAATATGGTGTTTATAGCGTTAAGATAAATTGAATTATAAAATAGTTTAGTGTGAAAAAAGTGTTTCATAACTTCATAAATAATGTCAGTGTTTTGGTGAACGTTTCAGAAAGTGACGTCACAGCGTCACTAGAGTCAAGAGGCAGCGTAGTGGATGACAGGGTGCCCAGGTAGAGTCAAGAGGCAGCGTAATGGATGACAGGGTGCCCAGGTAGAGTCAAGAGGCAGCGTAGTGAATGACAGGGTGCCCAGGTAGAGTCAAGAGGCAGCGTAGTGGATGACAGGGTGCCCAGGTAGAGTCAAGAGGCTGCGTAGTGGATGACAGGGTGCCCAGGTAGAGTCAAGAGGCAGCGTAGTGAATGACAGGGAGCCCAGGTAGAGTCAAGGCATACGCAGTCCGGCGTACGAACCACAGCCTGGATGGTCGTAAACTAACTTTAGGTATCTGTCCAACTTCCTCTTGAAGGTAGCCACGGGTCTGTTGGTAATTCCCCTTATGCCTGGTGGAAAGTTGTTGAACAGTCTTGAGCCCAGAACACTTACTATACTTAGTGTATTCATGGTGCCCCTACTTTTCATTGGGGGTATATTGCACCGTCTGCCCAGTCTTTTTCTATCGTAGGGAGTGATTTTTGTCTGCAGATTTGGGACCAGCCTCTCTAGGATTTTACAGGTGTAGAGTATGATGTATCTCTCTCTCGCCTGAGCTCCAGAGAGTACAAGTGACTCCAAGCATTCCAAGTAATTAAGGTGTTTGACGGAACTTATTTGCGCGGTAATGGTTCTCTGTACTATCTCTATGATCTGCAGTTTCACTTGCTTGATTTTAAGGTTAGTGTATGATGTATCTCCTTCGCCTGAGCTCCAGAGAGTACAAGTGACTCCAAGCATTCCAAGTAATTAAGGTGTTTGACGGAACTTATTTGCGCGGTAATGGTTCTCTGTACATTCTCTAGATCTGCAGTTTCACTTGCCTTGAATGGAGATGTTAGTGTACAGCAGTATTCCAGTCTAGAAAGAGCAAATGATTTAAATAGGATCATCACTGGCAGGTTCTCATTATTCATCCTATCATTTTCCTCGCAGACGTGATAGTGACACTGTTGTGATCCTTGAAGGTTAGATCCTCTGACATTAACACTCCCAAGTCCCTTCACACTACTTTTCCGTTCTATTGTGTGGTTAGAGTTTGTAGTATACCCAGTTCTAATTATTTCCTCCAGTTTTCCATAACAGAGTAGTTGAAATTAGCCCTCATGAACATTTTATTGTTATCCGTTGCTCATTGGAAAACTTGGTTTATATCTTCTTGGAGATATAAACTACAAAGGATGACAGTCTCATGGAGATTCTAGTATCGTCTGCAAAGGATGACACGGTGCTATTGCTTACATCTCTATGTCTGATATGAGGATGAGTAACAAGACGGGGGAGAGTACTGTGCCTGGACATGTTCGAGCGGGGTGGGTGAGAGTTGGGGAGATACAGAAATAACAGCGTATTCACCTTCACGGAGGGAAGGAAACGAGAAAAATTAATAGATAACGAATGAATAATAAGTAACGAGAAAAGGTTGGAAATATGAAGGGGAAAACAACTAAAAAAAATTAAAACGCAAATAGGGAATGACATGAAAGAAGGAATCGAAGAGTGAAGAATTAAGGAGTATTACTGATGTGCTTGAAAAATAGGCAGTCCATTAAATAATAGAATCTGAGCTTCTACCATTGCATGGTAAACATAAATATGCACCATTGCATAGTAAACAAATATGCACCATTGCTTGGTAATAATGAGTTTTCCACCTCCCATAATTTTGACTCCCTGCACCACTTCCACTCACTCCCACAATTTTGACTCATCCCCACCAATCACTTTTGATTCCTTTCACCACTTCCTTCCCAAAGCATTGACTCCCTCACTCAGCTCCTCTTCCTTCCATACTTTCCCTCAATTAACTCCCCTTCCCCAAAATTCACCCCTTTTCTCCTCCAACCTCCCCTTATCTCCTCCCATCCTCTTTACAATCAATTTGTGTTCCACTCTTCTGTTTTGTCCCTCTCTAGTCATTCTCTCTTCCTCTCATTTCTTACTCAAACTCCAATCCCTCAGTTCCACCTCAGACCTCATTTCCCCACACAAATTCCTCTCAACTCATCCCTTTCCCCTATCCACCATATTCTAGACTATATCCACTCCATATATTTCTTAGTAAAAAAATGTCTTCGGCCTTTGCAGCTATTGCAAAATGAAGACCTCAGAATGATTTTTGGCTGTCTTAAAGATAACAGGTTCCTTAAAGAACACTTACTGCTTCCAGTGTCAGTGATAAATGAACTTGGCGCAAATGTAAAGAAAGGAACAAGACACGGTCATCATAAATCTTACTAAATGTCTATAATTATGTAAACATCAATCCAGAATGATAAAATATGCGCCCACATTAAATTTCATAACCTACCTTAACTGTTTTATCACAGACAACAGGAGAATGTCATCCACTCAGTGAAAGGTGCATTCATTTAATATCAAATTATAGTGGGGGTTGGAAAAGAGATATTGGAGTAAGAAATACACCTGTTGAAGATTGAGACACTTATGCAACATATGGAAATCTTTATTGAGGAAACGTTGAGCCACACAAATAAAGATTCCCATATGTTGCATAAGTGTCTCAATCTTCAACTTGTCGGTTTTCAAAACCATTCATCACAAGAAATACACACGTTGGATATCCTGGAGGCATATAGTCAAGAGATGCTTGTAGAGTAGACCAGGAGCCTTGTCCACTCTATGCCTAGCGGGAACTGACTGCAAGGCCTCTGCCTCCTGTTCACTTATGATGGGTTTCGTGACGTCATGGCTAGCAAGGGAGCATATCTAAAAAGTAGCTAGGATTATCTAAGTGTACTACACAGTACACAGTAGCACTGACAGCTAGGTGACGCTAACGTATGGTGTCCCGACATACGGCTAACTTATACACAGTATAGACTGTAAGCATTAATGGCTCTGGGCTTATTCTATACAATGGCAATGTACACAACAGTTGAACATAAGGAACTATACATAATGATGATAATTGATTGTAATGCCTTACAAATTATGATATATCACAAATCATTGTAAATTATAGAATCAGTGATTGTACAAATTAACAAAAGAGATCAACATAAAGAGAAGATCGGCAAATATAGAGAGAAGAGAAGATCGATTGATTGATTGACATGTAAGATTACTTGATATGGATCAACAAACTTTTCATCGAGAATTGCCGATGTTTTATTAACCTTAACTCTCGAACCTACTTTAATTTTGGTTGGTTTTGCTTGAGTATCAGTGATTCTTGTATATTCAGCTGATTTATGAAGTGTTTCTCTGATTCTTCTGAAAACACCCTGAGCTAAGCTGGTACGAGTCGGTATGAAATCATCAGGATTGTAATTTCGTTTCGGATTAGAATATAACAAATCATATGTTAAACATTTATCTACATCATACAAAGCATCATGTGGAAAGTCACCTACAGAAGCACTGTAAGCAGAATTTATGGCATACTGAACATCAGGTACAATTTCATCCCAGGTTGCACTACAGGGACTGATAATGGCTCGCAACACATCGAGTACTTACTTGTTCTTTCCGCTAGACCATTACTTGCAGGATAGTAACAAACAACGGTTGACTTAGAGATCTTGTATAAAGTACACAACTTTTCAAGAATCTCATTACAGAATTCACCTTCATTATCGCTAGGGACAAAGGAGTAGTATGCCCGCAGATTATACGTTCCTTAAATACTTTAGCTACTGTCTCGGCAGTCTTGTCTGCTATAGGAACTAACTCACAATATCTGTTGAAATGGTCCACCATAACACACACAAGTTTGTTGCCCCGGAGGGAATATTGGAAATTAGTTAACAAATCTAGCGTAACTCTTTCCCAAGGTTTGCTAGTAGTGGGATACACCTGGATTGGATAAGGACCACTAACATTACCTTTATGCTGCATAGAGACACAACATTTGTTAACATACTCATAGATATCAGTTGCCATACGAGACCAAAAGTAGTTCAGTCTGGCTTGTTTTACAGAACGATCCATACCAAGGTGTGCAACACCTGGTACATCATGAACTAGCTGTAAGGCTAGCGATTGTGGAATTACTAATTGACTGTGGAATTACTAACTGATGTACCCTTCTGCTAGGAGTACCCAACTCAGCTGTGTGATACAGTAACTCTTGGATCCTGACAAAGTCACTGATGGGTGCTGGTGGCTTCACAGAGAGAGTTTGATCTTCCTGTAGCAGGAATCGAATCACACCAGACCACATGGGATCTGTTCTTTGAGCATTCTTTATATCCTCGGCACTTAATGGAGGATCGCTATTACTGTATTAATATGTCGCGATAAAGCATCTGCGACTACATTTGATTTGCAAGGTAAGTGTTCAAAGGCTGGGTTGAACTCTTGAAAAGTCAAGGACCATCTGGCTAATATTCCAGTAGGTTGTTTATTCTGGAATAGCGGAATCAGTCTAGCATGATCTGTCAATACATCAACAGGGTACTGATAAATAATGTCTCGGAAGTGCTTTAAAAACCATACTATTGCTAGCTAAGGCTTCTTGCTCAGTTACTGTATACTTACAGTCAGCCTTTGTGAGAACTCGGCTAGCAAATGCAACTGCATTGTACTTGCTATCGGCCTTTTGAGCTAGGACAGCACCTATGCCAATAGAACTAGCATCAGTTGATTGATAGAAAGGCTTACAAAAATCAGGGAATTTCAAAATAGGAGCAGATGTTAACTTTTCCTCGAGAGTTTGGAATGCTCTTTGACGGAAGGTCCAAATGAAAGGAGCATCTTTCTTAACCATCTCAGCTAGAAGAAAAATTAGCAATGAAAGATCTATTAAAACCTGCAAACCCACAAAGGATCTTATGGCATCACCAGTTTTGAAAGATGGAAAATTTTGTACAGCAGTTATTTTACTTTGGTCAGTCGTAACCCCTCCAGGAGTGACTACGTAAACAAGAAACTTGATCTCTGATCTGAAACACTGACATTTAGACAGTTTGATCTTTAAATTAGTTTCTTCAAGCTTACCAAGTACAATACACAAATAATAAATGTGTACAAGAGAAAATATTACTTGCTTCAGGTTGAAGGGAATGAGAAACGATAGCAAACACAAAAATGAACAATAACATGGAACACAGACGTAGAGAAAAATTTTACACCAGGACACAAACGTCTCTGAATAACACAAAAAAAAGGAAAAATCACTGTAGATGTAGAAAATGTCTCAACACACGCAAATGTCTATATAAAAAAATGTCTATAATGGCTTGACTGAAGAACTGGATGAGGCGGATGATATAAGCCCAAAATATGGGTAGATGAATGGCACACGTGGTTGATGGCATCAGGCTTTGTGTGGGTGGTGGCTTAGGTGGGCTGGGTAAGCTGGCATTCCGCGTGAGCGTCTGGCTGGCACGAGGCATTCACGTGGTAATAAGCATCGGTGGCTTAATAAGCCACAATTGTACCACAGGGATAGTAATTATCTGACCAGCGTTTTACTGGTAGCACAGAGTGGTACAGCACGTGGAGACAATAACTTCAAAGAGGATCTTGCTTGGCTTACTTCTCTCTGAGCTGGGTTAAGCTGGCTTAAACCCTCTACACTGGCTAGGCTGGGATGGCTTGAATGCTTGAAACTATGCACAGCAGTAATGAAGCAGGCTGGGTGACTGGCTTAGGCAGGCTGGGAGGCTTAGGCTCTCCCTCACAGACTGGCTTAGTGTACTGGCTTAAGTGGCTTGGCTTAATTTCCAAAACCCGGATCAACTCCTCGTAGGTTAGCAAATAAGACACCATGCGCGAAGAAACTAACCAGGAAGTTGTGTAGACAAGGCTGGAGGATGCTGGCTTCGTTGTGGGTTAGCGTCGTCTGGTGGACTCACATGGTCACACACACAATGTCCAACTGGCTTGGTAGAATTAGTCTCCTTATATCTGCGTAACCGTCAAAACCACGCCCACACAAGGGGCTCTGGTGGCCTGGTGGTTAACGCTCTCGCTTCACACGATGAGGGCCTGGGTTCGATTCCCAGCCAGAGTAGAAACATTGGACGTGTTTCTTTCCACCTGTTGTCTATGTTCCCCATCAGTAAAATGGGTACCTGGGTGTTAGTCGACTGGTGTGGGTCGCATCCTGGGACACTGACCTAAGGAGGCCTGGTCACAGACCGGGCCGCGGGGGCGTTGACCCCCGGAACTCTCTCCAGATAAACTCCAGATAAACACCGCTGTCACCATTTGTCGTGGGGGTTCGTGAGGAGATACTGGAGTAAGAAATACACATGTTGGATGTCTTGGAAGCGTATAATTAAGAGAGTCTTGTAGGGTAGCCCAGGAGCCTTGCCTTGTCCAGTCTATGCCTTGCGGGAATTGACCGCGAAGCCTCTGCTTACTCTTCACACGTGATAGGTTTCGTGACGTCACGGTGGCTAGCACGGGAGCATATCTATAAAGTAGCTAGGATTACCTAAGTATACTACACAGTACACAGTAACACTACTGACAAAACAGCTTTAAGTTCCTCCCGTAAAGCTTAACACAAGCTGAAAGAAATTTTATATATGGTTATGAATGTAAACAAGGATCGTACTCTCACTCTCAGATACAACTTAAAGCAATCAAGTTGGGTTAATTTATGTCACTGAACTTGACTCCTGGATCACTGCTGATTCTAGGTCATCAATGAATGCCTTTGACTTATATGATAACTAAGAACAAGTAATAAAAAAAATCGGATAACAATGTACAGTTCATATGAATTTCATCCCAAGAAATATTTTCACATGATTATGTAAATTAGCCGAAGAAAGTATTTTGAAAGAAGTCGACTGTCCTTGTCAAATATTAGAATTATTATATAGAGAATGAAATAATTAGTTCGAATGTGTTTGATTGGTCACGTATTGACGAATTTAAATTATAGTACAATAATAAATTTTGATCAGGTATCTTAAATTTGCTTGAAACAGATCAATTTTATTTCAAATAATACGAACTCCTTTTTCTAGGGTCTGGTTCACAGGCCTTTTATTTATCCATCAGCCTCTGCACTGCCTTCCACACGATGTCTATCTGATGCGTAATAAACTAGCCGCTTCGGCAGCAGTATCTAAACTCATTATTATTATTATTAATTATTATTATTATTATTATTTTTATTTATTATTATTATTATTATTATTATTATTATTATTATTATTATTATTATTATTATTATGTTTCGCCTTACCTACTTCTCCACTTTAACTCCTCCTCTCACCCTATCTCCTTCCTCTGTTTTCACTGAAGGGCTTCATACTTCGTTCACTTCTTCGACTTCTTCTTCCCCTCTCTTCTCTCTGCCGAGAGTCTCCCCTACCCCCTCCTCCCCCGACTCATCACACCTCCCACCTCTCAGCCACGTGGTGATTACGTCAATTACGGCAGATAACACGTCCTCTTAAACAAGCGGTGGAGCCAATAATTACTCCCCAATTACACAATACGCAGCCAAATAAACACAAACACTTTATCACCTCAGAGCAACCAAATTAACCCCTCTCCCTGACTCCCAGGAGAAGGGAGAAGGAGGAGTAGGGTAAGAGGAAGCAATTTGGTGAAGAGGTGCAGGAGGAGAGATGGGAAGAGGAGCTGGATGGGAGTAAACGAAAAAAAAAATTGGATATACATGAGAAACTCAGAGCAGAAAACTCCGTCATGGTCCATATTGAAGAAACAGCTGCACCCTGGCTACCTAGGATCCCTTCTAGATACCTGAATAAGAGAATAGCATAGCAGAAGGCTCTCTTCTCACCCTCCACTCCCTCTAGCCAATTTGCAGGCAGGGAGAAAAAGCGGTAAAAATGACTCCACGACAATAGAAAAACGTGCATGAATATTTAACAGGAAAGGTGAAAATAGAGTTTTATATCTACTGCCAAAACTACCACTGTTACCACCACCATCACCACCACTACCATCACCACCACTAATACTAGTACTGTTACTGTGCCCAGTATGACCATCGTCACCTGGGTGAGTCTAGAGATAGACTCAACTGGCTTCAGGATTTCACTGACCACAGTCTAGCAGACAACGTTTTAGGAGGAAGAGATGGAATAACAAAGGAATGTATGATATTACATAGACGTGTATGTCCCACATAAGAATACACATTAGTGTATGGTAATTCATAGAAGTACATAGAAGCGTATGGCAGTACATAGAAGTGTATGGTACATAAGAGCACACAGAATTTTATGGTAGTACACAGGAGTACATTTGAGTGCATGGGAGAACATGGATGTACAAGAGATTACAAGGGCAAGGCAGGAAGCAGCATATCCCACAGTCCACAGCAAGACTAACTCTGACGACCAATAATTTTATGTAAATAGTTAAGGTAGAGTCTACAATAGACGGCAGGAAGAAAAATGAAGAAAGTTTAAGGAGAGTGAAAAGGGAGGGATTATCGGAAGAGGGCTGACGAAAGAAGAAAGGGGGCTGGAGATATGAAAAAATGGGAGGAGGAAGAGAAGGATAGAGCATTGAAGGAGGAGGTGAAACGAAGTAAATGTTTCATGAGGAGAGACTGAAATACTTATGAAGAGACAGAGTCTATTATAATAGAGGAGGCAAGGGAAAAAGAGAGGGCACTGAAAAGGAGGAAACGGGCAAGAGCAGTCTGAAGAGGTGAAAAGAAAGTGTAGAATTATCGAATAGAAGAGGACGCAGGTGGAGAAAATGTAGAGGCCGAAACAGAGAGAGAGAGAGGAGAGAGAGAGAGAGAGAGAAGAGAGAGAATGAGAGGAGGAGAGAGAGAGAGAGAGAAGAGAGCAAACGAACAGCTTGACGAAAATAATAAAGCGTTCGCTGCAAAAAGTGACGCTATTAACTATTATGATCCTAAATAACAGACGTACGAATAACACACGCGACGACGCAGCAAACACACAGTGAAGCACAAATACACAGTGACGCTATAAACACACAACAGTGAGCACAAAGGCCAAAACACAGTGACGCACAAACACACACAGTAGACGCACAAACACACACAGTGACGCCACAACACACACAGTGACCACACAAACACACAGTGACGCCAACACACACAGTGACGCCACAAACACACACAGTGACGCCACAAACACACACACACAGTGACGCCACAAACACACAGTGACGCCGCAAACACACACACTGACGCCACAAACACACACAGTGACGCCACACACACACAACACACAGTGACGCCACAAACACACACAGTGACGCCACAAACACACACAGTGACGCCACAAACACACAGTGACGCCACAAACACACACAGTGACGCCACAAACACACACAGTGACGCCACACAACACACACACAGTGACGCCACAAACACACACAGTGACGCCACACACACACAGTGACGCACAAACACACAGTGACGCCACAAACACAGTCACCAGTGACGCCACAACACACCACAGTGACGCCACAAACACACAAGTGACGCCACAAACACACAGTGACGCCACAAAACACATACAGTGACGCCAACACAACACACACAGTGACGCCACAAACACACAGTGACGCCACAAAACACCACAGTGACGCCACACACACGACGCACACCCCAGTGACGCCACAAACACACACAGTGACGCCACAAAAAACACACACAAGTGACGCCACACACACACAGTGACGCCACACACACACAGTGACGCCACAAACACACACAGTGACGCCACAAACACACACAGTGACGCCAACAAACACCACACCACACAGTGACGCCACACACCAGTGACGCACAACACACACAGTGACGCCAAAACACACACAGTGACGCCACAACACACACAGTGACGCCACACACATGACCCACACACACAACACACACACACCCCACACCACACAACACACACACACACACACAGTGACGCCACACACACAGTGACGCCACAAACACACACAGTGACGCCACACACACAGTGACGCCACAAACACACACAGTGACGCCACAAACACACACAGTGACGCCACACACACAGTGATGCCACAAACACACAGTGACGCCACAAACACACACAGTGACGCCACAAACACACACAGTGACGCCACAAACACACATCCACTGCCTTCATAAATCGTGAAGATAAAAAGGACCAAGCTAATGGTCTTCATTAATTCCAGTTTCATTGCATGTGTTTCTTTATCAGGGGAGCAGACACGCTGCTAGTGGGGAGAAGGGGGAGAGGAGGAGGGGGAGAGGAGGAGGGGGAGAGGAGGAGGGAGAGAGGAGCCTGAAAGAGGTGGAAGAAGAGGGGAGGAGAGGGTAATAGGGAAGAGGAGTTGTAGGAACAGAAGGATGGAAGGACTGGAGAACAGAGAATGAAAAAAGGAACATGAACGTGAACAGGGAAATAGAGAAAAGGAGGGAAAAGGGAGATTGAGGAGTGTAAAATAATGAAAGGGAAGGGGAAATAAGGAAGAGAGTATAAGGAGGGAAGTCTACGGTGAGAGGAAGGAAACGGAATGTGGAGAGATGAGGGAACGAGACTGGGATTGGTAAAAGAAATGGGGCAATAAAACGTTCGTTTTAATACGTTACAATGTTTGAATTTCTGCACGATGTAAAAAGCGCCGAAGTAATAATAAATTAGTAATCTCAGGATTAAGCCATGTTACGTTAGATTAGATTAACCTTATTTGTCAAAATCTCCTTCGTAAATCAAGATAAAGGCTGCGTGTTCTCTTGTTTACAAATAGATCTAGTTTAGAGTAAGACACATGTGTAACATCTGGGTATCTTTATTGTAGACGTTTCGCCATCCTAGGTTGAGGGACTGATTACCTCATCTTCTGTACATAGTTCTACTGTCTTCAAGTTATGTCCTAGAATTTGTATTGATAAAGCCACTGGATGGCGAAACGTCTACAATAAAGATACCCAGATGTTGCACATGTATCTTACTCTCATCTTGTCGGTATTATATATCATTCGTACACAGATCTAGTTTAGGTCCTCCCGGCTGGTTTTCACAGGTAAATGCGACGTACTGTAAGTGATGTCACATTTGCATCTTTAATTGTCATTAATAACTATGTAAATATTTGCATTATATAAATATGGCAAAATTCACTATAGTGATTTAGTTATGAGTGTCTTGACATACGTAACACACTTGTGTCGGCCGAGCTGACGTCTGGCGGTAGTATGAATGATCAGAGAAATATAGCTGGTGACTTGTGCCAGTGATGTGGTAAGTTGCATTTTCCAAGGAGGTTACTATGGGAAACTTTCTGGCTGAATTTACTCTGCCTTTCTACAAGTTTAAATCATTTGTGTTTAAAATTAGTCCTTCCAGTTAGGAATAAATTTTCAGATCGTCAGTGACTTGTCTAGAATCTTATGAATCGGAATTAGAGTTGAATATTTAATTGTGCTGAACTTTTACATGTCTTGAAAAAAATATTCTCTTCGGTGAACATGTTCTCTCTCACTTTCGATACTTTGTATATCTGTCCCTTCTATCTAAAGTAATAAAGAACGAAAAGGCACAATACTGTGACTGGAACAATACACAAATAACCCGCGCATGGGAGAAAGAAGTAGGTTAGGTTACGGAGGTTTTGATCATGGAACCCGGACAATGTTCCGACGCGGTCTTAGATGATAGACCCGCTTTGGAGCTTTTGGTCATCTGACGAGGCCTTCCGCTGGCTACGGTCACCCTTAAATATGGTCATTTTAACCATTGTTATTAGAAAGAAGCTTATGACGACGTTCGATCGACTTGAGTTGACAAGTCACATATAGACAGAACTTAAGAAGAAGGAGCATGCAGCAGGCTACTGGCCCAGGCGAAGGCAGGTCCAAGTCTCCTACGGCTTTGCACAATGCCCTAACTAGTAGGTCAGTCACATCAGGAAGGATGCACGGCATCTGACCTAACAGCACAGGCTGCCAGGTCCAATCACACCCACCACCATATGTAAGGTATTCACGATACCCACCTGAGATGAATGGGTCAGAGAACACTGTTGATAATTAGACATGTGCAACTCTTTGGTATCTTATGAGGAAACGTTTCCCCACACAGTGGCTTCATCAGTCCATACAAAGGAGAATCGTGAAGAACAGGAGAAAAATGAGGTAATCAGTCCCTCAACCTTGAGTCGATGTCGTCAGTCCATCAATCTCCTGCCTACGGTACATAAGCTACTTCTCGGCACATATGCTGTCTTCTATGCAAGATTGATGGACTGACCACATCGACTCAAGGTTGAGGGACTGATTACCTCATTCTTCTCCTGTTCTTCACGATTCTCCTTTGTATGGACTGATGAAGCCACTGTGTGGCGAAACGTTTCCTCAATAAAGATACCCAAGAGTTGCACGTGTCTAACATACCTTACCTGACCTGAAGTATACTACTTTTACATGTAGTAAACAAGAGTAAACATCAAGTGTAAAGTACAGAAAGTTGCACAAGTGTCTCATTCATCAATCTGTCGGTTTCTTAAACCATTTATATAAAACAAAAAAGACGGAAGGTATACGTCTGGCATCGAGTGATATCGTTGCTATTTAAAGCGTTGTTAATCCAACGCTTTACATTTAGATAGGAGGACGGGATGGTCTACCAGAGCCAAGCACCAATCATCTTATCAGAGTAAGATACGCTGCTTAGTCAACCATAACTCAGATATATCCTTTGATGGTTACCTGTTCCACCAATGAGAACCTTCTTTCCACCAACACTTCGAAGTTTCCATCAATGAGAACTCCTCGTCCACTGGCACTTCGTAACCTCCACCAGTTAGAACCCACTTTTCACCAGCACTTAACAGCCTCTACCACTCATAATTCTACTAACATCATTCCTCACAAGAAATACATATGAAACTTCAACTAATCACGACTTCTGCGGTCTCCACCACTGAAACATCAGCTTCTGTCACTATTGCGGTCTCCACCACTGAAACCTCAGTTTCTGTCACTATTGCGGTCTGCACCAATGAAACCTCAGCTTCCAATCACTGCTCTTGGGGGTCTCCACTAATGAGTATCCAGCTTTAGCCTCCTTTTGGCGACTCTCCACCAATGAGATCTCAGCCGCTAAAACATTCATCTACGCCCGCCAATGAGTACAGTCGTTTGGGGTTTGCGCTAATCAGGTGGGCCAATCATTACCCGGTTATATGGGTCTTAAACAGCGGATGGGCAGTTTATGAGCGCAAGCTGGATGAGGCGCTTCTATTTACAACTTTTTTCCTAACAAAGTCAAGATACGGAACAAAATTAGATTGCGCTTTAAACTTCACGACTCATCCCCCCCACCATCCCTCTACTTCTTTTTGTAAAGAAACTAATGTCGGATTGAGGCGTTTTAAGTGTGTTGTAGAGAACTGGGGTGATTAATAGGGTAGTTTAAGAAATTGGGTTGTCTGAAGGGGCCGTTTAGAAAAATGGGTTGTTTGATAGGGCAGTTTAGGGTATCAGGTTATTTGAAAGGGCAGTTTAGGGAATTGGGTCTGAAAAGGCAGTTTAGGGAATTGGGTTGTTTTAGGGACATACGAAATTGGAATGCTTGGAAGGGTTTAAGAATTCGGGTTGTTTAAACGGTATAAGGGAATTGGGTTGTTTAAAGGATTCGATTGCTGCGACAAGAGGAAATTAGGGAATTAGAAATGCTTAGAGAACAGAGTTTGGAGAACTGGGTTGTTTAAGAGGTTTATTTAAAGAACTGGGTTCAGAAAAGTGGGTTGCAGAGAACAGAGTTGCTTTACTGTTTTTTTTTTTTGTTTTTACAAGCTCTGGTTGTTTACTAAGCTTAAAG
Source organism: Cherax quadricarinatus (assembly GCF_026875155.1). Taxonomy (NCBI): domain Eukaryota; kingdom Metazoa; phylum Arthropoda; class Malacostraca; order Decapoda; family Parastacidae; genus Cherax; species Cherax quadricarinatus. The sequence continues at coordinate 38,730,793 of NC_069410.1, forward strand.
AACTGGGCTAAGAGGGTTGTTTACAAGGCTTATTTAAAGAATTGGGTTAATTCTAGACTTCTTTAAACAAATGGCTTAAGAAGACTGTTTAAAGAATTAGGGTGTTTACTAAGCCTCTTCAGAAAAGTAGGTTTTATGAAAGGCTTAGTTAGAGAATGTGCTGCTGAGAGAGAGCTGTTTAAGAAGGCTGCTCGGATAACAGAACTCTGTGACGGAGGGCTATTTCAAAGCAATTAAACAAATCACCTTTCTAAGGCAGCTTAGAAATCGAGGTTTTCTTGATGGCACCTCAGGCTAAAAAAAAAAAAAAAAAAAAAAAAAAAAAAAAAAAAAACATTCATTGGACAGTTTGCAAAGTTCAGTGGGAAGCAGGGAAACTCGAGGATAATTCAACCTACTTCGCCTCAAAAAATATTCTGCAAGGCTGTTGAGGCTGCATCTGTTAAGGAGCGGCCTCCCTGTGAGCAGTTCGGCTACACAGGCATCTCTCTTCCTCTTTATTGCCACACTTGGGGAATTTACAGAGCATCAACGTGATGCCAAGAGCAAGTTTGTCGAAGAAGCAACACAAGTGGGAATGTGGAAATGGAAAGCTTGGGGAAGGTAATGTTTAATTTAGCTCTGTTGTTATTTTTGGAACATATAATACGTGCATAGTAACAGACACAGACGCGCAGATATACGCACACACAGACATACATTCACACGTGTACACACGAACTCTTGTACACTCATAAGTATGACCTATGAGGAGAGACTAGAGAAGCTAAACCTAACGACACTACAGGGCAGAAGGACCAGAGATGACATAATTACGACGTACAAAATATTCAGGGTGGACAGGGAGAGTCTGTTTGGCAGGCGGGTCTCTGGAACATGAGGTCACATCTAGATGTTGAAAGCACAGGTGAGCCACAGGCATGTTACGAAATACTTCTTTAGCCTTAGAGTTGTTAGGAAGTGAAACTACCTCAACAGCGAAGTGGTAGAGGAAGAATCTACATTGCTTTAAGAATAGGCATGACAGGGCTCAAGCAAGCACGAGTGAAACCAGTAGCAGCAGCAGAGAAGCAGGGCCAGGAGCTGAGACTCGACCTCTGAAACCACAATTAGGTAAATAAAATTAGGTGAGTGTACACACACACACACACACACACACACACACACACACACACACACACACACACACACACACACACACACACACACGGACAAACATCAAACATAACAATTATATCATTAGCATTTAGAACACAAAATAAATAGTAATCAAAACAGTGTTGGGTAGCTTGAACACTGTATAATGATGTTAGGTTGTATCCTCCTCTTTCTCTCTCACACACCCTTATCTATCCTTCTCTCCCTATCACCCTTCCTCCACCCCACAGTGAGATTTCGGTTCTTCCATTCGTCCCCCAACCCCTTAGTACTTCCTATCACTTTCCCATTCTTCCCCCCCTTCATTCCTTAGTCCTTTGTCCCCTTTCCATTCCTTACTTCTTTTGCACACTCCATTCCTTATTCCCTTTCCTCCCATCATTCCTTAATCTTCCCTATCCTTCCCTCTTTTCTTTAATCCCTCCTTTATTTCCCTCCATTTCTTAGTTCTCCCATTCCTTCAATTCCTCCATCTCTTATACCAACTAATCATAATTTTGCATCTTCCCTCTTTATCAAACAGAGTAGTGAAGGCAGCGGTTGAAGACGGAAGGTGGTGGAGCAAAATGGAGGGAGAGAGAGAAATTAAGGGGAAAAAAAGTGGAGAAAGTTGAGGGATGTGTCCAGTGGAGGGGAGTAGATGAAGTAGAGGAGAGTAGGTAGTGTGAGATTATAAGGGCGTGGAAGGAGTGGAGAGACTTGGAAGGAGCTGAGGTTAATGGAATGTGCGAAGAAAATGGACGGGCAGGAAGTGGAGGGAGCTTAGGTGTATGGATTGTGTGGAGGGAATGGATGGGAATGGAAGAAGTGGCGGCTGGTGGAGGGTGATGGAGGGTGTAGGAAGGTGGAGAGGCGTGGAAGGTGAAGGGGGGGAAGGAGGGTGGTGGAGGGTCATGTAGTGTTGTGGAGGGTAGTTGAGGATAGTGGACGGTGGAGTGTCGTAGAGGGTAATGGAAAATAGTTGAGGATCGTGGAGGGTAGTGGAGTGTGGTGGAGGGTAGTGGAAAGCGGCGGAGGGTGGTGGAGGGTAGTGGAGGGGCGACAGTGGTCACTGCTGATAAAGACAGCAGTAACGAGGCGGTCTCCTCGCTGATAAAGGCAGCAGTAACAAGGCGGTCTCCTCTCCGATAAAGGCAGCAGTAACGAAGTGGCCTCCACGTGTGGAGGATAGTGGAGAGCGGTGAAGGGCAGTGGAGGGGCGACAGTGGTCACTGCTGATAAAGGCAGCAGTAACGAGGCGGTCTCCCCGCTGATAAAGGCAGCAGTAACGAGGCGGTCTCCTCGCTGAAAAGACAGCAGTAACGAGGCGGTCTCCTCGCTGATAAAGACAGCAGTAACGAGGTGGTCTCCACGTGTGGAGGGTGGTGGAGGGCAGTGGAGGGGCGACAGTGGTCACTGCTGATAAAGGCAGCAGTAACGAGGCGGTCTCCCCGCTGATAAAGGCAGCAGTAACGAGGCGGTCTCCTCGCTGATAAAGGCAGCAGTAACGAGGCGGTCTCCTCGCTGATAAAGACAGCAGTAACGAGGCGGTCTCCTCGCTGATAAAGACAGCTCATGTCTCGTGTGGATTATATGAGGGCGACAGGTCCCTGCTGATAAAGGCAGCAGTAACGAGGCGGTCTCCTCGCTGATAAAGACAGCAGTAACGAGGTGGTCTCCACGTGTGGAGGGTGGTGGAGGGTAGTGGAGGGGCGACAGTGGTCACTGCTGATAAAGGCAGCAGTAACGAGGCGGTCTCCTCGCTGATAAACTCTCTGGCTGGATTATCTTAACAAAACTTTCGCTTCACGACTACCCAGCCCCTCGAGGCTAATTTGCATGAAGCTGTGTAAAAGGGCGTGTCGTGGGGGTGGAGGGAAGGGGAGGAGAAAAAGGGGGGTAAGGAGTGTTAGAGGGGAAGGGTTAGAAGGGGAGGGGAAATGGGAGGTAACATACTGAAGTGGTGGAAAAGGAGAAGGGAGAAAGATGGGCATAGGAGTGAGAGATGAAGAATGGCGAAAGAAGAGGGAGGAAAAGTAGGTAAAAGTGGAGTAGAAGATGGGGAAAAAACGGGTCAGGAGAATAGAGGGGGAAGAGGTAGTAAAGAACGAAGAAGGGTGGAGGAGTGTGTGTGTGTGTGTGTGTGTGTGTGTGTGTGTGTGTGTGTGTGTGTGTGTTGTGAGGAGAGAGAGAGAGAGAGAGAGAGAGAGAGGGGATAAATGTGTGCTTTAGAAAGAAGAGGTAAGAAAATGTGTGTCTTACGAAGGAATCGGCCAGTGTGTTAATAAAAAAATAATAGTGTGTGTATATGTATATATATGCATATATATATATATATATATAAAATATATATATATATATATATATATATATATATATATATATATATATATATACACACCACACACACACTGCACTAGCCAAGGAGTCGAACCCATGCTGTTTTTTGTACCCACCATCGAAGACATACGGTGGTGTGGACGCCTCTGAGCTAATTTCATTCTACTCTCTGTTTGTGTACTAGCTCAACAAGCAGTATATTATATTATTGTACCCACGGAACAAATGGTATTGATCACTAACAACACTGCACTAGCCAAGGAGTCAAACCTATGCTGTTTTGGCCCGCCTCATGGTGAAAGAAAACGCATAACGCTTTAGACCATTAGACCACACAATCCTTAACAATGGTGTGTCCAGCCAAACTACATGTATACCCACCATCGAAAGACATACGGTGGTGTGGACTCCTCTGAGCTAATTAACAAGATCTGAGCTAATTAGCAAGATCTCATTTAAAATGACGTCCTTTCTAAAATTTTCATCTTATACGCTTAAAGATATTTGATGATATATATAAAGTAGTTGTACCATGCAGTATTTTTTCCTCATTTTGAGTTTACAAATCCGGGATGCAGCTGGTGATTTAGGACAGACCTTTGAGTAGTCAATCACACTACTTGTATAGGCTCCAGCGGCACGCCAATCCTAACTCCGGCTATCTTAGAAAACATTCAGAATCCCTCATGCCCTGGTATTGAAAGATCAGGGCCAATAAGCACAGCGCCTGTGGTTCACATAACCTGAATAACATATGCAAAGCTGCCAAATATAAGAACAGCCTTCGGGAATCTTAAATGGGAAACGCTCAGATCACTGTGCTCGGCATATGTAATACCAGTGAGTACTCCATCCCAGCTTGGGACTCTCATCACGTATGAGACTACGAGAATGATGAGATGTTTGCTACAAATCTGGTCCCAGTGCTACGAGAACAACGGCTACAAATATTGTCTATTAGAGGTACATTTTACATTACTAAAAACAGAGGAGACATGATCATAAATTACAGGATCCTCAGAAAAATTGCTCAAAAATGATAGGGTCAGTTATGCGAAACGGAAGGAAACTGAAGGGGACATAAATGGATGGTAATATACAGCAGAATAAGCATGAAAACGCAATAAATACAACACATCCGTGAGTGAAAACTCTGTAGACATCTTCAGCGAAACCGAGCTGCAGCACATCATAGGATGCTCGTATCAACCAAATATGCATATGCAAAACTAGTTAACATGAGAACAGTCATTAAGAACTTTAACATGGAGTCATTTAGAGCTCTACATATACGACATTCCTGCCATTTGTTTCGAGGGTACTTCTCATTCTGGCAGCCATGCTTCATGCGAGTTTTCATTGTTCACGGCTGGACTAAAAATCTATTGCTGCTAGCTTTCCGCAGGCTTACATAACCAACGAAACCTAACTGGAGGTAAGTGTTCAATTTCTTACAATAACAAGCACAAGCATGGAGCCCGAACCTGAAGAGTCGTGTCAAGAAGTTTTGCAAGACAGAAAGGAATCGCGAATCGATTGGTACAACAATTGAAGGGACAAAGTTCTAGGAGACGTTAAAGGAAATTAGACAAAACTAGAAAAGAGGACTAGAGAGAAATATATTAATGGGGACGCTGTAGCTAAATATCACAAGTGTGTGTGTGACAGCTGTTGCAGTATTCAGCCGACTTACAGTGTGTGTGTGTGTGTGTGTGTGTGTGTGTGTGTGTGTGTGTGTACATGAATGCGTGTTTTACACCACATACCAGAAGAATGCGAAAAGTTGATGAAAATATAACAGAGACAAATCCACAGCGAAAGAAAATTTCCATAAAGAATGAACAGAAAGACTTATTCCAAATTGAGGCAACTCTTACCACGACTGTCTCCAGTTACTTTAATTCTCATGGTGGTTATGCTGGCGTCTCAGAGCAACACACTCGTAACCAACAAGCACGGTTGTAGGCGAGGATCCCACTGAAAAACTGGGAATCTCGACCAAAAGAGGGATTTGTCACTTCAGTTCCCCACCCCTCCTCCTCCTTCCCTCAGTGGGTGGGTGATTTCGGATGGGGGTGGGAGGGAAGAAGAATCGGAATTAACATGTGTATGGTTAGTGTCTTGTATTCAGTTAGGCATTCGCCGAGGCACACACCCACGCACTCACCTAGGCACTCACCTAGGCACTCACCTAGGTGCACACTCATCTCTCCTGAGAGAGCCAAGTAGTTTCCTTCAATACTGTTCTTCTTCAATCCCTTCCTTTCCATTTTCTCTTACCTCCCTTTCCATTCTCTATCAATTGTCTTTCTCATCCTTTGTCGTTTTCCTTTCCCTTCTCTATCAATTTCTTTTTTCTTTTCTCTTACTTTCCTGTCCCCTTTTCGTCATATTCCCTTCCTTCTCTCTTACCCTCCTTTCTCTTCTCTCAATTTGGAGAGCCCAAGTAGCCTGCCTCCCTCTTATTCCCTCCCTCCTTGCTTCTCTCATACCTTCCAGAGTTGGAAACCTTCCTTCCCTCCTCCCGCCTACCTTGGAGACACCGGTGTATTTCTGAAGACTTTACGTCAGGTGTAGATAAATTTTCTTCTCTCCTGAGAAGTGATGCCTTCCCGGTGACTAAGATGCAAAGTCTTATATCCCTCAACATCAGAAAAATTCTCTACAATTTTCTGAAAATCAAAGCTGGCACAGTGGCACCAACATACACCGATGGACAGTGCCAACCTTTCCTCTAAGTAGCAACTGAGCAATGTTGAATAAGTGGAGATCAGGAGAAAACAACACGTAGAAACAAACAAATTTTCGTAATTTGAGAGTAAGGTTGCGCTATAAACTAAATTTTAAGGAGAAATTAAAAAAATCTTCGATATTTTGCAATATTGTCACTTTATTATTTTAGGGTACGTAATAGTCGATTATATTTTTTACTTATAGACAACCTAACCTAACCAAATTTGACCTAACCTAACTTAACCTATGCAAAAATAACTTAACCTAGCTAAATATGACCAAACATAACCAAATAAACAAACCAGTCTTAACCTGAATAATGTACACCGATGCAGTTCCTTAAAATCGTGTCTGGTGTTTGCTTCAGGAAAGCCGGAAGAATGAGCGCACGAACACAAGCATAACACCTTGAATAACTGACGCAAAATCAAGAAAAACAAAGCTCCTCTGAAGGTGGCTAAACCACACTGACAAACACCGCTGATACCTTCACTGACCGACAATGAACCGACAAAAAAAAAGCAGGTGACAGCAAGGACAAAAGCTCCTCTGAGGGCAGCATAATCACACAGACAAACACCGCTGACAGCTGTACTCGGCACATTTCAGGGAAGTAATAACTGGAAACGGGTACAAAGTTTGCTTGCTAAATTATGTAGCTTTGACGCTGCACCTCCCGTGATAACCAGTTTATAGAGATCACAGGATGAGGTTCGCTAGCTAGCTCTCTCTCTCTCTCTCTCCTCTCTTTCTCCAGTGTCTTTTTTTCCCTCCAATTCTCTTAGATGCAGATTTTTCGGCAATTTACTTGATTTGTACGCAGTTAAAACTGCTGTTATGTGCACAGTTCTCAAATATCGTGTATATAGCCCCCACCTGTCGTGTACACAATCTCCACCTGTCGTGTACACAACCCCCACCTGTCGTGTACGCAACCCCCAACTGTCGTGTACACAATCCCCACCTGTCGTGTACACAACCCCAACCTGTCGTGTACACAACCCCAACCTGTCGTGTACACACCAACCTTCGTTACAAACCCACCTGTCGTGTACACAACCCTCACCTGTCGTGTACACAACCCCCACCTGTCGTGTACACAACCCCCACCTGTCGTGTACACAACCCCAACTTGTCGTGTACACAACCCCAACCTGTCGTGTACACAACCCCAACCTGTCGTGTACACAACCCCAACCTGTCGTGTACACAACCCCCACCTGTCGTGTACACAACCCCAACCTGTCGTGTACGCAGACCTCTGTCGCGTACGTTGTCCCCACCTGTTGTGTACAAAACCCTACCTATTGTGTACACAACCCTCACCTGTCGTGTACGCAGCCCCACCTGTCGCGTACGTAGTCCCCACCTGTCGTGTACATAATCCCCACCTGTCGTGTACTCAACCATACCGCTAGTGTACACAGCCTCCACCTCTCGTGTACACAGCCCCCACCTCTCGTGTACACAGCCCCCACCTGTCATGTACCCAATCCCCCCATCTGTCGTGTACACAACCCCCTTCTGTCGTGTAAGCCGCTTCCGCTAGTTTTTCTAGTAGCAACTGTCATACAAGCAGATATCAGCTGGCACACATGTTAAGTACACAACCACACTTTATATATGTCCCCACCTAAAAGTTACGTACGCATCTTCTACCTATCATCTACACAACTCTACGCAACTATATCTCATCTACGTAATAATAACTGTCTTCTACACAACTCTGTCATTTATGGAATTCTACCGAATTTCTTGCATGTTACGCAACTCTACTTGCCATAATGCGTTGCCTACCTTTCAAATACGCATCCCACCCGCTAATTTTACAACTCCACCTGTAATATGCGTACCTATACCTGTCATCAAAGCAGTTCTACCCTTGTCATATACGCAAATATACATCTAACTATCATATACGCAATTATATCTCTAACAAAACTCTACCAATCATTCATGCAAATATTATGTCACCTACTCAACGCTCCCTGCCATCTACACAGATCTGCCTGCCATCCACGTAGCTCTGCCTGCCACACATAATTACAACTAATTATATTATAACCTGTTTATTCACAGGGAAAAGCACAACGCCCGCAGGGGTAATAGAGCGTCTAAGCAAAATGGAAGGGAATCAGGTACGATTCAAGGAAGGGAAGGACACAAATTGAAGGAAAAAAAAGAGAACACAAAAAACTGAAGGAAATGAGAACACCTACAGAAACTGAACGAAATGAGAACACGAGCAGAAACTGAACTAAAATAGGAGAACGCCTGCAGGTAGTGAACGGAAACATAAGGATACCTACAGACAGTGAACGAAAACAGGAGGACACCTGCAGAAACTGAAAGAAAACGGGGGTCAGTAAACAGACATGGCGGCTTCACCTGTCTCTACTTAGCCCTGGATGTGTTGAATTTAATTCCCCACACTTCCCTTCACTTTCCTTCGAACTCTGATGAACACGAGGGGAGAGAACACAGAGGGAGGGAGAGGGGGGAAAGGTCAGCCTGTTGACCTTTAATATTCTCAAGATTTACCCCTCTCCCCCAACCGGAAGAGTTGTGATACCTCGATGCTGGTGAGGGGTGAGGGGGGGCTCTTGATCCAATGAATTAGGCCAACTCTCCTCTTCCTTGGTTCGGATTTTTTCTTTTTGCCCGCAGAAATGTTTGCTGTCTGTAGGGACATTGCAAGAAATTATATTTGTCGGACATTACAAGAAATGACATGTGTCTGACATTGCAAGAAATGACACGTGTCGGACATTGCAAGAAATGACACGTGTCGGACATGCAAGAAATGACACGTGTCGGACAGTGCAAGAAAGAACATGTGCCGACGTACACAAATTTTCAGGTAAAAGATTCGTGAAGTCTCCAAATAAGTGATCTTTCTGGTCACCACAACAGTAACCTCAGGGCCAAACAAAAAAACCCACAACGGTAACCCACTTCGGTCACTCAGTCGAACGTTCGGTTCACAACAGAGAAGGCCCACGTTCATCTCTCCCGGGACGAAGGTACCCACTGCATCTCCGCTTTTCACTTGGTTAATTTTGCACTTCTTCCCATATCTCTCGCTCTCCAGTATGTTGTTATGGCAGTGTGCAGATTCGGGACAAGGCTCTCATATACTTTCCAGATATATATTATATATCTCTTTCTCCTCTTCTCTTAAATGCTTTATTAGGTTAGGTTTAATTAGGTTAGCTCAGTTAAGTTGATTAGGCTAGGTTAATTTAAGTTAGGTTAGGCTTCGATAGGTTAGGTTATGCTAGGTTAGGCTAAGATAGGCTAGGCTAGGTTATATCACATTAGATTAAGTTAGGTTAGATTAAGTTAGATTAGGCTAGGTTAAGCTAGGTTGGCTAGGCTATGTTACATTACGTTAGGTTAGGTCCATAGATATAGCATAAAATATATTTACCTACAATTAGATATACTTAAAAACTGCTGCAATACGTTTGGTAACAAGGTAGCTGAGCGTTAGCAAGAAACGTTTGAATCTGCACGACTATGAATCTTGGTGCGAGAATGCGTTACTCGTGGCGTAATTCCTTGCTGCTTGCGTAGCTGGAGACAGCTAGAGTGAGTGTACATAACTTGGAAGACGAAGCCACAGCCAGACACCAGCTATACATGCAAGATAAGCCTTGACAAGAGTGGTAGGGGAAAAAAGCAATGAAGGAGGGAAGTGAAGGAGGGGAGTGAAGGAGGGGGAGTGAGATAGGGGAAGTGAAGGAGGGTGATTGAAGAAATGGGAGTGTAGGAGGGAGGAGTGAAGGAGAGAGTACTGGAGGAAGAGGTGAGGGGAGGGAGGGAGGAAGGGAGGGAGGAGAGAGAGAGAGGAGAGAGAGAGAGAGAGGAAGAGAGAGGAGAGGAGAGAGGAGAGAGGAGAGAGAGCGAGAGAGAGGAGGAGAGAGAGCAGAGAGCGAGAGAGAGAGGAGAGAAGAGAGCGAGAGAGAGCGAGAGAGGAGAGAGCGAGAGAGCGAGAGAGAGCGAGAGAGAGAGAGAGAGAGCGAGAGAAAGAGCACAGAACAATATGCTCAGTTGGAGATCAATGTTTTGCACACACACAAAAAAAAACCGATGTTTTTAACGAGTGTTTGTTTATACTCAAGCACTGTCGCAAGATATTTGTAGAACCAAGCGGTGGAGGGAAGAGCGAGAGGGAGTCAGGGGAAGGGTAGGGAAGGAAGAGTGCAATGGAAAGGAGTAACTGTGGGATAGGATGGAATAGTTACAGGGTGGCGTGGCTTATAAGATGGAATGGTTATAAGACCGGAATGTTGCGATGGATGAAGCTAAGAAGGATGTTACAGGGCGAGAGAGAGAGGTAAGAAGGGAAGGGGGGTGAGAGAGGGAATGAGGGAGGGAGATGAAGGGAAGAAAACGAGAGGGAGTAGAGTGAAAAGACTGGAATCAATAAAAGAGTAAGAGGTGGAGAGAAGGGAAAATAGGTAGGGGAGGGAAGGAAGGTGACAGGAAGGGAAAAAGGAAGGGAAGGTGGAAGGGTGAAAGTAGAGAGAGGTGGGAGTGGGGAAGAGTAAAGGCACCACTTGTAGGAGAGTAATTCACCCCACAACAAAAATGGGAGAGGCTGCAGCTTATTAAAAAGGGAGAGTAATGTAAACATCAGCAAGACGGGGGAACAATGGAACAGAAGCCAGGTCAAAGTTCAGGAAGAGTGGGGAGAAGAACACAGGTGAGCGAAGGGAAAAAAAAAGAGGGCGGAAGAGAAGGAGAGAGGATAGGATAGAAGGGGAGTGGAGGTTAGCAGACAAGATGAATGGAGAAAGTAGTGGAATGGGAATAGAGGAGGAGGAAGAAGGTAATCTGGAAGGAGGAGGTAAGAGAAAGGGAAGAGGAAGATGGACGGAGAGTGGAAAGGGGACGAATGTAACAGAAGGAAAAAAAAGGAATGAAAGAGTAGAATAAAACATGTTTATCATTTTTTCCACTTTTCGTAAACAAAATTAGATACATCAGCAGTGTGCTGTGACACTATTCTGCATGATAGTTACAGTGGGAACGCTTACAATGTGACTAACTTGACTCACGAAATCGTAATGACACGATTGCAAACAAACCATACCACGGGCGGGATTTGAACCCGCGGTCAGAGAGTCTCAAAACTCCAGACCGTCGCGTTAGCCACTGGACCAGCTAGCCACAACATTACGATTTCGTGAGTCATGTTGACGGCAGTGAAGGGACTTGAGCTAGAGTTCGTCACGGCCACGCTAGCTGGAGATTCGTCTGTAAAAACTTGCATTTGTGGTTACAGTGGTGCCTATGCTAACCTTCCTATGGTGTAGAAATATACCTAGTTGGACGAATCTTATTGTGGCTAGCTGGTCCAGTGGCTAACGCGACGGTCTGGAGTTTTGAGACTCTCTGATCGCGGGTTCAAATCCCGCCCGTGGTATGGTTTTAATGTGACTAATTTGTTTTATATGATATAATCAGTGGGAACACCCATAGCTTGCTGTAAACCTATTTTACATGATACACAGCGGGAACACCCACTGTGATGATACCCTATTGCACATGATAGTTACTGAGTGGGAACACCCACAGTATGCTGCAACTCTTCTATATATACGTTACATAGTGGAAACACAAGCTATTTATATTTCTCAGTCATATTCTAGTCGCACAGGATGATTTACATACACAGTCGCGAGGGAAAGGAAGGAGAGAAGAGGAAAGAGAAGGGGGAGGGATGGGGAGATAGAATCACGTCATGATCTGTTTCCTGTGGAGTTGCTGTCTTTGTTGCTAATACCTACTCTGTTGGTTGGTTGGTACCTACTACTCTGCTAGTTAGATTGGTACCTACTCTACTGGTTGGTTGATTGGTTAATGGGGATAAATCGTATCGTTTACATGAGGGTTCTTACGACTTCACGAAACTTGTTCACCACCAGTCAAGAATTTAATCCCAAAAAATAGGGACTAAAGTAATATCTTGGTGTATATACTGAACACAGAGGCATACACATCTCCGTGTATATACACAGATATACATCTCTCGGTGTATATACACAGATATATGCCTCTTAGTGTATATACAGAGACAGACACACCTCTCCGTGTACATACAGACATAAATCTCTCCGTGTATATACAGACATACACCTCTCGGTGTATATACACAGACATACACCTCTCTGTGTATATACACAGACATACACCTCTCCGTGTATATACACAGACATACACCTCTCCGTATATATATCCTGGCAGCTGCTTCTACAGACTTTATTTGTTCATTTTCATGTTTTTTTTTTTTGCTATGTCCCCCAGTTCTAATTTTTGTGCAGTTCTTTGATGAAATTGCAGACGAAGATTACTGGGCTATCTTCCTTGACTTGATGACTACCTTGTTTGACTTCATGACTACTTGGCTTGGCTTCATGACTACCTGGCTTGGCTTCATGACTACCTGGCTTGGCTTCATGACTACCTTGTTTGACTTCATGACTACCTGGCTTGGCTTCATGACTACCTGGCTTGGCTTCATGACTACCTTGTTTGACTTCATGACTACCTGGCTTGGCTTCATGACTACCATGTTTGACTTCATGACTACCTGGCTTGACTTCATGACTACCTTGTTTGACTTCATGACTACCTGGCTTGCTTCATGACTACCATTGTTTGACTTCATGACTACCTGGCTTGGCTTCATGACTACCTTGTTTGACTTCATGACTACCTGGCTTGGCTTCATGACTACCTGGCTTGGCTTCATGACTACCTGGCTTGGCTTCATGACTACCTTGTTTGACTTCATGACTACCTGGCTTGGCTTCATGACTACCTTGTTTGACTTCATGACTACCTGGCTTGGCTTCATGACTACCTGGTTGGCTTCATGACTACCTGGCTTGGCTTCATGACTACCTTGTTGGACTTCATGACTACTGGCTTGGCTTCATGACTACCTGCTTGGCTTCATGACTACCTGGCTTGGCTTCATGACTACCTTGTTTGACTTCATGACTACCTGCTGCTAGCTCTGGCTTGACTTCATGACTACCTTGTTTGACTTCATGACTACCTGGCTTGGCTTCATGACTACCTGACTTGGCTATGACTCCTGACTTCTTCATGACTACCTGGCTTGGCTTCATGACTACCTTGTTTGACTTCATGACTACCTGGCTTGGCTTCATGACTACCTTGTTTGACTTCATGACTACCTGGCTTGGCTTCATGGACTACCTGTTTGCTTCATGACTACCTGGCTTGGCTTCATGACTACCTTGTTTGGACTTCATGACTACCTGGCTTGGCTTCATGACTACCTTGTTGACTTCATGACTACCTGGCTTGGCTTCATGACTACCTGACTTGGCTTCATGACTACCTGGCTTGGCTTCATGACTACCTTGTTTGACTTCATGACTACCTGGCTTGGCTTCATGACTACCTTGTTTGACTTCATGACTACCTGGCTTGACTTCATGACTACCTTGTTTGACTTCATGACTACCTGGCTTGGCTTCATGACTACCTTGTTTGACTTCATGACTACCTGGCTTGGCTTCATGACTACCTGGCTTGGCTTCATGACTACCTTGTTTGACTTCATGACTACCTGGCTTGGCTTCATGACTACCTTGTTTGACTTCATGACTACCTGGCTTGGCTTCATGACTACCTGGCTTGGCTTCATGACTACCTGGCTTGGCTTCATGACTACCTGGCTTGGCTTCATGACTTCCTTGTTTGACTTCATGACTACCTGGCTTGGCTTCATGACTACCTTGTTTGACTTCATGACTACCTGGCTTGGCTTCATGACTACCTGTTGGACTTCATGACTACCTGGCTTGCTTCATGACTACCTGGCTTGGCTTCATGACTACCTGGCTTGGCTTCATGACTACCTGGCTTGGCTTCATGACTACCTTGTTTGACTTCATGACTGCCTGGCTTGGCTTCATGACTACCTGGCTTGGCTTCATGACTACCTTGTTTGACTTCATGACTGCCTGGCTTGGCTTCATGATTACCTGGCTTGGCTTCATGACTACCTGGCTTAGCTTCATGACTACCTGGTTTGGCTTCCTGACTACCTTGTTTGACTTCACGACTACCTGGCTTGGCTTCATGATTACCTTGCTTGGCTTCATGACTACCTGGCTTGGCTTCGTGATATTTTCTTTGCTTCGATACATCACTTCCTTGGCTTCGTGACGTCACTTCCTTGGCTTCGTGACGTCACTTCCTTGGCTTCGTGACGTCACTTCCTTGGCTTCGTGATTTCACTTTTTTTAGTACTTTTTTCTGTAGTCGTCCCGTTGTGGGAAAGAAAGATTCGTCAGATTTCTATAAATTTCCAACAAGAAAATAATAATAATAATAATAATAATAATAATAATAATAATAATAAATTTTCATATTTTGCTATTTTATTATTGTCAGTGGAAAGCGTTAAACCCGTTGGGTCATATAGAGCCTAGAGAATGGAGGGTAATCAGTTTTGATCCAAGGAAAATGAGGGTAGCGTTATTTCCATTGATCAAAGGCTCTGCACCAGCCCCAAGACGACCTTCCTGAACCATCATCATAGAACTTAATAATTATGAGGATGTTTTGACCCTATGTTCTCACCTACTTGTCTTTGAGGGGGGTCCAGTCTCGGCTCCTGGTCAAGGTTTGGCGGAGAATCGAGTCTTCGCCCGCCCTAAAGCCTCAACAAACACACCTCTGTAACTAGTCAGACCCTTCTGGCAGGCCATATATTAAAAATAACAACGACTTAAGTTACGTTTACGCGTGCTGAGACATCCGCCTTTACCATTATCGTAGTCTCATGACTCGTTGGTATTCCTTGATGCACTGTACAGCTTGACGGGGTACCTAAGCTTCCTCTAATTTATGACTCAATCTCTGGTGGGGTACAGTGTTAAATGCTTTCGTGTGTGTGTGTGAGAGCGCACCATACACACACACACACACACCACACACACACACACAAACATGCTCTTGATAGATGAATGTCATACATATAGCACTTAACATTAGTACGGGAGAGAAGCTGGGAAGAGATTAAGTGGTGGTACCGCATGCTTGGTCGACACAAACATTAGTGAGCGCGTGCGCAGGCGCTAAGGTCAGACAAACATACAATAACGTAGTTGCTAAATAAGTGTAGGAGCAGGACAAGGTTTTTGGAACTGACAGTAATTTAAATAACACAGTGAAAACATACGAAGTGACACACACACACACACACACACACACACACACACACACACACACACACACACACACACACACACACACACACACACACACACACACACAAACGTACGTACACACGCGCACACAGCCTGCTAACCGTTAGCCTAAATAAACAAGAACCAGCCTCGTACTCACAAATCCCTAATACACACACACATATATACCCATATATATATATACGCCTATATATACATTCATGCATAACGCGTGCACACGTTCACGCACGCACTCAAACCCAAAACTAACGCTCACACAAGTACACCCACATGTATAGATACACACACAGGTTAGTTCCAGAGCTAAGGGGAATGTCCTACGAAGAAAGGTTAAGGGAAATCGGCCTGACGACACTGGAGGACAGGAGGGTTAGGGGAGACATGATAACAACATACAAAATACTGCGTAAATAGACAAGGTGGACAGAGACAGGATGTTCCAGAGAGGGGACACAGCAACAAGGGGTCACAATTGGAAGTTGAAGACCCAGATGAGTCAAAGGAATGTTAGGAAGTATTTCTTTAGTCATAGGGTAGTCAGGAAGTGGAATACCCTAGAAAATGACGTAGTGGAGGCAGGAACCATATATAGCTTTAAGATGAGGTATGATAAAGCTCATGGAGCAGGGAGAGAGAGGACCTAGTAGCACTCAATGAAGAGGCGGGGCCAGAAGCTGACTCTCGACCCCTGCAACCACAATTAGGTGAGTACACACACACACATACATGAACACAGGGCAAATGACACCTCACTCTGACTTGAGAGCATTACCCACTCCTTTACCTCCAGGTACCTACACCTACCTACCTCTCTCTCTCTCTCTCTCTCTCTCCCTCCCCCATTCCCCCTCTCTCTCCTTCTTTCTCTTTCTCCATTTCCCCCTTTCTCTCCCTCTAGCTCTCTTCCCACTCTTTCTCCACCCCCATCACTCTCCCTGTCCCCTTCCCTTCCTCCCCCTTACAACTCCCCACCCCCACCTCCTTTATCCCTCTATCCCTCTTTCTCTCCACCTGTCTCTCTTTTTCTCTCCACCTCTCTCTCTCTCTCTCTCTCTTCCTCTACCCCTCTTTCTCTCCACCTCTCCCTCTCTAATTATCAACCTCCACCCCTCACCTCCTCTATCCCTCTTTCTCTCCACCTCTTTTTCTTTCCCCCTCCCTCTCTCGTCCTCTACCCCTCCTCTCCATCTCTCTCTCTCTCTCTCTCTCTCTCTCTCTCTCTCTCTCTCTCTCTCTCTCTCTCTCTCTCTCTCTCTCTTCCTACCTGTTTCACACACACACACACACACACTCTACCCCCCTTCCCACTCTCCACCTCTCCATCACTCTGTTCCCCTCCCTCCCTCTCTCCATTTCTCTCCCCCTTCCTATCTCTCTCCTTGCAACTCTCCCACTCCACACACACGTACACACACAAACATTACAACACCTAACCCATAAAAAATGGTGGCTCAAAGGGAAAGTCAAAGGCTCAGAGGATCAGAGGAAGATGGTTCTGGTAAGGAAGATTCGATGGAAGAGCAATGTAAAAGGATAGAACAAGAGTGGGAGAACAAACTAGGTGAGCTTTCTGCAAAAATGGAGAAGAGGATGGAGGCAGAGATGAAATGGGAGTCACAAGCCGAAGCCGCAAAAGCCAGGATATGAGCCCTAGAATATGAGGTAAATAGGTTGAAGCAAGTTAGAGGACTATTGCCCAGAGGAGACATAGCATCTGAAGCAGGTACACCTCTATTAAACGAGGAGTCCAATGGAAAGGAAGGAAGGAAGGAAACATGACTTACGCTAAGGCCCTATCAGTCCACCAAGCAGGGCCGAGGAATGAAGAGGAAGAGCTGCTGGAAGCAGGGATAGCAGTAAGGGAGTGGGGAGAAGGTGGAGAGGGGGACAGGTCCAATGCAGAGGCACGACCATGCCACCAAGAATTACAGGAAACAGTAAGAGAAAATGGCCATGCACAAACGGGATCCAGAGACACAAAGGGAAAGGCAATGGGAGGAAGAGAGGGAGAAATCAGTATTTATTCATGGGCTTCAGGAGAGCGAGTGGAGGACACACAATGAAAGATGGCAGGAAGAAAAGCATTAGATTGAAAACATCATCAAATAAATAGGCGAGGAGGACATGACTGAGATAGCAAATTTTCAAAGAATAGGAGGGTACTAGAAGAAGAGAAATCAGCTGGTCAAACTGATTTTCAAGATAGAAATGGTGCAAAACAGGATCCTGCAAGAGAAACCATGGCTGAAGGAATCGTCAACATACAAGAACATAACGAGAGCAGCTGAGGGAGAGGACACAGAAACGAAAGAGGCTAGGAAGAGAAACAAGGAAAATGCAGAGGACAACCAGAGCAGGGCAGAACAACAAGTGCAAGAACAAACACAACCATCCCCAGAACCAAACAACTAAACATGCTATTCCAACACAAACCACAATCCACACTTACAGCCTCCACCCCACACTATGCTGTAGAATCCCACGGCACACTGCCAGGTTGCCCACCCCCACAGACACCCCAGAATAGAGTTGGAGAGGAAACTGAAGGTATGGTGTACCAACGCTGATGGAATAACGAATCAGTGGGAGAAGTGGCACGAAAGGATCAAAGAGGCATCACCGGACATCATAGCTCTCACAGAAACCAATCTCACAGGAATAACAACAGATACCATCTTTCCAACGGGATATCAGATCCTGAGGAAAGACAGAAGGAACAGAGGGGATGGAAGAGTGGTACTGCTCACCAAAAAAAATGGGATTTTGATGAGCTATAGAGAGAGGAGACAGAGGAGAAGCAAGAGACTATTTGATAGGAACCCTTCAGTCTGGAGGTCCCAAGGGGATAATTGCAGTTATGTATAACACACCACAGAACAGAAAGAGGCCAGGACGAGTATGATGAGAGTAGCAGAGTGATGACTGACACACTGGCTGAAGTGTCCAGAAGAGATCATGCGAGCAGGGCAAGGCTGCTGATTATGGGCGACTTCAATCACAAGGAAATTGACTGGGAGGACCTGGAGCCACATGGGGGACCAGAAACGTGGAGAGCTAAGATGATGGAGGTGGTACTGGAAAACCTTATGTACCAACACGTCAAGGACACTACCAAAGAGAGAGGAGAGGATGAACCAGCAAGACTGGACCTAGAATTCACTTTGAGTTTGCAGATGATGTGAAGTTGTTGATGAGAAGAATTCAATCGGACGAGGGCCAGGTAGAACTACAAAGGGATCTGGATAGGCTGCAGGCCTGGTCCAACAACTGGCTCCTGGAGTTCAATCCCACCAAGTGCAAAGTCATGAAGATTGGGGAAGGGCAAAGAAGACCGCAGACTGAGTACAGTCTAGGGGGCTAGATACCACAAACCTTACTTAAGGAAAAGGATCCTGGGGTGAGTATAACACCGGGCACATCTCCGCGCCTAGCAAACCTAAAAACAGCATTCCGACATCTCAATAAGGAATCGTTCAGGACCTGTACACCGTGTATGTCAGACCAATATTGGAGTATGCAACACCAGTTTGGAGCCCACACGCTTCTTCCAGCTGGCGTTGTCTCCCTGAGGAACCAACCCTGCACTAAAACATGTACTGTAATGATGCTCTGAAATGATTGACAGAATAGACCGAGTGGGGAGGGTCTGGGGGGAATGGGAAAAGTAAGGAGGAAGGGGGCATGCAGGGGAAGGGGGCTTAATGCGTGGGAGGGGTTGAGGGGGGAATTAGAAACCTGAAGGTGCCGTCAAATGAGGAAATCTGAGTAATATTGCCCACGTGTTTAGCTCCAGAGGACCTTGTCGAGTAACACCTTCCGTTATCGACTCTAAATGCTACATTTACCTCAACATGCTAATGTCCATCTCCCTCACAATGCCTTTTTACTTCAGTCGTCACCCGCATTACGCTTGAGGATCACGTAGCTTATGAAGTTGAGCTTGTGAGGCGTAGTTGTATGAGGCGTACTTGTGTGAGTAGTGCGAGGCGTGGTTATGCGAAGCGTGGCTGTGTGAGGCGTGGTTGTACGAGGCGTGGCTGTGCAAGGCGTGGTTGTAACCGAGCCATTGTTCGTAGAGGCTACGCAGATTTATAAATATGCTTGTGTGACACGTAGATGAGTAGTAGTTTGATCTACCTTCCTCGCCAGCCTGCCTACCTGCCCACGTACTTGAGAGTCTACCGACCAACGTTCCAACCTTCCTACTTGCCTGCCTACCTATCCACTTACTTAACATCTGTCTTTATACCTACCTACCAGCCCAACTACTTGACTGCCTACCTCCTTGCCTACCTACCTACGTACGTACCTGCTTCCTGCCTGCACTGCCTACCAAGTCCTCCTCTTCAAGACATCAATTTTTCAAGCGACTTACATGGCTGTCGAGTTGTGCTGCGTTCAGTTCATAACTCCTCGCTACAACACCGCCCTTCACTGATGCACTTATTAGGTCTGTAAAGTGCGTGGTTCCTGCTAGTTCATCTCCTCGCTACAACACCGCCCTTCACAGATGCACTTATTAGGTCTGTAAAGTGCGTGGTTCCTGCTAGTTCATCTCCTCGCTACAACACCGCACTTCACTGATGCATTTATTAGGTCTGTAAAGTGCGTGGTTCCTGCTAGTTCATCTCCTCGCTACAACACCGCACTTCACAGATGCACTTATTAGGTCTGTAAAGCGCGTGGTTCCTGGTGGTTCATCTCCTCGCTTCAACAACGCACGTCACAGCCGCACTTGTTAGGTCAAAAACACTTCGCAGACGCACTTATTAAGCTCGCAAATGGGTGTTCCTCCAATGCATCGACACACATCACAGATGCACTTATTAACTGTGAGTGCTGAGTGGTACCCTTACTGTCTAAAGTGTTTTTACCCGTTATAGAGAGACGTTCGTTAGCTATGCAAGTTCTAAGTGGTATTAAGTGGTACCTTACGGCTGCACTTATTAGGTTTGTAGAGTGCGTGTCCTTGTTAACTTTCCTCCTACTCTACATCACACTTCGCAGACGCACTTATTAGATTCTTAAGTTTCAAGGGGTAATAAGTGGTACTTTACAAGAGCACTTATTAGATTCGTAAGTGTGTTTATTCCTGCTGGTGTTTCTCCAGCGGACTTCAAAACCACATTCAGTAAATATTTAAGTAAGCGATAAAAGGGACTGCCAGATTAAAGGGCTTTATTACTGCAGCTTTAAATTATATCGCCATATGTTTCTTTTATTTTTAATACATTACTAAAATTACTTTTATATGCTACTGAAAAATAAAGCAATACACGGAACACTTCCTGCTCCTTTTAGTTTATTTATATTCGAGGGTGGGGGAGGGGGAGGGGGGAGGGAAGAGGGAGAGAATGATGGAAGGAGGGAAAGAGAAAAGGATGGACGGGAAAAAGAGAGGGAGGGGCCTATAAATTACCTGTATTCGGTATCGTGGGGGTCACCGCCCCCGTGGCTCGGTCCCAGACCAGGCTTAGTACAAGGTTGTAGGCAGAATGACAAATAAAGGCCCAAATGAGTTCTAAGGACGCTAGAAACTACTACTTCAGTCTCAAGCTTGTTAGGAAAGTGGCACACTGCTTGAAGGAGTGGAGGCAGATTTCACAGTGTTCTAAAGTAGGTATGAAAGGGCCCATGACTCCAGGAATTTAAAGCCGAGACTCTCACAACCATACATGATTACAGAATAGCCAAAAATAAATCTTCGAGCATTATTTTTTTTTCTTTAGTCTAACATGCAACTTTTTGAAAATGATACAAAAATTACCGTGTACAATAACACATGTATGCAAAACAGGCCTTTGCTTGGACAACGTATCGCTCTATGAAGTTGAGACAAAGCTCTGCTTAGAGCAAAACGTTGTACAAGTGAAGCCTTGTTCTGCATACTTGTGTCTTCCACCAAATAACTGCGGGCGTCGTGCCCTCTAAGTATGAAGGAGCAAAGGATGAGGACAAGAAGCTTCAGGAAGGCTAAAATAGAAGGGAGGACAATAAGATACCAGAATTTTTTGAGCAAGTGTGAACTTCACTTAGTCCTTTTAGGACCGAGGTTCCATGACTGTGGTGCCCCCATATGGAAATGAATCTCATATCGTTCAAAGAGCGAAGGGCCAAAGAATCACGGAGTACAAGATGTTGAAGGGGCCTGACACATTGTCCGACACGAAGAAACAGATCAAGAGCCCATAAAAAGAAGGTGACAACTAACATGAGCCAAACATGTTAGACTGCTTAGAGAGGAGGTAGACGACGAGGCAGGAAAAGCAAATTTTATACATGGATTCCAAAGATGTGATAAGAGCAATAGGCTACAACCAGGCACACCAGTCCATTCAATGTCATGGCCGGACCAGGAGCTGGAGCTCTACCCCAGGGAAGTTTTGAAAAGCCCATGAGGGAACTGAACACTCCGGTGGCAATGATATACTGTAAAGATAAATCTCAGACTGAATAATAAATGAGGCTGCTGCGATGCTATTCCAGGATAAGTGTATATTGAATGGTAACTTGCTTGTCACGAGCTAAGCGCGAGGATCGAACTTTAACATACACCTTACTGACCCACGCGGGTTTACCGATTCACATGAATTCAAAAAATAATGTCAGCGAGTATGATGAATGTAATGACTGGAGACAAGTGAAGCACCAGGTGACTGGCAACATGTGTAGTACACTCCTTTAATAAAGAATATAGACAAGACGTACAAACCTAATGCACAAACTAGAATCATTGATATGAAGACATTGCAATGTTAAGAAATAAAACTAATAAACCATCAATAAGATACTGACTTCGTTATGAAAACTTAGCCCAATTAAATTCAATGTTTCGCTGATAAGATTTGGGAAGGGTGAGCAGGATTGGTTCATCATATATTTCTTGACTTTCGATAATTTTTTCTATGGTGTCTCACAAGAACCTAGTTCGCAGAGGGAAGCTATAAACTCGTAAGGATCATACAGCGGCTAGGGAATGCGATAAGAAAATGTGTTAAATTTACCCAGTCACTGAAATATTGATTTCAAAACAGACCTAGAATGCAATTTGGTTGGCATGTCGTGTGTGTAATGATCAGTTTCGGCAAAATAAAAAAGAGAGAAGAGGGGGATGAATACCGAAAGATGTTATAGGAAGATATAAACAAGCTACGTGAATAGTCCAATAAGTAGCTACTGTTATCAAAGGCGTTGAAGATAAGGATTAGGAAGGGAATTTGGGATGGTTGGAAGGACAACAAAAGATACCGAACAGGTAAGATAATACAAAAGCATGTACAGGAGACGAAGCCTTCATTATCTTCACTAGACAAAGTTTCACGGATTTAAGTATCTTACTGCAAGATCCGGGGATAGACAGTACGCCAAATCTCTCTCCAGAGGAATATAAACACACTAACGGCGGGATATAAATTATTTTGCAAGAATAAGGAAAACATTCACAAACACTGTATACTTCATTACTGAGTAAACCACAAACGCGCGCACACACACGCACACACACGCACGCACATGCACACACACTTAATACAAAAGATCCCTCCAGTGAACTAGCAGAATACAAAGTGAGCTATTTCAGGCTGCCGCTGAAGTGTAACTGGGTTAGCAAATTTTAACTGCCGACCTTATTTACACGGCGGCTCATCCGTCTTACACAAGTACACACCTACCCAGACTTTCATTTCTTCTTATATATTCTGAATATAATTTTTTTTGCTCATAAATTACTTGATCTGTGAGAGGAAAACGTATGAGTGCGTTCCAATATGTTTTTATTTTTATACTTTCTTAGTTAATACTGGATTTCTTAGCGTTTTCAAAAAAAAGTAATTTCCACGAATCTTTGAGTAATAAACGTCCACAAGCTAACGTTTAATAAAGCCACTTCAGTCGGGAGTAAAACTAACTTTCCAAACAAGGAAATATTGGGTTTGTAACAAGGAAATATTTTAGTTTTGTTTTCTTAGTCTTTTTTATTAATGTTTCATGAATGCCAAACTAGTCTTCGACAAATTTGTTGACGTTTTGGTAATGGCTTGTATTAAATGTTACCCAGCCGTGTGTGTGTGTGTGTTTGTGTGTGTGTGTGTGTGTGTGTGTGTTGTGTGTGTGTATGTATGTGTGTGTGTGTGGTTGTGTGTGTGTGTGTGTGTGTGTGTGTGTGTGTGGTGTGTGGTGTGGCATGCTCTCTCTCTCTTTTACATATTTACATAAGTCGATCTGTAGTTAATGGAGTCGAGTCTCGGCTCCTGGTCCCACCTCTAGCCTTGTCGCTTGCCAGATTCACTCTCTCCTAACCTTTTAGAGACTCTATGATGTCTTTACTTAAAACTCAGTATGGAGTCCGCCTGCTCTACTCTGTCGTCCTGATCATTTCACTTCCTGCCCACCCTGAGGCTAAAAAAAATACTTCCTGATATACCTTTCATTCACCTGTACCCTTAACTTGCATCTGTACCTGTTCCTTGCAGCTTAAACAGTCTTTCCCCTGTCCACCCTTTGAAGGCTTCTGAGTATTTTGTATGTCGTTATCAAATCTTCCCTGGATCTTTTGTTGTCTAGCGTCGTAGAGTTCAGTTCCTTCATTTCTCTCTTCGTAATGAATTTTCCTTAGATTTGGTACTCGTCTCACTGCGAACCTTTACGATTTCTCCAGTTTCATATATGCTTGATAAGGTGTAGCTTTCATGATGGTGCTGCGTACTCCAACTTGGGTCTCGCATGTTGTATATGGAGCCATGAATGACACTTTGTTGAGATTCCTGAAAGCTAATCTTGGATTCGCCAAACGAGCATTCGCTTCAGAGGTACTCGCTTAATGTGCGCCTCAAGCAACATGCTCCACACTTAACTCACAGACAAAAACAGCTTTTCTTTAAAAAATTAAGCTAACAAAATTGTTGAAAAACCCTTTGATCCCCATGTGATGTTTAGGGTTAATGTTAAGCCTAAATTCAGTATACTACGTCTTCAGCTTCAACATATTTAACTGACGTAGCTATAATGTTATGTATACGAGTCAAACCGTCAGCTGTGAGTCTGCAACTACGCACACTTGATGAGACCTATTGTGACAAACAGACCATTACGTAAATCACCATTTTGTGACTTACGCCAACCTTTCAGAGTCATATACCAACTATTAGTTCCGTAAGCCAACATTTAGTGACATACGCCATGAAAAACACACCAAGGACAGGAGTACATCCGCTGTATTGTTCAATCGATCCACTACCATGGAGGTGGCCAGTGTTGTCTCTGTACGCTGTTAGTAGACACACACCTTCACTAAGGAATAATGAAAGGTCAGGAGAGGTAATAAAATTTATAATTTTCTCATTTTAACATTAGTTATTTTGCTGTTTTACGATATGTTAACATCTGGTGTTTATGTTTGATGTTTTTTTTTTTCTAATTTTATAGAATACCTGACGACATTAAATTCCGAATGTAGTTATGAATAATTAACGTACCATATAACAGTCTTGATTATTATTGTATATATATATATATATATAATATATATATATATATATATATATATATATATATATATAATATATGGTTGTGTGTGGTGTGTGTGTGTGTGTGTGTGTGTGTGTGGTGTGTGTGTGTGTGTGTGTGTGTGTACTCACTCACCTATTTGTGGTTGCAGGGGTCGAGTCATAGCTCCTGGCCCCGCGTGTGTGTGTGTGTGTGTGTGTGTGTGTGTGTGTGTGTGTGTGTGTGTGTTGTGTGTGTGTGTGTGTGTGTGTGTGTGTGTGTGTGAAAAACAAACCACTGTGAAAGAATAGAGAAATTCCAAGCGCTTTCGTGACTACTCACATTATCCTTGATTAACGTGAGTAGTCACGAAAGCGCTTGGAATTTCTCTATTATTTCACAGTGGTTGTTTTGCATATTCTGAAATCACCTGTTTACTGTGATCTTATTGCATTATATATATATATATATATATATATATATATATATATATATATATATATATATATATATATATATATATATATATATATGTTACACACACAAGGCAGACTCTCTCTTGAAAGCCCTGTTCGAGCACAGTTATTAGTGTTGTGAAACATAACCTAACATGATACAAACATAGACAGACACACACACACAGACCAGGTCTACAGTGTAGCCAATCAATTTAACACGAATTGTCTTCTGAATAAGGTGTTGCCGAATGTGGAATGAGGAGGTGCAAGGCTTCGGAGCAGCATGGGTTTGGAGGAGGGGTTAGGGTGGAGCTGGGGGTTAAGGGAGGGGTTATGAGGGAGCAAGAGAGGTAAGGTTTTGAGAAAAGCAGTGGGTGGGGTAGAGGTTAGAAAGAAGCAAAGGTTGGGGGAGAGGTTAGGAAGAAACAAGGGGTTTTGGAGAAGTTAGAAAAGAGCATGAGGAGAGGGTGGAGTTTGGAAGAGCGGGGTGGTGGGAAGGGCAGAGCATTGAGGAAGGTGGCAAGTTAATAATGACTGGAATATCGACCTTCTGTAATGAGAGGCGGGGTGGGGGAAGGGGTGAGAGAGAGGGGATGAGGGATCTGGGGTGAGGGAAAGTGTTGGTAGTAGGGGTGGGTGGGTGGGGGAGGGTTCTTGGGTCGGCTGCGTTGAGGTCCTCATGGAATATTACTAGCTGGCTTCAAGGTGGTGATGGTAGGAGTGGTGGTGGTAATGATGGTAGGGGTGTGTGGTAATGATGGTAGGGGTAGTGGTTATGATGGTAGGGGTGGTGGTTCTTATGATGGTTGGGTTGATGGTGATGGAACTGGTGGTGGTGAGGTTAGTGCTACTGGTGGGGCTGGAGGCAGGGTTGTTGGTAGGAGTGGTGATTATATATATTATATATATATATATATTATATATATAATATATATATATATATATATATAATATATATTATATATATATATATATATATATATATTGTCGTGCCGAATAAGTAAAAGTTGCTATTTTAGCTTAAATAGCAACGCTCTTCTTGCCGAATAAGGCAAGTGAAAATTTGGGTATGCAATAATTTCGCAAAAGTCATTCTGAACCTAACGAAAAAAATATATTTCATTGTGTTTATTAAATTATTGTAAACTTATTTAAAATATATTTAGCTGCATTAGGATCAATTAAATTGCGCTTGCTATAGTAAGGTTAGGTATGTTTTCTATAGTTCCTTTTGGCCCATGCGAGGCAGGTCCAATTCTCCCACCGGCTTAAGCCAATGCCTTAACCTAGTCAGGTCAGGTCACATTCACTTAAAGAGCACAGTATCTGACCTAGTCAGATTCAACTCACATCCACCCACACCCTCTCATGTATTTATCTAGTTTTAAAACTACACAACGTCTTAGCTTCTATGACGGTACTCGGGAGTTTGTTCCACTCATCCACAACTCTATTACCAAACCAGTGCCTTCCTACATCCTTCCTGAATCGGAATTTTTCGAACTTAGCCATTGCTGCGAGTCCTGTCTAGGCTAGGTATGTTTAGCACGCTATTTACATCCCCTTTATTAATTCCTGTTTTCCATTTATACACCTTAATCATATCCCCCCAATTCCACGCATTTTTAATGAGTGCAGATTCAGGGTCCTCAGTTTATCCACATAGGGATGATTTCTGATACATGGGATCAACTTCGTCATCCTCCTCTACGTTTTCCAGCGCATTTATATCCATTCTGTAATACAGTGAGCAGAACTGTGCAGCATAATCTAAGTGAGGCCTAACCAGAGTTATATTGAGTCGAAGAACAACCAGAGGTCTTCTATTATTTATACTTCTTGATATGAAGCCAAGGATTCTGTTAGCTTTATTGTGAACCCTTATGCACTGTTGTCTTGGTTTCAGATTACTGTTAACCAGAACTCCTAAATCCTTTTCGCAATCCGCAATATTAAGATCTACATTATTTAGTTTATATGTGGCATGGCTATTTTCCTGTCCAACATTTAGAGCTTTGCATTTGTCTCTATTAAACTGCATCTCCCACTTCTCCGACCACTGCATCAGTATTTCAATCATCCTAGAGTGCTCTAATGTTCTCATTATAATGAAGTGAACGGCCAATTTTGGTGTCATCAACAAATTTGCTTATGTCGCTATTTATTCCCTCATCTATGTCGTTTGTGTATATTGTGAACAAGGGACCCAACACTGACCCCTGTGGAACACCACTTGTGACGTGCCCCCATTCTGATTTCTGCCCATTTATGTAAACTCTTCTGCTGCCTACTTGTCAACCATGCCTCTACATACAAAAAAATTCTCTTATTCCGTGTGCCTTAAGTTTCCTCAATAGCCTATGATGTGGAACTCTATCGAAAGCCTTACTGAAGTCCACATACACAATATCATATTCAATACTATGATCTACCTCCTCAAATACCTTAGTGAAAAGAGTAAATTTGTAAGACAGGAAAGCCACTTTATAAAACCGTGCTGTGATTCGTTAATCAATTTATGCCTTTCAAGATGGCTACGAATTGCCTCGGCAATTACTGATTCCATAAATTTTCCCATTATGGAGGTAAGGCTTATTGGTCTATAGTTCGAAGCTAAGGACCTGTCTCCTGCTTTGTAAATGGGTATTACATTTGCCATTTTTCACTTGTCTGGCACTACGCCAGTTTGTAGTTATATATTGAAAAGATCAGCCAAAGGTTTGTTAAGTTCCTCGTTACATTCCTTTAAAATCTTCCAAACGCTTCATCAGGGCCTGGGGGTTTGTTAGGTTTTAATTTCTCTATTTGTCTGAGGACCATGTCACTAGTTACCCTAATCGTACGTAGTTTATTATCGTCCTGTTCTACGCAATTTATTTCTGGAATTTCGCTAGTATCTGTAAATGTATAAGAGAAAATTTTAGATAGGACTTCAATTTTACATGAGTATCTTGCTGACTGGCCTAGTTTCTATTTCTGGCACGATATATATATATATATAACCATAATATTTGGTATATAATTAATATATGTAT
>NC_069410.1:38764235-38766735 GCF_026875155.1 Cherax quadricarinatus
CAAAACTGCCCACTAGCTAGGGGATCGAACCCGTGTTTTTTTAGCCCCCCCTCATGGTGTGCAAAATTCACGACGCCTAACCCCCTGGGCCCAAAAAATCCCAAGGGGGTTCTAAGCTTTTAAAAAATGTTCCCATTACAACCATCACAAGTCTTAATGCGTCTTGACTCGTTTTTTTTTCTATTCAAGTTTGACGGCAGTTTTTAGCACATTTTCATCTTAAAGAAAAAACACTCCTTGTAGAACATTAATTTTTAAAGTGAAAACCCCTTTCCCTTTTTAGAGCTTGATCAACTCTGAAAAAAATCTCTAAGAGATCGAAAATTGTCAAAAATAAAAACGTGGTTTGTAACGGTCCCCTTTTTTTCAAAAACTGTCCCCCAGTTTCGCTATATGGATACGGTTTTAAACTTGATAAAATTTTAAAAATAAAATTTTAAATGAAAATTTGGGCCCTTTTTTCGGTCGCTGGCGCAGTTTGAAAAATGTATTTTTCCCCCTAGCAATGAATCAAGTTTCTGTACCCACCTCGATTTACGCTAAAGAAATAGTATAGACTGTGGCACATGTTTTTAATGTTGTTAAATATCAGCGATGAACTTCTGAAGTTGGTCAGAGATAACATTCTGAATTTGATGAATGGAAACCAATATCCCAATTTCTTCCATAAAAACAATAGATTGACTTCTACACAGCTTTCCACTCAGGTACAGCAGCTTTGAAAGTCTGAAGATAATGATCGAAGTGAGACCAATATCCATACGAATTTCATATTCCAATAAAGGTACATATCGTCCTCTGAGCAGACTACACCGGTACTATAATCTTGAAGCTCTTCACAAATAACCCGCACATGGGAGAGAGGAGCTTACGACGACCGAAACGTCGTCGTAAGTTCCTCTCTCCTATGTCCGGATTATTTATGTATTGTTAGAGTCACGGTATTGTGCCTTTTTGTTATTTCTTGAGGCTGTTCTTAAGCTCCATTCTCAAGTCGTCGCACCTTAAAAAGACCCTGCAGTTTTTTTTTTAATAAAATTAGAAAACTGTCACCTACACAGACAAAGATCAACTCAAAAATTTCGGTGAACGAGATACACCGGCGTTTAATCGTCTGAAGCCGATAACAAGAGGCTTTCGGCAGTTAGTGCAGAAAAAACACATGCTTCATTAAACTGGCTAATTAAAACTTGCACAACCAGTAGCAATGATTTTTTTTTCTTTCCACCATTGCCTTAAGTTTGAAGCCGATTAGAAGAGCAATTCCCCAGTTATCACAGGGAATCCAGGAACTCAAAGTTTTTAAGTACTGTATGTTAGTAAGAATGGCAAATTTGCGCCCATACATCGTAATCGTAGAGGATACTGTTATTGTCTTAATATTCATCATTTTAAAATGAAGTATACACAAGGTATATTATGAAAAATACAGCACCATTTTAAAAATAAAATTGGAAAATTGGTGCCTACACACTTGAATAAAATTCAGAACCTTCTACCATAGGACTCGCCAAGCTCGATGATTGAGGCGCAATTGAAAAAAGGAAGGAACCTAAAATCGAGAACGGTTTCTAGCCTTGACCTGAGTGTCCCTTCACATGCCAGTACTTACACTAGTCTGTCTCTAGTTGCATGTTGAATATCTGAGGGTCGATCGAATCAGGCGTTCTCAAGTTGCGAACGAAAATCATGAAGGAAAAGGAAAAAAAAATGCCGCTTAAAAGTACCCCTCCGGGAATACCTCATGAGATAAACCACTATTAAGAAACAGTAAATAACCTGGTTTCTTCAAATGGTTAAGAACTTTAAAACTGCCTTTGCTCATTTCAAAGCCCAGCCTCATCTAAGGCACACTCCAAGTCTTTGTTGATTATCCGCTGGGATTATGGTATTTTTCTGAGGAGACTTTTCGTCCGCCAGGGACAATATTAATTTGAAGAACTGACACAGTCACTGGTTTACCAAACGTGTCAGTAACATACCATGACCTCCATACTGTCTCTCATTAAGATTCAAAGGCGAAATGTCCACAACAGTAGAAAAAAAGTCAAATGTGCAGAACAAGTAAGCTTTTTATTGTGACATTTTCCCCGACACAGCGCGAAACGTTGTCCAAGATATAAAAAATCCCTCCGTACCTGTATCCTTCCTTCAGTGATAACAGTGTCCGATTGCAAGCCAATGCCTAACTTGTAGATGCAAAGCTATTCTCTGATCTTTTTCCCTGACTGCAAAACAGGAAACTTTGAGATGCGTCGGGATACCAGTAATGTAAACAAGATCGAAATACTTGATACAAAACACAGACGAAACGTGGAATAACTTTGTAAACAAAATTCCTAATCTCGAATGGGACAACAAAGATGAGAATCAGACAACAAAGAACCGTAATCAACCTCATTAATAAAAATAACAGTAAGTAGCGAGGAATGTAGGGCTAATAGAGTAGTTACGAGGAATTTCATGAACGGTTAGCCAACTACACTTAAACAATTGGTTA
>NC_069410.1:38769235-38796735 GCF_026875155.1 Cherax quadricarinatus
AGCAAGACGATATAAACAATCCATCAGTCTCTTCTTCAAGTTGTTACAGCTATAATATTTTTTTTTAGGACATTTGCGAGTGTTGAGACATTTTTTTTTGTGTTCCCAGTGAATTTTCTCTTAGTGACTTCAGTGACTCTTGATCAGACTCAGTGTTTATCATGTACTGATTGCATTAATTTCTTTTAATCTCCTTAATTCAGTGTTAATTTTCGTGCATTATTTTATATCTGTTGTGTTGTGTATCTTTTTATACACTTTAAGTAAGTACTTAGTGTTTCCCTTGTTGTGTGTGCAACATATGAGCATTATAGAACTTGTGTTTTAAAATTCAGAATTCCAGTGTTTTTAACTCAGTAAATTTTTCACCTCATATTCTGCCCTCACAACTCAGTGTTGTCTGTTATTTTTTTTCCGCATTTTGGTAATTTTTGTTTTGTTCCCCGTGTGTTGAACATTTTCCCGTGTTCATATTCTTTCCATTTTTGCCAGTGTCTAATTTGTCTTTTTTCACAGACAATGTGCCATTTTTTTAAAGACCCAGCAAGAGCTCAATTTTTCAAAATTTTTTTACACATCGTTTATTGCAAGAAAATTCTAGTATTGTGTTTATGTTGATGTGTTCTGCATCACTGTAAGTGTTCAAAACCCCCCTGTTTTGTTA
Organism: Cherax quadricarinatus; assembly: GCF_026875155.1. Lineage (NCBI taxonomy): Eukaryota > Metazoa > Arthropoda > Malacostraca > Decapoda > Parastacidae > Cherax > Cherax quadricarinatus. Next base: position 38,769,900 of record NC_069410.1, read on the forward strand.
TGTATTTTTTGCATCTATTATTTTTTTTTTTCATGTTTTATGAACAAATTCACTTTAGTGCAATTTTTAAATTCTCCTTCTAAAGTAAATTGTTCTTTTGCTTGTTGTTTAAGTGCAGTTAAGAGTTAAAAGTGTACATTCCTTGATATATTTCTTTTTTCTTGTGTGTTATAAATTTTTATTATTGCACATACTCATTTTTTGCAATAATTCTTGTGCAAATATTGTGGTTGCTATTAAAGTTTTTCTTGCAGAAAATTTTTGCAGTGTTGTGCAATACAGTTTATTACAGTGCAGTTTCTTATGCTTGTTCTGTGCAATAGTATTTTATTCTGTTCTGTCAATTTATTTTATTTTTCAGTGAATTGTGTGTTTGTTTTAATTTTGCAGACAAAGTTTATTGAGTCCATTCTATTATTTTATTGTGATTTTCCTTGTTGCATTGAAAGTAAAGACAACTCACTGTTGCCATTTATTAATTTAAAGTAAAGTTGAGCAAATTAGATGTTGAGCAAAGTACAAGTCTCTTGATTTTCAGTGTTTGTTAAGTTTGCATATTATTCCTTGTGTGAGTTCCTTTGCTTACTGTGATAACTTGTCAATTTTTAATTACTTATGCAGAATAGTTAAGCATTTTTTTCATTTAGCTTACGTGTCAATTCTCCCTCCTTCTCCATTTTCTGACTTATGCCCTTCAGTATATTCACTGAGAAGATGTCCCAGTCACTTTTGAACCCGTTCACTTAGTTATTCATTCAGTCAAAGTCAATATGAGTCAGTCCACAGTACCAACATTCCCTTACTGACTGAAAGAACAATACCTACCCTTGAGCAATGTGTTTGTTCTCACAGCTTGTATCTGAGATTGTTTAAAAGTGCTGCAAATGTGAGTTCAGTTAAGTTCCATAGATCCATGAATTAACCTTATTAACGTAGGCCGAGCGGTCAGCACTAGTAATTCTGTCACTCCCATCTGTTTTCCACACCTATAACCTTCAGACTTGCAGGATAGTGTTCCATGCCATCAAGAAGTGTCCGGGGACACTCAGACTGCCTTGAGTGCACGAGCCTATCCCTGCAATGACTGCTAGTTCAAGTAGTAAGTTCTCCACAGGGGATGCCTTGTCATAAAAACGATTACTTGCAACTAGTAATGCCATCTCTTGTTGATGTGACATGCTGTCTGCAGAAGACGTCTCCTGCTACAGCTAGTGCTCTCACTAGATGTGTCTGTGTTGTTCCTAAATGTTCCAGATGGTGATCCCATCCTATTTGACAGTACAGTGCATCGTAAAAGTTATTTCTCGAATAACTTTCCACATATTAACGTAAGTGTAGTTCTTTATAGCTGATACCTCTGTCACTGTGTTGTGACTCAGATTGAATATCAAGCATTGTACACCGGTTCATTTTCTTCTCCTGTGCTTGCAGTTGAGATAGTAGATTCGTTCTCACTTGCTCAAATTGCGTGTTATAAGCATTAATTTTTTTTCAACCGGGGGGAGTCACACTCCACCGAGTTTGTTCTTTCCTCCAGTAAGGAAGAACTGTTACTTTATATTCCAGAACAAACCAGCCTACTGGAAGGTTAGCCAGATGGGGACCCCTGACTATCCATGATTTCAATCCCACTTTTGAACATTAACCAGGCAAGTCGAAATGTAGTCGCAGATGCTTTAAACGCGACACGTTAGTGTAGTTCCTGCAGATCCTCCATTTACTGTCCGAGATGTCAAAAATGCCCAAAGAATAGATCCCTTGTTTCTGGTGTGATTCGATTCCTGCTCCAGGAAGAGCTTATCTTCTGTGAAGCCACCAGTACACATTAGTGACTTTGTATATGAGCAAAGAATTACTGTATCAATAGTCGAGTTGAGTACTCCTACAGACTGAGTTAGTAATTCCAATTCCCCACGTCACTAGTGATTTGTAGTTGTATCTTTTGTAGATAACTCGTTCAGATCTCTCTCCAGTCAAGGCATGTGTTAGCCATTGCAGAGGAATTCAATCCTCCCATATATGAATAACCATTCTGCATACAGGATAAAATAAACCTATACCCTCGCAGAATTGTGTTAAGTGTAAACAGTCTGTATAATTTAGATGTCCGAGATGAATGAAATTTTGTCATTTGTGTTTTGATATAGCTGAACAGATTGTCAAAATTTTTTTCGTGTTCACGTTCCCTCCGTATTCTGGAGAATTAACAGTCTAGATTTGAGTGCACCGAATCTGCCTTTCTGTTAAACACTTCTTTGTATGATAATTATTCTTCCTCAGAATCCGTAGAGTGCATGAATACAGATCGATCGATCAATTCCATCCATATTGTAATAATGTATTTGTTCTTATAGTTTGTAATGATTAACGTTAACACCCATTACGTCAAAATCATTGTTGTTACCATCCATTAGTTCGAAGTTATATATGAATTTGTTATTTGTATAGAATCAGCCCAGATCCGCCTGCCTGTTTCATGCCTATAGTATAGTAGTATGTATGTCGGGGACGACATACGAACATACCGAGCTTCAGCAATAGTTGCTGATCCCAGTAATTCCCAGTAAAAATATAGCATAGCAATTAGTATCATCCCTGTGCTTTAGACAGCGAGATCCTCGTAGGCCTGTGGCTTGGTGTGACGTCACGGGTTGCTCACGAGGAGGCCCATACCCTCGGTCCCGATCTCACTCGGCGGCAGACCTACAGAACGGGAAACAGGCTATGGCACCGGGCTCCACTCTCTCATCCAGTCTGGACAATATATTTACCCATCCTACAAGTGTGTCTACTTTCAACCTACGATATCTCCATCAATAACCCTTACGATATATATATATATTATATATATATATATATATATAATTTTATACATACACTGCAAACAAGGCGTTCTAACAAAAAAGAATTAAGCCCCACACACCAAAAATGTTTACTTCTTCAGATGTGCAATTAAGGGAAGGGGAAAGCAGAGACGGGAAGGGGAAAGAGGAGTGGAGGAGAGGAGACCACAGAGAATGGGGGGGGAACAAAGCGAGGGATTCACAACCCCATAAGTATATAAACATTAGTACTTTACCGTCACGAGGAAACAAACAGTAAACTGAAACTGCCCACGCAACCCCACTGCTATCAACACCCTTGCTTGTCTACTTCTTTCTCCCTTCCCCTCCGCATCTACCCCTACCCCAACCTTGCCCCATCTCACCTTCCCCTACCATTCCAATCTCAACCCTCCCCCAACCACCCTCCCCCCACCCTTGAAAAGCACCGACCGTACTCCATCTGACAAACTAGGATAATTAACATGGAATTGACCGCGCGCGCGTGCGTGCGTGCGTGTGCGTGCGTGTGTGTGTGTGTGTGTGTGTGTTGTGTGTGTGTGAGTGTGTGTGTGTGTGTGAGTGTGTGAGGTGTGTACACTCAGACGCCAGTTTGTACTCGTAGACCTAGTTGAGGTTGCAGGGGTCCGGTGTTCCAAACTCCTGGCCCCGGCCACTTCACACTGATCGCTACTAGGTCACTCTCTCTCCCCCTGAACCGTGAGCTTTATCATACCCTCTGCTTAAAGCTATGTTGGATCCTGCCTCCACACACATCGCTTCCCAAACTATCCGCTTACTGACTACTCTGTCTGAAGAAATACTTCCTAACCATCCCCTAGTGATTCTTCTGTGTCTCACTTCCAACTGTGTCCCCTTGTTACTGTGTCCAATCTCTGGAACATCCTGTCTTTGTCCCCCTTGTCAATTCCTCTCAGTATTTTGTATGTCGTTATCATGTACCCCCTATCTCTCTCCTGTCCTCCAGTGTTCGTCAGTTTGATTTCCCTTAACCTCTCCTCGTAGGACATACCTCTTAGCTCTGGGACTAGTCTTATTGCAAACCTTTGCACTTTCTCCAGTGTGTATGTGTGTGTGTGTATGTGTGTGTGTGTGTGTGTGTGTGTGTGTGTGTGTGTGTGTGTGTTGTGTGTGTGTGTGTGTGTGTGTGAACGCGAGAAACTAGGCAGATAAAAGCAAATAGGAATGTTTATATACACATACTCACAGGTGTATGATCATGCAGGGCAAGGTACATAAACAAGTGTGCAACCAAAGAAGTGTATTTGCAGACTGTCAAATGTTCACAATGGTGTACATACACACTTGTACACAAAAACGAGCACATACAAACGCAGGATTAAGACTTAAGAAGTTGACGTGAAAGATGCAATTGTACATACAGGCACACACGTAAGTGCATATAGCAGATGCACATACACGGAGTGTACAACATAACCTCACGCACACGCGCGCGCACGCGCACACACACACAAAAACACACGCACACGCACACGCACACACACACACACACACACACACATGATGTGAAGTTAATGAGGAGAATTAAAAATCAGAGAGACTCGTGGATCAGACTTCATAGAGACCTGACAGCTGGACACGTGGTCCAGCACTGGCTTCTTGAAACAACCCTCCCTGCCAAATGCAAAGTCCATGAAGATCGAGAAGGGCAAAAGACCGCAGTAGAGGGGTATAGACTAGGTGGCTAAGAATAAAATCTCGCTCAAGGAGAAAGCTCTTTGGGGTGACCATAACACCGAGCATGTCTCCCGAGGCAACACAATCAACCAGAATAACTGCTGCGGCATACCGGGCGCCTGGCCAAACTGAGAACAGCGTTCCGATATCATTAGTAAGGAATCGTTCAAGACAACACTGTACACTGTGTACATCACCCATACTGGAGTATGGCATCTCCGGTTTGAACCCACACTTGGTCAAACACGTCAAGAAATTAGGAAAGTGCTACGGTTTGCAACAAGGCTAGTTTTCCGGAGCTCAGGTTATGTCCTACGAAGAAAGGTTGAGGAAATCTGACTGACGACCCTGAGGACAGCGGGTCAGGGGAGACTTGATTAACGCCATACAAAATATAACTGCGTGGAATAGATAAGGTAACAGAGACAGGTTGTTTCCAGAGAGGGGACAGAAACAAGGGGTCAGCAATTGGAACTGAAAGACTCCAACAAGTCAGAGGGATGTTAGGAAGTATTCTTTCCAGTCATAAGAGTCGTCAGGAAGTGGAATAGCCTAACATGTGATTAGTGGAGGCAGGAACCCATACATAGATTTAAGACGAGGTATGACAGAGCCTCTGGAAGGCAGAGAGAGAGAGGACCTAGTAGCGACAGTGAAGGCGGAGCCAGGAGCTGAGTCTCGACCCCTGAAACCACATTAGGTGAGTACAATTAGGTGAGTACACACACACACACACACACACACACACACACACACACACACACACACACACACACACACACGACACGTTAGTGTTGTAAAAAAAAGTTGTAAATAGACACAGTGAGTGTATAACACTGCATACATGTGCACACGTATATCACAAATGCACATACACAAAAACACGTACTGCTGGAATACACCGGTCTTACCCAACAATCATCTTATGTATATAATACAAAAACCAACAAGCAAAGAGTAATTGGATTCGTCTGGGGTGCATCGACAACAGACTGTAATGTATATAGTCCCTGGCCACACTGTCTTCTCATACTTTACAAAAATGCTCCCTGGTTTTCGGTAGTCAGAAATTTAAAGCAACAGTGCCCCTAAGTTTTTTGAGTTTAACGTGTCTTCTGGCCAACAGGAAATGTTTGCCCGAATGTGTTGTGGTTTTGCCTTTCCTGAATCCGCGAGAGATCCCATTTGTAGGTTCCCAACCCCCCCCGCGGAGAATCTTTCCTTGGGAACCATCGTTACTCTTTAGAATCTAGGCCTTGGCAAGAAACCAACAGAGGAGGAACTTACAAAACCAAGGAACGGGGTGGGGTTTTAATCCATGGCGAGTGAATGTATAGCTCCGGCAAGTGGTTTGTTTACCATCGTATTATTAACGTTTCGTGATGCCACGATGAAACGGTCCAGGTGAGGGCTGTCAGTCGGGACTATAGCGCTAAGTACTGACGGGGCTTTAATCTTGAGAATATTTGGCTGATTTAGGCTGTGTTTTCAACTCGCCAACTGTGGATATATGTTTAAAGATAGTATAAGTCGGAAGTTAATGAGTAGGACAACAGTGGCAACAGTTTAGCTATCTTCCATTGTTGAAACGTTTTCCCTACACAGTAGCCTCTTCAGTCAAATACAGAGGCAGTAAGTGTAGTAGCAAAGTAAAGATGATGTAATCAGTCCCTCAACCTTGGAGAAATAATCTTTGAGGTGATCAGTCTCTCACCTGGAGAAGAGTTCAGCCCCAGTTGCCGTGTATCATACTCATTATGAATATAAACTGACAATATTAGCGTGTGAGTGATCCTTACATTATATGGTCTCACTCCGCCCTCTGGTGACATCTCTCAACTTGAATATTATGTATTGGTAATATTTACTGAATTGTAAAGGTTTTATATTCAGTAAAATCTCTGGAACTTGTAATCCCTGTTTGATTATTCTCTGTAACTCCTGTGCTCCCTCCTTCATAATTATTTTATATTGTATTTTATATATTTACCTTACCTTATATTCACAAGCAGAACCTAAATAGAATACGAGGGAGCTGTCCCATATATTTGGTAATTAGGTACTCTGCTGAGTATTTAAGAGAATGTAATGCTGGTTGGTCAGGAGGATATTCCCCCTTCAACCGCTTTACTTATGACACTATAGCTATATTTTATATAGGTGGAAACCTTGTCTAAGTGATCTGGTGAAGTGTAAATACGGTGTGTGGCAGCTCGCTAAACTATTTGATGATATATATATAGTGGGTGAGAAATGGAGGCTTCTAATCGGCAATGTACTATATATAATGTCTCTCTATTAATGTCCTCGTTATACGAGAACATGTTCTCTTACACGTGTGTGTTCCTGCACTGTTTAGTGATTTACCTGAGAATACTGAGAAGAGCCCAGTAGATTACCTGGAGTGTACTGAGAGGAGCCCAGTGGATCACCTGGAGTGTACCGAGAGGAGCCCAGTAGATCACCTGGAGTGTACTGAGAGGAGCCCAGTAGATCACCTGGAGTGTACTGAGAGGAGCCCAGTAGATCACCTGGAGTGTACTGAGAGGAGCCCAGTGGATCACCTGGAGTGTACTGAGAGGAGCCCAGTAGATCACCTAGAGTGTACTGAGAGGAGCCCAGTAGATCACCTGGAGTGTACTGAGAGGAGCCCAGTGGATCACCTGGAGTGTACTGAGAGGAGCTCAGTGGATCACCTGGAGAGTACTGAGAGGAATTCAGTGGATCACCTGGAGTGTACTGAGAAGAGCCCAGTAGCTCACCTGGAGTGTACTGAGAGGAGCCCAGTGGATCACCTGGAGTGAACAAGTGTTGAAGAATTCTTCAACACTTGTTCAACCTTTGGACGAAGACCTACATCACCTGGAGTGTACTGAGAGGAGCTCAGTGGATCACCTGGAGAGTACTGAGAGGAGCTCAGTGGATCACCTGGAGTGTACCGAGAGGAGCTCAGGGGAAATCACCTGGAGAGTACTGAGAGGATTCAGTGGATCACCTGGAGTGTACTGGGAAGAGCCCAGTGGATCACCTGGAGTGTACCGAGAGGAGCTCAGTGGATCACCTGGAGAGTACTGAGAAGAGGTCAGTGGATCACCTGGAGTATACTGAGAGGAGCCCAGTGGATCACCTGGAGTGTACTGAGAAGAGCTCAGTGGATCACCTCGAGTGTACTGAGAGGAGCCAGTGGATCAGTTGGAGAGTACGGAGAGGAGCTCAGTGGATCACCTCGAGTGTACTGAGAGGAGCCCAGTGAATCACCTGGAGTGTACGGAGAGGAGCTCAGTGGATCACATGGAGTGTACGGAGAGGAGCCCAGTAGATCACCTGGAGTGTTATGAGAGGAGCCCAGTGGATCACCTCGAGTGTACTGAGAGGAGCCAGTGGATCACCTGGAGAGTACGGATAAGAGCTCAATAGATCACTTGGAGTGTACGGAGAGCTCAGTGGATCACCTAGAGTGTACGGAGAGGAGCCCAGTGGATCATCTGGAGTGTTATGAGAGGAGCCCAGTGGATCACCTGGAGTGTACTGAGAAGAGCCCAGTGGATCACCTAGAGTGTACTGAGAGGAGCCCTGTTGATCACCTGGAGTGTACTGAGAGGAGCCCAGTGGATCACCTGGAGTGTACTGAGAAGAGCCCAGTGGATCACCTAGAGTGTACTAAGAGGAGCCCTGTTGATCACCTGGAGTGTACTGAGAAGAGCCCAGTGGATCACCTAGAGTGTACTGAGAGGAGCCCTGTTGATCACCTGGAGTGTACTGAGAGGAGCACTGTTGATTACCTGGAGTGCACTGAGAAGAGCTCAATGGATCACCTGGAGAGTACTGAGAGCTCAGTGGATCACTTGGAGTGTAATGAGAGGAGCTCAGTGGATCACCTGGAGAGTACTGAGAGGAATTCAGTGGATCACCTGGAGTGTACTGAGAAGAGGTCAGGGGATCACCTGAAGAGTACTGGGAGCTCAGTGGATCACCTGGAGTATACTGAAAGGAGCTCAGTGGATCACCTGCAGAGTACTGAGAGGAATTCAGTGGATCACCTGGAGTGTACTGAGAAGAGCCCAGTGGATCACCTGGAGTGTACTGAGTGGAGCTCAGTGGATCACCTGGAGTGTACTGAGAGGAGCTCAGTGGATCACCTGGAGAGTACTGAGGTCAGTGGATCACCTGGAGTGTACTGAGAGTTAGCCCAGTAGATCACCTGGAGTGTACTGAGAAGAGCCCAGTGGATCACCTCGAAAGTACTGATAGGAGCCAGTGGATCACCTGGAGAGTACGGAGAAGAGGTCAGTGGATCACCTGGAGTGTACTGAGAAGAGGTCAGTGGATCACCTCGAGTGTACTGAGAGGAGCCAGTGGATCACCTGGAGAGTACGGAGAAGAGCCCAGTGGATCACCTGGAGTGTACTGAGAGGAGCTCAGTGGATCACCTGGAGAGAACGGAGAGAAACCCAGTGGATCACCTTGAGTGTTATGAGAGGAGCCCAGTGGATCACCTGGAGTGTACTGAGAGGAGCCAGTGGATCACCTGGAGAGTACGGAGAAGAGCTCAGTGGATCACCTGGAGTGTACGGAGAGGAGCTCAGTGGATCACCTGGAGTGTACGGAGAGGAGCCCAGTGGATCACCTGGAGTGTTATGAGAGGAGCCCACTGGATCACCTGGAGTGTACTGAGAAGAGCCCAGTGGATCACCTAGAGTGTACTGAGAGGAGCCCTGTTGATCACCTGGAGTGTACTGAGAGGAGCCCAGTGGATCACCTGGAGTGTACTGAGAAGAGCCCAGTGGATCACCTAGAGTGTACTGAGAGGAGCCCTGTTGATCACCTGGAGTGTACTGAGAGGAGCACTGTTGATTACCTGGAGTGCACTGAGAAGAGCTCAATGGATCACCTGGAGAGTACTGAGAGCTCAGTGGATCACTTGGAGTGTAATGAGAGGAGCTCAGTGGATCACCTGGAGAGTACTGAGAGGAATTCAGTGGATCACCTGGAGTGTACTGAGAAGAGGTCAGGGGATCACCTGAAGAGTACTGGGAGCTCAGTGGATCACCTGGAGTATACTGAAAGGAGCTCAGTGGATCACCTGCAGAGTACTGAGAGGAATTCAGTGGATCACCTGGAGTGTACTGAGAAGAGCCCAGTGGATCACCTGGAGTGTACTGAGTGGAGCTCAGTGGATCACCTGGAGTGTACTGAGAGGAGCTCAATGGATCACCTGGAGAGTACTGAGGTCAGTGGATCACCTGGAGTGTACTGAGAGTTAGCCCAGTAGATCACCTGGAGTGTACTGAGAAGAGCCCAGTGGATCACCTCGAAAGTACTGATAGGAGCCAGTGGATCACCTGGAGAGTACGGAGAAGAGGTCAGTGGATCACCTGGAGTGTACTGAGAAGAGGTCAGTGGATCACCTCGAGTGTACTGAGAGGAGCCAGTGGATCACCTGGAGAGTACGGAGAAGAGCCCAGTGGATCACCTGGAGTGTACTGAGAGGAGCTCAGTGGATCACCTGGAGAGAACGGAGAGAAACCCAGTGGATCACCTTGAGTGTTATGAGAGGAGCCCAGTGGATCACCTGGAGTGTACTGAGAGGAGCCAGTGGATCACCTGGAGAGTACGGAGAAGAGCTCAGTGGATCACCTGGAGTGTACGGAGAGGAGCTCAGTGGATCACCTGGAGTGTACGGAGAGGAGCCCAGTGGATCACCTGGAGTGTTATGAGAGGAGCCCACTGGATCACCTGCAGTGTACTAATAAGAACCCAGTGGATCACTTGGAGTGTACGGAGAGGAGCTCAGTGGATCACCTGGAGAGTACTGAGAAGAGCTCAGTGGATCACCTGGAGTGTACCGAGAAGAGCCCAGTGGATCACCTGGAGTGTACTGAGAAGAGCCCAGTGTATCACCTGTAGTGTACTGAGAGGAGCCCTATTGATCACCTGGAGTGTACTGAGAGGAGCCCTTTTGATCACCTGGAGTGTACTGAGAGGAGCCCTGTTGATCACCTGGAGTTTACTGAGAAGAGCCCAATGGATCACCCGGAGTGTACCGAGAAGAGCCCAGTGGATCACCTGGAGTGTACCGAGAAGAGCCCAGTGGATCACCTGGAGTGTACCGAGAAGAGCCCAGTGGATCACCTGGAGTGTACTGAGAGGAGCCCAGTGATCACCTGGAGTGTACTGAGAAGAGCACAGTGGATCACCTGGAGTGTACGGAGAAGAGCCCAGTGGATCACCTAGAGTGTACGGAGAAGAGCTCAGTGGATCACCTGGAGTGTCCTGAGAAGAGCCCAGTGGATCACCTGGAGTGTACTGAGTGGAGCCCAGTGGATCACCTGGAGTGTACTGAGAGGAGCCCAGTGGATAACCTCGAGTGTACTGAGAAGAGCCCTGTGGATCACCTGGAGTGTACGAAGAGCCCAGTGGATCACCTGGAGTGTACGGAAAAGAGCTCAGTGGATCACCTGGAGTGTACTGAGTGGAGCCCAGTGGATCACCTGGAGTGTACTAAGAAGAACCCAGGGGATCACCTGGAGTGTACTAAGAAGAACCCAGGGGATCACCTGGAGTGTACTAAGAAGAGCTCCGTGGATCACCTGGAGTGTACTAAGAAGAACCCAGGGGATCACCTGGAGTGTACTAAGAAGAACCCAGGGGATCACCTGGAGTGTACTAAGAAGAGCTCCGTGGATCACCTGGAGTGTACTAAGAAGAACCCAGGGGATCACCTGGAGTGTACTAAGAAGAGCTCCGTGGATCACCTGGAGTGTACTAAGAAGAACCCAGGGGATCACCTGGAGTGTACTAAGAAGAACCCAGGGGATCACCTGGAGTGTACTAAGAAGAGCTCCGTGGATCACCTGGAGTGTACTAAGAAGAACCCAGGGGATCACCTGGAGTGTACTAAGAAGAGCTCCCTGGATCACCTGGAGTGTACTAAGAAGAACCCAGCGGATCACCTGGAGTGTACTAAGAAGAGCTCCCTGGATCACCTGGAGTGTACTACATAACAGAACAACATCACGACTTCATATATGAAATATCCCGCCCTTAAACGTATTATAGAGATCTTTTATTCTTATAAAAAAATGTCGAAAATGTTGAAAATTCAAGGTCGTGGGATTTTTTTTTTTTTTTTTTTTTTTTTTTTTTTTTTTTTTTTTTTAAAGCCGCTAGTTTTAAATTTATGTATTTTTGAATACGAAAAAAAAAATACAAAAAAATAGCGTTGAGTAGTTTACAAGACAGCTGAAACCATAATCTGTTTCTTACAAACGTTCCTAAACACTCCAAACAGTAGCGGCCATATTTTCAAGATGGCCGCTACTGTTCGTTGAAATTGACTTACACTGCTTAAAATATGTGATGCGAGCGAAATTCATGCAAATAACTTAGGCTTCTGCTTAATATATAATACAAGAGGATCATCACGAGGCAGTAGACTCACAATAGAGCCACAGCACAACTTCAGTAGAGCCATAGTGAATAACAAAAAGACACAATACCGTGACTGGAACAATACACAAATAACCCTCACATAGGAGAGAGGAGCTTACGACGACGTTTCTGTAAATGGTTCAAGTCGGACCGAAACGTCGTCGTTAGCTGCTCTCTCTTAGATGCGGGTTATTTGTGTATTTAACCACAGAAGATCCACAGCACAACTACACTAGATCTACAGTAGAGCCACGGTGGATCCATGGTAGAGCCACGGTGGATCCACGGTGGTTCAACGGTAGAGCCACACAAGAGGACCATTACTAAGGAAACTGTAGAGCCGCCTTTTATTGTCGTCAACTCAAAACTTTGGAGAGTTTTGTCATAAATTTTCTACCTGGAAGAGTAAGATGCCTAAAGAGGGAGAAAGAGGGGAGGGGGGGAGGAGGAAGGGGAGAGAGAGGGATGGAGGGGGGGGGGAGGGGGAGAGAGAGAGAGAGAGAGAGAGGAGAGAGAGAGAGAGAGAGAGAGAGAGGGGGGGAAAGCTGGGAAGGGGCTTGAGAGCAGAGAATGGAGAGAAGGCAGAAAGTAGATGGAAGTTGAGAATGCAGAAGCAAAAGGTGAGTTTAGAAGACATAGGGAAGAACGCAGAGGGGAAAGCAGGTGAAATTGCAGATCTAGAGAGTGTACAGAGATCCTTTACTGCACGTATAAGTTCTGTCAAGCACCTTAACTACTGGGAACGCTTGGAAGCACTTGACTTGTACTCGTTGGAACGCAGGAGGGAGAGATATATCATAATTTACACTTGGAAAATCCTGGAAGGAATGGTCCCAAATCTGCACACAGAAATCACTCCCTACGAAAGTAAAAGACTGGGCAGGCGATGCAAAATGCCCCCAATTAAAAGTAGGGGCGCCATTGGTACACTAAGAGAAAACACCATAAGTGTCCGGGGCCCAAGACTGTTCAACAGCCTCCCATCAAGCATTAGGGGAATTAGCAATAAACCCCTGGCTGCCTTCAAGAGAGAGCTGGACAGATACCTAAAGTCAGTGGCGGATCACCCGGGCTGTGGCTCGTACTGCGTGCGGCCAGCAGTAACAGCCTGGTTGATCAGGCCCTGATCCACCGGGAGGCCTGGTCATGGACCGGACCGCGGGGGCGTTGATCCCCGGAATAACCTCCAGGTAACTCCGAGGGAAAGGGAGGAGAAGGAGAGAGGAACGCAGAAGATAAAATGAAACTGAAGAGCAAATTATAAGACAGAGAAGTAAGAGAAGGGTAGATGGAGTAGAAGATGAAAAAGTAAAGGGAAGGAAAAGAAGGAAAAAGGTGGAGGGGAAGGCCGAAGGACAAGGAACCAAACAGCAAAGCGTTAGACTATAAAAGAAGGAAGGAGAGGGGGGAAATAAGAGAAAAGAGCAAAGGGGGAAAAAAGAGATATAATAGGTAAAAAGTGGAGAAGGAATCGGATAGACAGAGACAGAAGAAACGGAGAAGAAAATGAGTGGAGGTAAGAGAGGGAAATTTTTGAGTCAGGATGGAAGGGGAGCAACCCTGACGTCACTTTGCCGCTTTGTTTACCACCAAATTGAAAAAATGCTCAAGAGGGGAACATTTTTTTTTTGTTTTAACTTTGCGAGATGAAGGGGTAAGGGCCAGGCAGGGTCGAGCGCAGCCCTTTGTTGACCTTTTATTTGTTTTTTCTTTTTTTTTATGTTCGTGGTGCACCGAAATCATTGTTTTGCTCTTGATGTACAGTCATCAGTGTATTGTACGTGGCGTACAGTCATCAGTGTATCGTCTGTGGTGTACAGTCAGTACTGTGGTGTACAGTCAGTACTGTGGTGTACAGTCAGTACTGTGGTGTACTGTCAGTACTGTGGTGTACAGTCAGTACTGTGGTGCACTGTCAGTACTGTGGTGTACAGTCAGTACTGTGGTGCACTGTCAGTACTGTGGTGTACTGTCAGTACTGTGGTGTACAGTCAGTACTGTGGTGTACTGTCAGTACTGTGGTGTACAGTCAGTACGTGTGCACTGTCGTACTGTGGTGTACTGTCAGTACTGTGGTGTACAGTCAGTACTGTGGTGTACAGTCAGTACTGTGGTGCACTGTCAGTACTGTGGTGTACTGTCAGTACTGTGGTGTACTGTCAGTACTGTGGTGTACTGTCAGTACTGTGGTGTACAGTCAGTACTGTGGTGCACTGTCAGTACTGTGGTGTACAGTCAGTACTGTGGTGTACAGTCAGTACTGTGGTGTACAGTCAGTACTGTGGTGTATAGTCAGTACTGTGGTGTACAGTCAGTACTGTGGTGTACAGTCAGTACTGTGGTGTACAGTCAGTACTGTGGTGTACAGTCAGTACTGTGGTGTACAGTCATACGTGGTGTACAGCACTGTGGTGTACGTCAGTACTGTGGTGTACAGTCAGCACTGTGGTGTACTGTCAGTACTGGTGTACGTCAGTACTGTGGTCAGTCGCACTGTGTGTACTGTCAGACTGTGGTACAGTCCATCAGTGGTGTCTGTCTACTGTGGTGTACTGTCATACTGTGGGTACTGTCGGTGTACCGTCTTCATGTTTTGTTTCAAATAACCTAGTGTTTTAATGGCTGCAACACACGTTACCTCTTATTGTCTTCTATTCGCGAAGAAAAACTGCCTAGTAACCAATAATACACACCGCTTTCTTCATTTACATCTCTGTTCTCTCTGTAGATAGAGCTAAAAATGTAATTTACGTATTTTCTATTATCATTTTATGATCTTATGTGTTCGCCATGTCTCATCTTTCCTTTGGATCAAACGACGAGGACATTCGTAATGTTTTTACTAATCGTAAATCATTTTTGAATCTCTGGGTGCATTTTATAGCACTATTCATCACACATTATTTTTTTAAATACACTGCAGTGTCTACACTATCAGCTGAAGATTGTAATTATGACTTAACGTATTTGACGTGCAGTTTCTCGTATCATTTTGCTATCATTACATCTAAATGTTATTCTGAATTGTATCATTGTAGCATAAGTGTGTCTCACGATCTTCCGGTGATAAGCTTGTGAGTATAATTACTCACAGATCCTTCTCTCTGATGCTTTCAGTATTTAATCCCGCAATCTATATTCTTCACGTGGCTATTATATTAATTACTTTATCCCGCTTCCATTACATTTCCATTATATATGTACCTCTCTATAATGAGATTTACCGCAATTTCTATTACCCCTCATTACTGTAAAGTTTTAAACTGATCTTAACAAGTCGCTTCTATAATTTAGAATTATTATAAGGGTGAGGACCGCACCTGGAGGCACCTCACTGGGCAACGTTTGGACAAGAGGATATTTTATATTCTCCTCATATTTGTCTCGTTCATCGTCACAGTTGACTTTGTGTTCCTTCCATCCATGTGTAGCTCTGTCGAAAGCTCTTTTTGGAAAGCTAAATAACAGCATATTGGCCATCCGTTTCTGTCCTGAATAATTTATGTGACTACTGTGGTAATTTATTAGAATTCCGTGGATCAAGAGCCCTTAATTAGCGTTCCTTATTTTGTGAGCATATACGCGCGCGCGCACATAGACACAGACAGACACATACACATACACACACACACACACATACATACAAACACACACATTACCTGTTTAATTAAGAACCTTCACTGTTGGACAGGTAAAACACGAAAGGTCATCCTGGGTTCGGAAGGTCAAGTTTTAAAGGTGGATGTGACCTCCATGGCCGGAACGTGTTACCAGCAGTCACAGAGCTCCGTTGCTTCAAACTAGCTCTCGATTCAAGGAATTAGAGCTGCTCTTTCTTTCCTCGGATGATGCCTGGTTACATTTCGTTGCCCAGATACTTTATAATCCATCAGGAGGTAACGCTCTATCAAAAATGGAATAATTAAATAACAAGCAAAATACGCACTGATCAGAGAGATGAAAACAATGTGCTCAAACGGAACACATACAAAACCCAAAAGAGACAGGGAGCTAAAACCTAAGAGATCCACAGGTTTTCTCAAACGCAGAATCCAGGAAAATTTTTAATATCGGGCCCTTACTTAAAGAAGATGGAACTTACACTGATAACAAAATGAGTGAAATACTGATGTAGCGTTTCGACTCTGTGTTCAGTAAGTCATGTTAGATTAAATATTGGCATTTCCAATTAAATTTTTCGTGAATGAAACTCAGAAGGCAAAGAGATACAATAAAATCTTGGTATGCTCGTTCTTTCCCTTCCTAATTTCATGGACTGACGTCTGGAACACGATTCCATATGCATGCTTGAAAATGCTGCCTCTTGGTGTTTTCATTGAATGTCTCAACAATCGTAGGTAAAGTTTTAAATTTTAGTAAAAGATCCGCACATTTTCTTCCTGTCAGTTGGAGAAACTGTGTAGCTGATATCTTACACTGCTTCTCCAGCCCTCAGACTGGAGAGTAATGTTATATTAGTGAATAACAGCTTTTATGTCTGTTGAGGGGTCACCTAAACTTTTCAACTCATTTAAGAGTTGAAAAGTCTTTAACGGTCTTATTTTTTTCTATGCGACAATAGCATGGCACTGTATGAAAACCAGTGAACGCAGGAACTGACAGAAGTTGTGAAGATATATGTTTACACTTTAGCAACTGTGGCATCTACGCTAACTGATGAGCGTCCTTGACTTGAGGACTCCATCAGAACTGTCGTGGTCAGCTGTCTCTCTGTACAGGTATTCACTACAATACAAAGACACCAGCGTCATCACCGAAAACTTTGACATTCAGTCATCTTACAGTTACTGATAATACTACTAGGTGAGGAAACATTACATCAGCTTTTTCATGTATGGTCTTCAGGTTATGCCTATGGATAACTAACACTGCATAGCTGTGTAGGCATGATCTGCCAGTAAGCATTAGACTGCTAGGTTTGACTTTTTCCATTGTAGGCAAAAATTTTTGTGTGTCAGCACAATCCGTTGAGACGGAAGAGGATATTTCAAACACATCTGTTGCTCTTTACAGCTCTCACCTGCACGATAACACCAAGTTCCATTTTTGATACTGAATTCATGGCAGTGATCACAGGTTACGTGCACTCTGATGCTCTCTCTTTAATTTTGCTGGTAACTTGTTTCACATAATTTGCAACTAGTTCTTTTACACTGATCTTGCTTGGCTAATGAACTACCAGAAGAATGGTACACCGCCAGTCCAGTTGCACCAGCAGACTACTCCACTAGAAACTTTTTCTACAATATTGACGTTGATGTAGCAATTTTCAGATCTATGGTGCTAGCTCATAGTTCATGTTCTGTACATTAACATTACGAGAGTTGATGAGTGATATAACCCTTGCGAATATCAATTCGGATTCAAACTATTCAGCAGAACCGACCTTGCTTTCTCCATGCCTTTTTGCATCGTAAGAGTACGTATCCTTAGGGGTATTTGGAATCCTCCCTGGTCAGTTTACCTCATACTCATACATATATATTTTACCCACGCTGCATATACGTCCAGATGGCAGCCATCTTTGATTATTTTTTCCAGATACCCTGAGAGTGACAGAATTTAAGCATGACTTAAACCAAAACCAAAAATTAATAAGAAACCTAAAACAAAATTAACGTTAAAATTAAAACAAAATAAAAGCATTAAAAAATATATATAAAATTTAATCGAAAATCAAAAAGCCAAATAATACATATATATTTTACATATATTAGAAGATATTTTAAGAATTACAAAGAGATGAATATTTATCAAAAATTACTTTTCGCTCGTGAAATATCCCATCGAACATCGATTACAGCTGATAATTATCATGGATTACAGTTGATAATCTCCACGGACTGTTACTGATATCCAGCATGGATTAAAACTGATAACCAGCATGAATTATAAATTGATAACCTGCATGGATTGCACGTGATAACCTGCATGGATGACAATTGATAACCTGCACGGATTACAACTGATAACCAGAATGGATTATAACTGATAACCAGAATGGATTATAACTAAAAACCAACATGGATTATAAATGATAATCAGCATAAGTAATAACTGACAATCAGCATGGATTATAACTGAGAAGCAACATGGATTATAATGATAACCAGCATGGGTTATATTTGATAATCACTATGGATTACAACTGATAATCAGCAGGAATTATAACTGATAACACTGATCAACAGTTTTTAAAAAGATGTATGAAGTTGTATGCTTCTTAAAAGAGATTAGTTAATTCTTTTGTATTTTCATGTCCTGAATCCAAGTATCATCTTGGAAAATGCTTATTAGCTATAGGTTTAAAGATACGAGACATATAATATTTGATTATTTTATTATAACGTACAATATGTGTCAGTATGTTTTAAACTCTAATCCGTACCTACTCTCTGCCTATTTGCTTAACGTTTATAGTGAGCTGAAGAATCATCTCTTGCCAATGTCCAGCAATAGTCTGCAAGCATTCTTGTGCCCCATTTGCCCTGGTACCATTTTTCCATGGTTGAAATATATTGGTGAAGCCTTTCAACATGTTCATCACTATCTACCCCACAGTTCGCTGGAAACGAGTCTAAATGTCAGTCCAAAAAGTGGATTTTAAGTGACATGTTACATCCCATGTTCTTGTAAGCCTTGATGAGGTTTTCCACCAATTCTTCATAGTTGCCTTCCCATCTGTTTCAGAGAAATCCCTTTGCCACTAATTTAAATGCTTCCCAAGCAGTTTTCTCCTCCCCATGAAGGTCTGATTCAAAGTCACCATTTTTAAGAAACTCTCGAATCTGAGGACCATTGAAGACTCCCTCTCTTATCTTAGCGTCGCTCAGTGAGGGGAATTTTGATGTTAAATACTTGAATCCCTGTACTGGTGGTAGCAAAATATTGTTTGGTTCAGTGAGAGGTGGATGTTGAACATTTTTCATCCAAGACTTCAATGATTGACGAGGTGGCCTCACATGCGTATCAATAGCTTGCTCAGTGAATATTTATTATAAATTTAATAAGTGTTTGGCTAAGAAAATCACCTGCCTTTCACCTCAAAATATAAACTTAAACATCACAACCACATTCTATGACTGCTGGAACAATAATGAAGGTCAGTGAGACTGTGAGTGTGGTAAGAAACACACTGCCGCAAGTCTGTTGGAACCTGTTGTGACACGTAGGTGTATATTGAAAGGTAGAGCTAACACAATTTTAACCATGATATTCATTATCAGTGACCTAAAAGTAGTTGGAAATTGCTACTCTGGTCTAGGAAGCATTTGGGTCGTTGAGCAGTGATAACCAACATGGATTATAATTAATAATCAGAATGGATTATAACTGATAACCTGCTTCCTAGACTTCTAGTCCGTAGACTTCCAGTCCATAGACCTCCAGTCCGTAGACTTCCAGTTCCTAGACTTCCGGTCCATAGACTTCGTCTGTAGAATTCCGGTCGATAGACTTCGTCTGTAGAATTCCGGTCCATAGACTTCGTCTGTAGAATTCCGGTCCATAGACTTCGTCTGTAGAATTCCGGTCGATAGACTTCGTCTGTAGAATTCCAGTCCGTTGACTGGAAGTCAACGGACTGGAACTCTACAGGAATTCTCCAGGAATTCTACTGGAATTCTCCAGGAATTCTACTGGAATTCTCCAGGAATTCTACTGGAATTCTCCAGAAAACTTCCAGTGTAAGAAAGAGACTCATGAACCACTGAACTTGTCCTTCAACTTTTTTATTATTTTTTTTTTTTGCCCAGTAAAATTCGTGGCTTAAATTTATTAGAGACGCAGACTGTCAGAATAAGTTACGTTTTCTATAGGCTGTTCGCTAAAAACTGTTAGAATGGATAGACATGTATGACAAATTTTAGAATGAACAGACATGCATGACAAACTGTATGATTAGATATTGTAACAGGCTGGCTATAATAAGTAATCATACAAGACACAACAGCACTTCTGTGAAGTGGTTGTATCACTGACACCAACCGTGAACTCATTCCACAACCACAGTAGCTTACATGGCCATATAGCGACTATATGGCTTTGAGAGGATGTAGGAAAGGATGTTCTATGAAAGTCTCTGGGGCTGTGAGATGAACCATTAGTGTCACAGTTGTGCCTCTCATACAAACGTGTCACAAAAGTGTTGGTTGTAAAATTATCCTATTATAAGTTCCGTGGATGAGCGGTAACAGGATTGAACCTGCTATATGTAAGTCCACGGTTCGAGTCACAGTTCTTTATGTTTATTCATTGAAAGTTCATTTATTACGACTTATACTGGGTTTAATATATATATATATATATATATATATATATATATATATATATAATATATATATATATTATATATATATATATATATATATATATATAATATGTCGTGCCGAATAGGTACAGACGTCCCTCTTAACATAATGATAAACGGATCACTTATCACAAAACTCACAGAGGGAAAATTCTTAGGAATCCACCTTGATAATAGACTCAAATTTCAAACACATGTACAACAAATTTCCAAAAAAAATTCCAAGACCGTAGGCATACTATCGAAGATACGGTACTATGTTCCACAGTCAGCCCTCCTGGCCCTATATCACTTATTTATCCCTATCTCACCTATGGAATTTGTGCATGGGGCTCAACAACAATAAACCATCTCAGACCATTAATTACCCAACAAAAGGCTGCAGTCAGAATAACAAATTCCCACTACAGACAACGCACTCCACCAATATTCAAAACTCTAAACCTACTCACCATACAAAACATTCATACTTATTATTGTGCCTACTACATTCACAGAACACTCAACTCTGATATAAACCCTCCCCTCAAACGTCTCCTTACCAACCTCAACAGAACACATGACCATAACACAAGGCACAGCTCACTCTTTGATGTTCCTCGTGTCCATCTCACGCTATGCAAAAACTCAATGCACATAAAAGGCCCGAAAATCTGGAATTCATTACCTGTGAATATAAAAGAAACACTGTTGATAAATTCAAGTCTCTTCTCAAAAATCACTTACCCACAACTAAATAAATACCGAATAATTGTATCTCATAAATTGTATCTCATAAATGTTCCTCATTATTGTATCTCATAAATGTCTAACCTGTGACCCAATCAAACTTTTTTTTTAATACATTACCGAACAGAAAACTCAATTCTATTGAATGCTCAGCAACACAGTAAATGACCATATGACCTGTCTTTGTAATACTCATTTGTGCTAAACTGTTATCTGTATACAATAATGTTCTTACCACTAAGTTAATCTTAAGTTAATTTTAAGCCTGCCCATAATGCTCTGCATACAAGGGGCTTTGGCATGTTGCAATGTAATAACTGTATTCCTTTGTACTTCACTGTATCATGTTCAAATTAATTAATAAATAAATAAATATAGCAAGGCTCTTCTTGTCGGCCAAATAAGGCAAGCGAAAATTTGTGTATGCAATAATTTCGCAAAAATCATTCTGAATTTAAAGAAAAAAAAATCATCGTGTTTGCTTTTCATTAAATTATTGTAAACTTATCTAAAATACATTTAGTTGGATTAGGCTAAATTAAATTGTTATAATGAGGTTAGGTAAGTTTTCTAAGGTTCTTTTGGTACAAAATTATTAATTTTTACATTAACATAAAAAAAAATTTTATATTTAAAACATTTTAAAAAAATTTTAAAACAAAATTTCTAAATTTGGTTTTTCAAAAAATTGACCAAAAATTTTTTATTTTTTCCCGGCAACCGGCCCCAATAAATTTTTTTTTTTTAAAAATTTTAAAAAAAAATAATTATATTTAATTAAAAATTAAATAATATTATGACCCCAAATTTTTGGCAAAAGGGAGTAACAAAATTTTCTTCACAAGTTAATCAAAGTTAAAACCCCCCCAAAAAAGGTCTCAAAAGGGCCCAGGGAAAAATTTAAGGGAAATTCCTTTGACTTACGAACCAACAAAAAAAAAAAAAAAATAGGGGCCCCAAATTTGTGGAAAAAAAAAAAATTTGGAGAAAAAATTTCCCAAAAAAAGCTTCCCCCTGTTTAAAAATTTCCCTTTCATTTTTTTTGGCCTTTCATTTTTTTTTTTTATCTTACATTTTATTAATCCCCCTTTTTGTTTTCTTATAATTTTTTCTAATTCTTTTTCCCCTTTAAAAATTTTTCTTAAACTAAAAAAAAATTTCCCTTTCCTTTTTAAACAAAATTTTTTAAAGGAAAAAAAAGTTTTTCATTTTTTTTTTTGGGGGACTTAAAAAAAATATTTTTTTTTTAAAAAATTAATTTAAAATAAAAATTTTTAAAATGACCCCAAAATTCAGAAGGGGAAGAAAAAGGCCTTCCCATTTAAATAAAATTTAAAAATTTAAATTTAAAAAGGAATCTAAAGAAATATAACACCTAGGGAATTTTTACACCCCAAAAACAAAAAAAAAAAACAAAAAGGATAATTTCACAATTTTAAATGAAAAAAAAATTTAATATAAAAATTTTTTTTTATTTTTTATTTAATTTTTAAAAAAATTTTTTTTTCCCATTTTATATTATTATTATCATGTTTTTTTTTTTATTATAAAGGTTTCCCTCAAAATTTATTCCAACCTTTTTGGGTTTTAAGGGGGCCTTTTCCGAACCAAACAAGGAAAAGGTTTCCCGGGGTTTTTAAAACAAAACTGGCCTTTTTTTCCTTGGGGGATTTTTGGAGCTACAGTTTGGGTTCCCCAAAAAAATTCATTTTAAAAGGGAAACCCCCAAAATCCCCAAAGCGCTTCTGGGGGGGGGGGGTGGGGGCCCCAAATTTAATTTTAATTTTTAAATTAAAAAAAAATTATTTTAAATTACAATTTTAAAGGTTATTAAATAAATATTTTTAATAAAATTAATAAAAATTTAATTAACTATTAAAATTTTTTTAATGTAAATAATATTTAATGAAATATACTTAAAATTATACACCCCCAATATTTTATTTAATTTAAAAAAATAATTAAAAAAAGGGGTTTTCGCGAGCTTTCGTTATAAAAACCCTTCCCCCGGCCAAGGAGATCGGTGTTTTAAAATAATTTTAAATTTTTAAAACCCAACCCCTTCCAATACCCCATTCAGAGCAAATTTACCACACCCACATTTCTAATTTCCTTTTTTTCAAACTCTTAATTTTAATATAAAAATGAGACAAAACCATTTTAATTTTTGGGGGTTTGGGATCAAACTGTGTGTTGGGGGATGGTTATTTAAGGAAAAGGGGACAATTTTCCCCTTTTTAAGGCCATTTAAGCAATGGAAAATTTTTAAGAAAAAAATAATTTTTAATTTTTTTAATTTTTAATTATAAATTAAAATTTTGGAAACTTTGGGGGGGGGGGGGGAAAAAAAAAAATTTTATTTTTTTATTTTATGGGGGTTTTTAAAAAATTTTTTTAAAAAGAAATTAAATTTAAAAATGGGGAATGAAATTAAAGGGAAGGGTGGGTTTTTAAAATTTTTGGGGTTATTAGTAAAAAGAATTAAGTTTTAAATTTTTTATTTTTTGGGTTTTTATGTTTTTTTTTTTTATATTTAATATTATTATATATATATAATTTATATATTTTTAATATTTATTATAATATAAAATTTTAAAAATTATAAAAAATAAAAAATTATTATATATACATATATATAATAAAATTTATATATACATATATATAATATAAAAATTAAAATACTTATATATATATATACATATATATACATATATTTTATATACATATATATATATATATATACATATATATATATATACATATATTTTATATTTCCCATATATATATATATACATAAATTTTTTTTTATATATATATATTATTTTTACAAATATATAAAAATATCCATATTTATATATACATATATATATATATATATAATATATACCTATATTAAAATACAATTATATATAAATAAAAATAAATATAAAAAACAATATAAAAACCCCCAATTATAAAATAAAAACAAAAAATCTAAAAAAACAAACAAAAAAACAAAAAAAATAAAAAAAATAAATTTTTAAACAAAAAAAAAAAATTTAAAAAAAAAAAAAACAAAAAAAATTAACAAAAAATAAAAAAAAAAAAAACCCCATTCCCCCCCAAAAAAAAAAAAAAACAAAAAAACAAAAAAAACCAAAAAAACAAAAATTAAAAAAAAAAAAACATAAACAAAATAAAAATAAAACAAAACAACAAAAAAAACAAAATAAAAATAAAAACAAAAAAACCCCCAAAAAACACCCCCTTTTTTAAAAACAAAAAAAACCCCCCCTTCCCCCAAACCCATTGCGGGTCCCCCCCCAAAAAAAACAAACACACCCACCAACTGCCCAAAGGGGCCCCTTTCCCCAAAAGTTTTTAAATTTGCAAAAATTAACCCCCCCTCCCTTCAGAGGGGCAGGCACTGTATTTCCCCTCTCCGGGACTAAAGTCCGGCCTTTCCCGGGTTTTCCCCTGAATCCCTTCAAAAATTTTCCCTTTGCTCAAAACTTCCAAAAACCACGTCAATTTAATTAAAAACCTTTTGGGTCTCCTTTCACTCCTATAAAAACACGCTCACGAATGCCTGCGGGAAGTCCAACCCCTTCGCACACAAAACCCCCTTTAAAACCCCCCCCCCCCTTTCCCCCCTTTTTCCAAAGGCCGACCCCTACCCCCCCTTTCCCCTTTCCACTACAGACCGATACACTTTTGAAGTCATTCTTTTCGCTCCATTTTTCCTACAGTCCAAACCCAAACCCCTTTCAACAACCCTTCCTCACCCCCTCTGGACAACATTTTTGGGGAAAACCCCCACCTCCTCCTAATTTCCAAAAACACGAATTCTCTGCATTATTTTCAAAACCCACACATTGCCCTCGACTTAAACATCCCACTGCCTCCACCTTTTCTCCTCGCGCAACATTCATCCCCCCACGCTTCCCCACCCATTATAAAAATTTTGGAAAAAAACTATACTCTCAAAACATTCCCCTCTTTCCCTCCAAGGACAAAGTTTTTTGTCTCCCCCAGACTCCTAAGTGCACCACTCCTCTTTTCCCCTCATAAATTCTATGATTCACCTCATCTTTCATAACCCATCCGCTGACACGCCCCAACTCCCAAAATACCCTGAATACGTTCACCTCCTCCTACTCTCCCCCTCCAATCTATATTCAATCTTTCATCACCTAATCTTTTTGTTATCCCCCATAACCTTACTCTTTTCCTGTATTAAACCTTTAAATTTTTTTCCCCTTTTTGCACCCCCTACCAAATTAAATCCACCAATCTCTGCAACTTTTTCTTCAGAATCTCCCAAGACAAAAGGTCTTCAGAAAAGAGCAGCTGTGAAAAACTCCCACTTTGGGGTGTGATTCTTTTTTCTTTTAACTCCACGCCTTTTTCCAAGACCCTCGCATTTATTTTCTTTTACAACCCCATTATAAATATATTAAAAAACCAGGGTTTCATCCCCAATCCTTGCAAAGGGGCCTACTTTTACTGGGAAAAATTTCCCTTTTTCCTACATACCTAATTTTTGAGCCTCCTATCCCTTTTAAAAACTCTTCACTGCTTTCAGTAACCTACCCCCTACACCTTACACTTGAAACACCCTGCCCCCCTTCCCCCCACTATCCCCCCCTGTCATACCCCTTTTTTCCAATCCAAAAAATCCCAAACAAAGACCTTTTTTTAGCCTTATCAAAATTTATGTTCCCCCTTTTTGTTTCACTGTAAAAAAACCTGGTCCACACACCCCCTCCCTTTTCCCCTAAAGCCTCCTTTTTTATCTGCTATCCTATTCTCCGTCTTACTTTTAATTCTTTAAATTTAAAAAACTCTACCATACACTTTACCGGGGTACCCCTAAACAGACTTATCCCCTATAATTTTTGCATTTCTTTTATCCCCTTTCCCTTTATACAAAGGAATTTATGCTTTGCTCTCTCCCCAACCCCTGGGAAACCCTTCCCCCTTTTTCCATACATTTATTAAATAATTGCCCCCCCACCCCAAAAAAAATTTTTTAAAAACCCCCCACCGTTTAAAAATTTTTCCCTTCTTTATCCCCAACCCCCGGCCCGGGCCTTTTCCCCCCTTTCATTTTCCCACTGCCTCCCCGAACTTTCCCCCCACCCCACAACGGGCTTTTCCCCTCACTCCTACAAGATGTTATTCCCCCCTTCCCCATAAACGAAATCACGTTTCCCCTATCTTCATCAACATTTAAAAAATTTCCCCTCAAAATATTCCTTCCATTTTCCAATACCTTTTAACATCCATTTAATAACTCTCCCCCCTCCCTTTTTTTTAACGGGACAAATCCATTTTTTTCCCGGGCTTTTTTTAAATTTTTAATCTCATTTCCAAAATTTTTTTCTTTTTTTTTTCAACAAAATTTTTTTGATAACATCTCCCCCCACTCTCTTCTTTTGCTCTCTTTTTTTTAAAAATTGCTTCACCACTCTTTTAACTTCTCTCCCTTTTTCTCCATAAAACTCTTCCCTCCGGGAAATCACTTCTACTTTGAAAAAATTTTCTCATTTTAAACCCCCTTTTTTTTCCCCCCTTTAAACTACTCTCTTTACTTCATCATTCCCACCAATGGGCCCCCCCTTTCTTCCCTCCTGCCCCCCATTTTCCTTAACCACAAACTTCTGCTGAAAAAATCTAAACAAACTTTTTTAAAACCCTACCCCATACCCTTCAAACCCCATTGCCTATCCCCTCTCATTGCCCATCTATCCCCCAATAGCTGTTTATATCTTACCCTAACGGGCCTCCTCTTTTATTTTATAAACCTTACCTCCTCTTCCCTGAT
>NC_069410.1:38801735-38859235 GCF_026875155.1 Cherax quadricarinatus
TTTGGGGGGGGGGGGGGGGGGGGGGGGGGGGTGGGGGGGGGGGGGTGGGGGGTTTGGGGGGGGGGGGGGGGGGGGTTTTTTTGGGGGGGGGGGGGGGGGGGGGGGGTGGAGGGGGGGGTTGGGGGGGTTGGGGGGGGGGGGGGGGGGGTTGGGGGGGAGGGGGGTTTTTGGGGGGGGGGTTTTGGGGGTTTTGGGGGGGGGGGGGG
Source organism: Cherax quadricarinatus (assembly GCF_026875155.1). Taxonomy (NCBI): domain Eukaryota; kingdom Metazoa; phylum Arthropoda; class Malacostraca; order Decapoda; family Parastacidae; genus Cherax; species Cherax quadricarinatus. The sequence goes on from NC_069410.1 coordinate 38,801,942, forward strand.
CTGGGTGAGGGTTTGGGGGGGTTTTTGGGGGGGGGGGGGGGGGGGGTTGGGGGGCCGGGGGGGGTGGGTTTTGGGGGGGGGGGGGCGGGGGGTTTGGGGGGGGTTTGGGGGGTTTGGGGGGGGGGGGGGGGGGGTTTTTTTGGGGGGGGAAAAAAATTTTTTTTTTAAAAAAGGGGGGGGGGGTTTTTTTTTGGGGGGTGGGAAAAGGGGGGGTTTTCCCGGGGGGGGGGGGGGGGGGGCCCCCCTGGGAAAGGGGGTTTTTTGGGGGGGGGGGGGGGGGGAGTGGGGGGGGGGGGGGGGGGGGGTTTTTGGGGGGGGGTTAAAGGGGGGGGGGGAAAAATTTTGGGGGGGGGGGGGGGGGGGCCCCCTTGGGGGGGGGGCCCCCTTTTTGGGGGGGGGGGCCCCCCGGGGGGGGGGGGGCCAAAAGGGGGGGGGTTTTTTTTTTAAAAAAATTTTCCCCCCCCCCAAAACCCCCCCCGGGGGGTTTTTTTTTGGGGGGGGGCCCCCCGGGGGGGGAAAACCCCTTTTGGGGGTTTTTTTTGGGGGGGGGGGGAAAAAGGGGGGGCCCCCCCCCCCCAAACCCCCCCCCCCCCCCGGGGGCCCCCCCCCCAAACCCCCCCCCCCCCCCCCCCCCTTGGGGGGGTTTTTTGGGGAGGGGAAAAAAGGGGGGGGGAACAAACGGGGAAGGGGAAAAAAGGGGGGGGGGTTTTTTTTTTGGGGGGGGGGGAAAAACCCCCCCCCCGGGGGGGGGCCCCCCCCCCCCCCCAAAAATTTTTAAAATTTTCCCCCCAAAACCCCGCCACCCAAAACCCCCCCCCCCCCTTTTTGGGGGGGGGGGGGGGGGTTAAAAAGGGGCCCTTTTTTTGGGGCCCCGGGAAAAAAAAAGGCCCCCCCACTTTTAAAAGGGGGGGGGTTTTTAAAAACCCCCCAAAAATTTTTTTCCCCAAAAAATTTTTTTCCCCTTTTTCCCCCCCCCCAAAAAAAAAAAAAATTTTTTTTTTTTTTGGGGGTTTTAAAAAAAAATTTAAAAAAAGGAAAAAACACTGTGGGCGTGGGCACCTCACACTGTGGGAACCTCACACTGTGGGAGTGGGAACCTCACACTGTGGGAGTGGGAACCTCACACTGTGGGAGTGGGAACCTCACACTGTGGGAGTGGGCACCTCACACTGTGGGCGTGGGCACTTCACACTGTGGGAGTGGGCACCTCACACTGTGGTGGGAGTGGGGACTTCATTTGAGCGCGCGGGTACCCCACCTTTCCTTACACCTGTTCCTTCACCACACCCCTGCCCACATCCTCCCCTCGCCCACGGGGCTATAAGTGAGGGTAATTTATGGTAATTGGAAGGGCGTCTAACTTGGGTAGATCACTGGTGCATACCCAATGCACTTGACACTTTTGAGCTGCGCTGGTCGTATGTGGACCGTCCCCCCTCACCCCTCTCCTATCCCCTCTCACCCCTCTCCTATCCCCTCTCACCCCTCTCCTATCCCCGCTCACCCCTCTCCTCGCCCATGGGGGGTAATTATGTGGATGGATGGATGGATAATGGAAGGGAAAGAAAGAGAAGCAGGAGAAAGGGGAAGGGAAGGATGAAGAAGGGAGGATTAGGAATGGAATAGTATATATATTTATGTAAGGCGCTCTCCGAGAGAGGTATCCCCGTATTCCACATGCTCAGCCCCTTCTACCTCAATGCACGTAAAACAAGTAATATAAAGTGAGACAAAAGTTTCTGCCGCAGTAATACATCAAGGCGTTAAAAATCTGAGGTCGACTAGAGGAGTCGCAAGTTATCATATGGAAACTAATTTCGCAGTTTCTTCGGTAAAATGAGAAATCGGCATCCGCACTTTCCAGAACCAACTGGAGACTTTCACTAAGTAAACTTTAAAAACTTTTAAGTTATTCGGAAGACATATTCTATTGACATCATTATAACAAGGGAGTATAATGGGTCAGAATGAGTTTGAATCTTTTCAGAAGTTGCATTCTCAAGTTTGTACATGGAAAAAAAGACGTAAGAACATAAGAAAGGAGGATCACTGTAGCGGGCCTGTTGGCCCATACTAGGCAGGTCCTTTACAATACATCCCACTAACAAAACATTTGCCCAACCCAATTTTCAATGCTACCCAAGAAATAAACTCTGATAACTCTATCTACTCATTTGCAAGTCCAACTCAAACCCAACCCCTCTCACTCATATATTTATCCAACCTAAATTTGAAACTACCCAAAGTCCCAGCCTCAATAACCCAACTAGGTAGACTGTTCCACTCATCAACTACCCTATTTCCAAACCAATACTTTCCTATGTCCTTTCTAAATCTAAACTTGTCTAATTTAAATCCATTACTGCGGGTTCTCTCTTGGAGAGATATCCTCAAGACCTTATTAATATCCCCTTTATTAATACCCATCTTCCACTTATACACTTCGATCATGTCTCCTCTCATTCTTCGTCTAACAATTGAATGTAATTTAAGAGTCTTCAATCTTTCTTCATAAGGAAGATTTCTAATGCTATGTATTAATTTAGTCAGTGAGATGCCCAGAGTTATTTTTAAGGGGACCTATCTTATCTATAGCTTTCCTTAAGTACCCTGGAAAACAGCTCGTCCGGCCACGGGGACTTATTTCGCTTCAGTTTGTCTATCTGTTTGATAACCATGTCCCTCGTGACAGTAATATTAGTTAATTTGAATTCGTCAGGAACTGAATAATTGTTTATTTCTGGAATCTCATTTATGTTTTCCTGTGTAAAAACTGACAAAAAATAGTCATTAAATAAGGAACACATTTAGAGTTCGTTATCCGTCAGCTGTCCATTCCCAATTTTCAGAGGTCCTACTTTTTCCTTCACCTTCGTCCTATATACTTGAAAGAACCCTTTTGGACTGATCTTTGATTCATTAGCAACTCTAATTTCATAGTCACGTTTGGCCTTTCTAATCCCCCTTTTTACTTCGCTTTTAAGCTGAACGTATTGGTCAGTAAGGTTAACCTCTCCTCTTCTGATGAGCCTATAAATTCCCCTTTTCTCCCCTAATAGATGCTTTAGCCTCCTGTTAACCCATTTGGGATCGTTATTATTAGACCTAATTTCTCTCTTTGGAATGTATATACTCTGAGCACGTGTACATTATTAAGAAAAAAAATCATAAACGCAGATCCCTTCGTAATCATAAGTATGATCATCATCAATAAAATCATCAGCTAGATAACCCCAATCGAGATTAGACAGATGTTCCCTAAGTCCACTATAATCGGCAGAACGAAAATCAGGGATTTTTACCGTAATATTATTTTTGTATCCCCAGTTAATGCTAAAAGTGATGGATTTGTGATCACTTGCGCCAAGCTCTTCAGTGTTCTCCAGATTATTTACGAGTGTTTCCTTATTTGACAACACTAGGTCGAGCAAATTATTACCCCTGGTAGGCTCTGTTACACATTGCTGCAGAAAACAGTCCTGAACTGTGTACATAAACCCACTGGACTCCAGATTACCGATCAAAGAATTCCAGTCAATTTGACTAAAGGTAAAATACCCTACTATCACTACGTTATTGTGTCCAGAAGCCCTAACAATTTTGTCCCAAAGAAGTCTCCCTCTATCGTGATTCAAGCCTGGAGGTCGGTATATTACACATAGAGTTAGTTTTTCCTGACCTACAAACTCTACCCAAACAGATTCTGTTACTGTTCCATCTATATTTATACCTGTTTTTATGCAACAATTAATATTTTCTCGAACATATAATGCAACTCCTACCCCCTTCCCATTAAATCTAGCCACATGGAACAACTTAAACCCTTTAATATTACACTCAGCAATCATATCCTAATTCTTTAAATCATACCACGTTTCAGTTAGAGCAATGACATCAAAGTTCCCAGCACACGCTACCAAACGTAATTCATTAATCTTATTTCTTGCAATTCGACTGTTAGCATAAAATACCATCATATGTTTTTTCTTCTGCACATTTTTCCTATTCACCTCTGCTTTTACACAATTTCTGCAATTTTTCATTACTCAGCGTTACTCTATGACTGTTATTATTAAGATTCATAATATCAAAGCCTAAGTCAATATATCCATACTCATTATTTTTCATTTCTAAATCCATACCTCTAACTAACCCTAGTTTAAAGTCCTAACAACCCCCTCAACTGAGCTAGCAAGAAAACCCCCACCTGACCTGGATAAGTGAACCCCATCCCTGGCATACATATCATTTCGGCCATAGAAGTGGTCCCAGTTGTCAATGAATGGTACTATATTATCCTTACATTGTCCAGCCAACAATTAATACCAATTGCTCTGTACAACCATTCATTTCCAATACCCCTTGGCAAAATGCCACATATAACAGCGCCTCCCCCTTCTTCCTAATTATGTCTATTGCTGTCCTGTACCTTCTAACTAAATCCTTACTTCCACGCTTCTACCCAACTATTTGTCCAACCTTTTCCCAAAGTTACACAAGAATTTGCTTCAATGCTTCAGGTGCTAATCAAACCCAGCCTTTCTCACTCATATATCTGTCTAATCTCTTCATAAAGCTTCCCAAAGTTTTAGCTTTTATTACCCAACTTGGTAGACTGTACTTCTAGGAATTTAGGAAATGCACGGACAGTCGTCAAACTAAAGGCACAAAGCTGTGGTCAGCATTATATATATTTTACGCTTGATTATCTACTCACTGAAGATTATAGGATTAGTACAAATGTGTTCAACATTTGCTGCAGAATATACACCTCCCGGTGAATATATCCTGTAGCAACTGGTATATACTATATACCCGAATGTTCTTGTGATAGCCATTCTATACAACCAAGTTCCTAGGAATTTTGTAAACCCATTTGTTAGATGGTTTCCATTCGCTGCATGGTTTAACAAACTTGGATGCGAGAGGTGTTGTACCTCCAGTGTTAACAGAGTGAATATTTCACGCAGACGAAACTTTACTTTTGCACTCTTCAATAATTCTATGTGCTGGAAAATAAAATATATGTATAGCCCCATGGAACTGCCTCAGCGAGGGAAGATCCAGAAATGTTATAGTCATACAACGAAAGAGAAAACGGGCAGCAACAGTGTCAGGTAATAAAAAACGGGTACAAAAGGAAATGTACTTTCGCGTAAACAGAAAACAGATGCATCAAAAGGGTATTGAAATGACACATTTCACCCCTGCCCCTAACGCCCCCGTCCCCTTCCTATAAAAGGGCAAGACCCCCCCAACCCCAGCTACCCCAAACCCCCAAACACCAGCACCAAATAAAAAGGCAAATTCGTTTCCATTTTTTACACGAACGATAAATTGCTTGTATGTAGTTTTAAGGCAATTGGCAATAAAACTCATTCACTCACTCTCACTCAGAAAAACAAACACACACACATACACACATAACACACACACACACACACACACACACACACACACACACACACACACACAATCACAGTCTCTCTCTCTATCCTATCTCTCTCATCCACTCTCCCTCCACATATATACCCCTCCCTTTACTTATATTATTCCATTCCACAAACCAACAATGCCTCCACACTTTTGACAGTGCTGGGTGAGGTTCTTCCCCTCCTCTCCTCCAAAAACAACATTCTGTATACATACTTTTATACAACATTGATTAACCTTATATATATATATATATATATATATATATATATATATATATATATGTATGTGTGTGTGTGTGTGTGTGTGTGTGTGTGTGTGTGTGTGTGTGTGTGTGTGTGTGTGTGTGTGTGTGTGTGTGTGTGTGTGTGTGTGTGTAACAACACTGCGACTAGCCAAAGACTCGAACCAATGATGTTTTGGCCAGCCTCATGGTGAGCGAAAATCACATGACGCTCTAACCCACAGGACCAGGATTTGTTGGTCCTGTGGGTTAGAGCGTCATGTGATTTTCGCTCACCATGAGGCGGGACAAAACATCATTGGTTCGAGTCCTTTCCTAGTCGCAGTGTTATTGATCGATACCACTCGTTCGTGGTTACAATAATATATATATATAATATATATATATATATATATATATATATATATATATATATATATATAATATATATTATTGCATTGTTTAAGATCGCCGAATAGGTAAAACTTACAATTTTCGCTTAAATAGCAACGCTCTTCTTGCCGAACAAGGCAATCGAAATTTTGTGTATGCAGTAATTTCGTAAAAATCACCCTGTTTATTAATAAATTTTCTAAGTTTCTTTTGGTACAAACTTATTAATTTTCACATTAAAATAAATGAAAAAATATCTTTAAACGTGTAAGAGAAAATTTTAGAAAGAGCTTAATTTTAAATGAGTTCTTGCTAATTGACCAATTTTACCTATTCGGCACGACATATATAAGACTAAGATTATTATATGTTGTTTGCTAGTATGTGCAAGTAAATACTGTAGATACAGAGTATCCTCAACCATCCAGAGTGAGCACATGAGTACTGCTGACAATACTAAAGAAAATGTAGGTGCAGATCCACTGTTAATTGCGACATTTCACTCAGTGTAGAACTTTATGAAGTCATGGCTCGATAGAGATCTACTCAAGGCGAAACGTTGTCACACCATGTAAAAGCTTATTCTGCACTCTGTGTTTTCTTCAATATCTCAGGGTGGTTGAGGTATTTACAGCGGCTCAAATGCCTTAGTTTCAAAGAGCCTGAATTTACCGAAAGATAGGCAACTGCTTTTGCTATATTGAAGGTCGTCCCTTTACTCATTTTCACGAAGCTTGACTTTGGAACAGGCTGGGTCTGAGGTTCACCTGTGACCTACACACGTACTAGCCACAGGTGATATGTGAACCTGATGCTGCCAATCACCGTACGAAACGAACACCCTGTACGAGATGGGGGTGTACGTGGGGTGGGGTTGGTGGTGGTGTACGTCAAGTGGTGGCGGCACTCATCTAGTAGTACACACCAAGTTGTGTTTGTTAACCATTTGTTAGTTATAGACTCATTGTTGTGTTTGCTGTGGTTATGTGTAACAGTAACATTTTTTAACCTCAAAAACCGGCCGACTGATACCGGCTTCTGACCTCCTGAGCCAGGATGCAAGGGCCGCGTTGCGGAACTGCAGGACGGCCACCAAGCAGGAATAAAGAGTTGGGCGAAGCCTGACACTGGATGTAAAGTGTGTGAGCGGACCCGGGGCTAGTCTTCGGTGTGAGGGGCCTACGGTACTGCAAGCACTGTTTGGGTATCATCCTCTATTAGTCTTGTAATGCACCCTTTCTTTTCTTCCTTGCTAAGTGTAAAACCAATGCATTCAGCTATTGTGTTCTCCCTTTGTATGGTAAACTTATCTTCGTTTTGATGAAATCCTCCATGCGGTGCCTAAACATATACCTCACTAATATTTAATACACTTACTGAAATTCTGACCCATTTTGTGCAGCGACGGTATACCTGAGCAGCTCTCAAATGGGGTAACTTTTATATGTGATATAAAGTAGCCTAAGAAACTAGCTCCAAGCTGACAGTCACGTATTATTAATATTATTACTATTACTATTATTATTATTATTATTATTATTATTATTATTATTATTATTATTATTACTATAGTTTAAGCGCTAAAACCGAAAGTGGAGACGTGACTGATGGGATGGGCTTTTGGTCAGTTGCTGGGACGATCACTGTGGTGGTTTCTAAGTGTAACTCCACTTAAAGTTGTGACAGAATTAAATTATATATTTTAGAAAGTATATAAGTGGCGAAGGAAAGTACATTTAAGAGGATGGTGAGGGTAGAAGGGACCACTTTCATTCATCCCCACTCCCCAGGTGGTGGGGATGTACGTGTTATGGGGCAGGTGTACGTGTGGTTGGGGTGGCGTGTACGTGTGGCTGGGGTAGCGTGTACGTGTGGCTGGGGTGGGGTGTACGTGTGGCTGGGGTGGGGTGTACGTGTGGCTGGGGTGGCGTGTACGTGTGGCTGGGGTGGGGTGTACGTGTGGCTGGGGTGGGGTGTACGTGTGGCTGGGTGGGGTGTACGTGTGGCTGGGGTGGGGTGTACGTGTGGCTGGGGTGGGTGTACGTGTGGCTGGGGTGGGGTGTACGTGTGGCTGGGGTGGGGTGTACGTGTGGCTGGGGTGGGGTGTACGTGTGGCTGGGGTGGGGTGTACGTGTGGCTGGGGTGGGGTGTACGTGTGGCTGGGGTGGGGTGTACGTGTGGCTGGGGTGGGGTGTACGTGTGGCTGAGGCAATAATGGTGGTGTTGGTGACAGTGTGGCACTGCGTGAGAAATAGCACCCCTCCTTCCTCCTTCCTCACCCCGACCCCCCACACAGCCTCCTGCCGGTATTCATGGCACTGTTAGCGACCAATTATGGCTCTCTGGTAGTGCCACCTATCTCTCTTTCTCTCTCTCTCTCTCTCTCTCTCTCTCTCTCTCTCCTCCTCTCTCTCTCTCTCTCTCTCTCTCTCTCTCTCTCTCTCTCTCTCTCTCTCTCTCTCTCTCCCTCCTCCCCGTCAATCTTCCTCGAAGAGCCGTCAAAGGAGACCTCCACTTGACAGCCTCTGTTATGGAGGCCCATTTCCTCTCTCGCCCTCAATGCCCCATAGAAACCCCTTTAATGGGGGACTAAGGAGCATCTCCGGTACTCTCCAGATGGACGAGATAGCAGGAAGTGAGTCTCTCCCAGCATCCCTTACCCCTGTCTTCACTCCTGTTTTGTCTTTTTACCCAAATCTCAAAACTCTCTCTCTCTCTCTCTCTCTCTCTCTCTCTCATTCCACCGCCTTCCACTTCCTCCCTTTTTCCTTGCATTTCTTTCTTCCCGGGTGCCGTGTAGCTCACTATTAAGAACATTCGGGTTTGATTCCCTGATATGAAGAAACATATGGCCAAGTTTTCTTGACACTCTTGCTGCCCCTGCCCACCTAGCAGTGTAAGTAGGCACCTGTGTGCTAAGTGACTGTTGTGGGTCGCATCCAGGATACAACAACAAAAATATGTAAACCAACTCCAATACCTACTGCAATGTTATTTCCGAAGAAAATTTCAGTACCTGCTGAAATGCTCAGTAACAGTGTATGGTAACAGTTTATTCCTTCCTTCCTTTCCCTCCTTTTACTACTCTCCCCTCCCCTCTTTCTCCTTGAATACCTTCCTTCCTACTTCCCTCCTCTTACGAGCCTTCCTCCCCGCTTTAGTTTCCTCTTATCTAAATCCTCTAAGTAAGCCTACCAGAATGCACTGATATCGTGGCATTACAGGGATGGTTGAGCTTGATTGGACGTTGGAATGTACACACACACACACACACACACACACGCACACACACACACACACACACATTACGTACAATGTTTAGTGGATCACCAACAAATGTACCCAAAGTATGTTTCCTACCACTACTACCCTCTCTCTTCTATTATGCAATCAGGGAATAAGTGATTCCAGAAAATAAGTGATTCAAGAAATAAACGATTCAGGTATCAAGACTGAGCAATCAGCAAATCTGGGTTTCCAACAACAGTAGCTGTAGCATCGGCAACAGGAGAAAAGGGTGTAGGAACAGCAGCAACGGTAAGTGACGCAGTAGCAGCAACAGTAGTAACGGCAGATGACACAGTAGCTCCAGCAGCAAGAACAGGAGCAGTGGTAACAGGGTTACCAGCAGCATCAACAACAACAGCAGCAGCAGCAATAACAGCAGCAGCGTAAGTAAGAGCAACTGTAGCTTTAGAAGTAGTACCCTTAGCAGCCGCTAGAGCCACCCCCTTGTAATTAAGGCAGCTTTTAGCAAGATGAAAAGGAATTTGAAAGTCATTTAACGAGATGCATTTCAGATCACCTTCTCCTTTAACCCCCTTTCCGCTTCAGCCCCCCTCACCCACAATAAACCAAGACCCTCCCCACCAGACCCCCCTCCTCCTACTTCTTTTTCTTCCTTCCTCCCCCTCAACTTCAACCAATCCCTTACTTTACCTTCCACATTCCCTCCTCCCTCTCCCTCCCTCCCTTACCTCCACCCCTTTCTCTCTCTCTCTCTCTCTCTCTCTCTCTCTCTCTCCGACAAAAACCCTCAAATTTTTCACTTGAGATTCTTGCTTTCCGAAAGGAAGATCGTTACTAAGTAAATATCCTAATTAAATAATTTGGTTAATGCCTTCATGAATTGAAATTATCTCGACATAGCAGTCAAACATGTCCCCACTGAGGTAAAGATGTCCCCACTGGGGCAAATATGCCCACACTGGGACAAATATATCCCCATTCCCAGGTGGTACCGTGTAGCTTCCCCTAGGTATTACCATGTACTTCCATGTGCTGCTATGAATTCCTCTTGTGAGCCTGTACTGTACTAACACACACACACACACACACACACACACACACACACTAAACACACACAACACACACACCACACAACACACACACACACACACACACACACACACACACACACACTAACACACACTAACACACACACACACACACACACACACACACACACACACACACACTAACACACACTAACACACACACACAAGGGTCGTAGTAGCCAATGCAGCATTTCAGCCAACACTAAAATTCTCATCTTTTGTACCAATTTTGCCCAGCGGAGACAAATAACACATCAGTCCTACTATGTAACCGTGGGTAACTCTGGGGCTCGATCCTCCTTCCGGTGATCGGACCAACGCTCTTCCAGACGAGAGCCATGACCTTGACCACTCGACTACGTTTAGTGACAATTTTTCATTACTCGCCAGAAACGCGTAGAACTAATGAAACATCATTTGTAATGAAAGATGATCTGTAATGGGAAGAGGAGAAAAGTTCTTAAACACGGGAGACAATATAATGGTAATTAAGATGAATTGAGGAAAGGAAGGAGGAAGGGAGGAAGAGAAAGAGGGGGAGGGAGGGAGTGGAGGAGGGAAGGGTGGGGTGGGAGGGAGGGAGAGAGAGAGAGAGAGAGAGAGAGAGAGAGAGAGGGAGGAGGAGAGGGGGGGGGGGAGAGGAGAGAGAGAGAGAGAGAATGGCCTGACTGGAGACAATGAAGGAATAGAGAGTGGAGATAACAGAGAACAGACGGAGTCATTACAGCTGAGGGCACTGCAAGATAGATTCCGTGGCAAGGACAACCACACTGATGGGAAGCGAGGGGAGGGGAAGTGAGGGACGGGGAATTAAGGGAAAGAGAAGAAAGAAGAAGAGAACTGAGGGAAGAGAACGTGAGGGGAAGGAGAGGTGAGGGCAAAGGAAGTTACTGAAAGGGAAGTGAGGGAAGAGGAAGTGAGGGAAGGGGAAGTGACGGGAGAGAAAGTGAGGGAAAAACTAAATGGGGGGATGGGAAAGTGAGAGGAAGGGTAAGTGAGGGAAGGGGAAAGGGACGAGAGGAGGCAAGGGAAACAAACTTCAGAAGAGGGACTGACTTAGTGGAGGTGTTGATCACTGTGGTGGTACAGCTGGACAGGACAGATGTGGCAATAATAGCCTGGGATGTGTACTGGGTGGGTGGGTAGGTTGGTGGGTGGGTGGGTGGGTTGGTGGGTGGGTGGGTAGGTTGGTTGGTTGGTTGGTTAGTTGGTTGGTTGGTTGGTTGGTTGGTTGGTTGGTGGGGGTGGGTGGGTGGGTAGGTTGGTGGGTGGGTGGGTTTTTAGATTTGTTGGGTGGTTAAGTCGGTGGATGATTGTTAGATGGTGGATGGTTAGGTAGTTACGTAGGTAGGTGTTGGTGGGTGATGGTTAGGTAGTTACGTAGGTAGGTGTGTTGGTGGGTGGGTGGTTAGGTAGGTACACATGTGGGTGAGTGGGTAGGTGGGTGTGTGGATGGATAAGTGGGTGGGTGAGTGGGTGGTGGGAGAGTGAGCAGATGAGTGGGAGAGTGGGTTGGTGGATGGGTGGGTGGGTGGATGGATGGGTGGGTGGGTGGGTGGGTGGGTGGGTGGGTGGTGGGTGGGTGGGTGGATGGGTGGATGGGTGGGTGGGTGGAGGGGGGATGGGTGGGTGGATGGGTGGGTGGATGGGTGGATGGGTGGGTGGGTGGATGGGTGGGTGGGTAGATGGGTGGGTGTTTTGTTGGGTGAGTGGGTGGGTGGGTTAGTGTATGGGTGGGTTAATGAATGGATGAGTGGGTGGGTGGTTGGTTGGGTTATTGGGTGGTTGGGTGGGTGAGTGTCAAAGGGGACTTATGGTTTTGACCTAAATATAGTAGTGCCGACAACAGACAGCATCGGAGGCCTTTGTAAGTCTTGATTTGTTAAAATCTTTATCAAATCATATCTCCATCCAGGGTGCCGGTGATGGGCTCTTGGTCCAAGGAATTGATTTTACGCTTCCCTTTCTGAGATCGAAACTGTGGAGCACTGCAGGAGGTACACTGTGGAGCACTGCAGGAGGTACACTGTGGAGCACTATAGGGGGTACATTGTACAGTACTGGAAGTACACTCTGTAGTACTGAAGGTACACCGAGCCCCCTCCACCACCATCACCCCCTCCCTTGCCACGACCCCCATCACCACCAACACCTCCTCTACCACCCCCACCACCACCATCACCCCCTCCCTTGCCACGACCCCCTCACCACCACCATCCAACACCTCCTCTACCACCCCCACCACCACCATCAACACGTCTATCACACAGACCACCAACTAACACTCCTTCCCTTGTCCAGTCTGAGAATAGATGTCCTGCCTTGAATACCAATTTAGCACTTGAGGGATGAGGGGTTAGCAGAGGGGAGGAGGTAGTAGAGGGAAGGATGGAAAGGGGGTTAGTAGAGGAGAAGGGAGGTAGGAGATATTAGAGGAGAAGGGAGGTAGGAGATAGTAGAGGCGAAAGAATGGATGGTAAATATAATAAAGGAGAACAGTAATTAGTGTACAGAAATAACTGGAATAAGGAGAATGGAGAGAAGAGAAGAGATCAAGGGAAATAAACTCCAGAGGTTAGATACCTATCCTTGCACCCAGATGGTATCTATCCATGCAGCCAGCTGGTACTTATCCATGCAGTCAGATGGTATCTATCCATGCAGCCAGCTGGTACTTATCCATGCAGTCAGATGGTATCTATCCATGCAGCCAGCTGGTACTTATCCATGCAGTCAGATGGTATCTATCCATGCAGCCAGCTGGTACTTATCCATGCAGTCAGATGGTATCTATCCATGCAGCCAGCTGGTACTTATCCATGCAGTCAAATGGTATCTATCCATGCAGCCAGCTGGTACTTATGCATGCAGTCAGATGGTATCTATCCATGCAGCCAGCTGGTACTTATCCATCCAGTCAGATGGTATCTATCCATGCAGCCAGCTGGTACTTATCCATCCAGTCAAATGGTATCTATCCATGCAGTCAGATGGTATCTATCCATGCAGCCAGTTGGTACTTATCCATGCAGTCAGATGGTATCTATCCATGCAGCCAGCTGGTACTTATCCATGCAGTCAGATGGTATCTATCCATGCAGCCAGCTGGTACTTATCCATGTAGTCAGATGGTATATATCCATGCAGCCAGCTGGTACTTATCCATGCAGTCAGATGGTATCTATCCATGCAGCCAGCTGGTACTTATCCATGCAGGCAGATGGTACCTATCCATGCAGCCAGCTGGTACTTATCCATGCAGCCAGATAGTATCTATCCATGCAGTCAGATGGTATCTATCCATGCAGCCAGCTGGTACTTATCCATACAGTCAGATGGTATCTATCCATGCAGCCAGCTGGTACTTATCCATGCAGCCAGATAGTATCTATCCACGCAGTCAGATGGTATCTATCCATGCAGCTAGCTGGTACTTATCCATGCAGTCAGATGGTATCTATCCATGCAGCCAGCTGGTACTTATCCATGCAGTCAGATGGTATCTATCCATGCAGCCAGCTGGTACTTATCTATACAGTCAGTTTACCTAGCCCTGCAACAACAGGACACCTGTTACTCTGGCCACAAGATACCTATCCATCGAGGGATGAAGTGCACTATCCCTGTCAGGTGGCAACACTCTGCCAACTGACTAAAATAAAATTTTGCGTGAACTTCAGGTGACGATTCATCAGGAGGCCAGGAGCTAAGACTCGACCCCTTGCAACCATGTATAAATGAGTACACACGCGCACACAGCCACTACTTCAACAACGCACCGCTTTCCATCTACCACCAAAACTTTGCCCAGAGTAAGTAGGAGTAAATCACGAGAATCTTTGAAAATGGAGAGAGAGAGATAGAGATAGAGATAGAGAGAGGAGAGAGAGAGAGAGAGAGAGAGAGAGAGAGTGTGAGTGAGTGAGTGAGTGGAGGGAGAGGAGGAGGGGACGGGGGGGGAGGAGAGGTAAGAGGATGACGGACAAGACTTGAAACTTCAAGTCCGCGCGCGATCCGCTGCCGCTCTAATAGTTTTTTTTCCCTTGTCTCTCTATGTTCTTGAGGCGCAAGGAAAAGTTTCCTGACGGGAAATGTTCATGTGAATGTCTGATGTATTGGTAAGATCTGACACAAGCCGAAGCCTGGGATCCCGCCAGCACCAGGAAGCGAGGAGGAGAACACCGGGATGGGTGTACAATCCACAATAATTTCCCCAAGCCCCACTTTATCCCCATCCCCGGCTTCACCTTCACGGACACGCCCTCTTCATTTCCTAGTGGGAAGGAGATAGTGACACTACTGTGTATTTCATAATGGTTGCTATTTTGATTTTTTACTGCCCAATTTATGAATGCTGGTTTGAAAGCAAGGTGGTGGAGGTGCAACTATAGGGTACTGTGGTAGTGCAACTATCAGGGTACTGTGGTAAGAGAACTATCAGGGTACTGCGGTAATGCAACTATCAGGGTGCTGTGGTAGTGCAACTATCAGGGTACTGTGGTAGTGGTATTCGAACTATCAGGGTAATATGTTCGTGGTCCTGGAGCTATCAAGGTTCGGCTGTCATGGTCTTGGAACTATCAAGGTACGGTGGTGGTCTTGGAACTATCAAGGTACGGTGGTGGTCTTGGAGCTATCAAGATACTGTATCATGGCACTGGAATTATCAAGGTACTGTATCATGGTCTTCGAACTATCAAGATACTGTATCATGGTCTTAGAACTATCAAGGTACTGGAACTATCAAGGCACCGTATCATGGTCTTGGAACTACCAAGGTACTTTATCATGGCCTTGGAACTATCAAGGTACGGTGGTGGTTTTGGAACTATCAAGGTGCGGTAGTGGTCTTGGAACTATCAAGGTGCGGTAGTGGTCTTGGAACTATCAAGGTACGGTGGTGGTCTTGGAACTATCAAGGTACGGTGGTGGTCTTGGAACCATCGAGGTACGGTGGTGGTCTTGGAACCATCAAGGTACGGTGGTCTTGGAACTATCAAGGTACGGTGGTGGTCTTGGAACTATCAAGGTACGGTGGTGTCTGGAACTACAAGGTACGGTGGTGTCTTGGAACTATCAAGGTACGGTGGTGGTCTTGGAACTATCAAGGTACGGTGGTGGTCTTGGAACCATCAAGGTACGGTGGTGGTCTTGGAACCATCAAGGTACGGTGGTGGTCTTGGAACTATCAAGGTACGGTGGTGGTCTTGGAACCATCAAGGTACGGTGGTGGTCTTGGAACCATCAAGGTACAGTGGTGGTCTTGGAACCATCAAGGTACGGTGGTGGTCTTGGAACCATCAAGGTACGGTGGTGGTCTTGGAACTATCAAGGTACGGTGGTGGTCTTGGAACCATCAAGGTACGGTTACGTTTAGTTTTTATGTAGTCGTTTCTGGAGGTCATCGCCCTAGCGGCTGGTCCTAGACCAGATCTCCAGACACTATCCCCAGACACTATCCCCAGACACCACCCCCAGACATCCCCCCAGATGCCACCCCAACACACCAGATATAAATGTTTTAAATGCATTTCTAAGCCTCTTCCCTCCCCCATGTTTTCCCGTCTCTGTTTTCTGCCTTTCTCATTTTCCCCTCCCTCCCCAGCTTAGTCTACACCTCCACCACTGCCAAGTTCACTCCCTTTTCCCCTCTCTCCATGACTATGTCTACACTTACCCATCACCCCCTCACCAATTCCCCTTTACCCTCCCCATCCCCCCACCCCCACCCCCTCACAACCCCATCTCTTGATGTAATTTGCCCAAGGTCTCTGGCGAATACAAATGGCACACAGATGACCTTACTAGTGGGGGTGGAGTGTTGGGGAGGTGGGGAGAGTTTGAGGAGGGAGTGTTGAAGTGGGAGTGTTGGTGTTGTTGGGGAGGGAAGGGGGAAGATGCGCACACTGTGACTCTTGATGTTGGCGCTGAGGGCTGCAGGAGAGGGGGGACGAGGGGGGGAAAGAGTAGGAATGACCTTCGTTAGGTATGCTGGGATAGGTGAGGGAAGGAAGGGGAGGGGGGGTAGAAGAGTGGGAGGTAAACCAAGATGCTGTGGAGGAGAGAACTGGTTTGGAGTGGTTTAAGTAATGGTGAGGCATAATAGTAATGTGGGAGACATGTACCAACCACCATTATCACCACCACCATAACGACCACAACCACCACCATTATCACCATCACCACAACGACCACTACAACCACCACCACCACCACCACAACCACCATTCATTGCTACTGGTAAAACCTGAAGGCCTCATCCAACTGAATTAAAAAACAAACAAATCTGTTACTGGAGTATCGCTCGATGAAATAATCAATAAAAAAACTGATGTTGATTTAAACTTTCTGAGGTAAGTAACCAACAGAGGTGTGTGTGTGTGTGTGTGTGTGTGTGTAAGACAGATCCTTTGCGATCGAAATCTGTGAACTGTAGATCATGGTAAGGGGGTGTGGTGTGGGAAAGATCCTGGAACATCCATAAATCCCGATGTGGGTCATCAGCAGGGTGACTCTCTCTCTCACACACACACACACACACACACACACACACACACCGAACAGCTGACTATAGCAACTCACCCTTTTTTTTCCTACTGAATTTATGGACGCCTTGTTTCTCGACACATTTCTCCACTTCCCTCCCTCGTCTTCCTCCCACCAGCGGTAGACTATGGGAGGTTGGTACACCTGTGTGATCTCACCAGCGGTAGACTATGGGAGGT
The DNA here is from genome assembly GCF_026875155.1 of Cherax quadricarinatus. Taxonomy (NCBI): domain Eukaryota; kingdom Metazoa; phylum Arthropoda; class Malacostraca; order Decapoda; family Parastacidae; genus Cherax; species Cherax quadricarinatus. Next base: position 38,819,053 of record NC_069410.1, read on the forward strand.
TGGTACACCTGTGCGATCTCACCAGCGGTAGACTATGGGAGGTTGGTACACCTGTGCGATCTCACCAGCGGTAGACTATGTGAGGCTGGTACACCAGTATGATCCAAGTGAATGTTTCGTAAGATTTCTCCTAATTTGCCACTGACTAGTGATCGTCTGTGTCTGGAACGTAGTGATAAATCCAACTCTGGCAGATCAGTGGATGTTTAACTTAGATTTGGCAGGCCAGCGGATGCTAAATCACTTGTGGGTCATCATTTGACAGTGTCAGTAGATATGCCTACAGTTACCAAGGTATCCCGTGCTCCTAGTTACCAAGGTATCCCATGCTCCCAGTTACCAAGGTATCCCATGCTCCCAGTCACCTATCCTAGTTACCTATCAGAAAACAGTCGTAAGACTTACCATTCATAGAAATCTCTGCTTGCCATACCATTACTTAAATATTTTTATTAAGCAAAACTAGATACATAAACATTGAGCTGGTATCCTGTTGTGTGTGGAAGTTACAGAGTGGCAAGAAAAGGTAAGTAGCTGTTACCCTCTCATGTTCAGTCATTGTGGCTGTGTTAGTGGTGAAATGCTTTGGTACCAGACAATATGGAAATAAAACCTAAGAACATAGCCTGAGTTTCATCACTAGAGAAATAGAAATAGAGAGAAAATCTACGCAAATCTCTACCCGAGTTTCATCACTAACGAGGAAAAAATCTACGGAAATCTCTATCCGAATTTTATTACCCATTTAAATAAAATCTACGGATATTTTTACCCTGATTTCATCGCTACCGAGAAAATCTTCATCACTAAATTCTACTGGAACATCTACCCATGGTTTGTAAGGAGGTATTTTCTTAATCACTGTTTTTTTCCCCTAAGAAAGTAGGTTGACCCAAAGAAGGAAACACACTGACCATCAATCATTCAATAGCTGTCTTAACAGAAGTATCAGGACATCTCACCCTCTGCCATTCTCTCCCACCCAGTCTCTCCCACCCAGTCTCTCCTTCCCAGTCTCTCCTTCCCAGTCTCTCCCTCCCAATCTCTCCTTCCCAGTCTCTCCCACCCAGTCTCTCCTTCCCAGTCTCTCCTTCCCAGTCTCTCTCACCCAGTCTCTCCTTCCCAGTCTCTCCTTCCCAGTCTCCTTCCCATCTTCCTCCCAGTCCTCCACCCGTCTCTCCTCCCAGTCTCTCCCTCCCAATCTCTCCTTCCCAGTCTCTCCCACCCAGTCTCTCCTTCCCAGTCTCTCCTTCCCGGTCTTCCACCCAGTCTCTCTTTCCCAGTCTCTCCTTCTCAGTCTCTCCTTCTCAGTCTCTCCTTCCCAGTCTCTCCTTCCCAGTCTCTCCTTCCCAGTCTCTCCCTCCCAGTCTCTCTGGTACAATATTTGCCTAACATTAGGCCGGGCAGGTCGACCATCTGAGAACCTTTAACAATGGCCGACTTCACTTCGTTTACGTCTTCAAAACTTTGCCTCCGGACACCAACAGAGAGCGAGTGAGTGAGAGAGAATGGAAAGAAAAGAAAGGAATAAAATGAAAGGAAATTTTAAATTAGAGAAGAGATAGGAAGACAGAGTGAAATAAATAAGAAGAGAATGAGAAGGGGATGTCGAGAGAATGGATGAAGGATGAGAGAGGACATAATAAGAAAGAAAAAGGGGAAAGAAAGAATGAGAAGAAGGGGGATTAAAAAGAACATAAAAAAAAGGCGAAGGATAAAAACAGAAATAAATATATGAGATAATCAGAAAAGGCTGGGTTGAAAAAGAAAATGGGAGATAGATGGAATGAGAGAGATGGTGAAAAGAAAGGAAGAAAATAAGGATGAAGATATGGAGAATTAGGAGGAGGAGGGGAAACGAAGAGAAAGGCTAAGAAGAGAAGACCTAAATATTAATACCATATTTTTTTTTAAAGCCACAAATATATTTTAAATTCTTTCTCGTCACGCGACGCAGGTGTCGCGTGACGTCACGGACAGACACGGGACACACTGTCACGTGTCTGTCCGTGACGTCACAAAACAAGGCGTCCACCTTATTGCCTGTCAAGCGTGTACCAGTGATACTGTGATTACCTTCGTCAAGTCAAAACTAATCAGAGTAATGGGATCATTTCCTGACAACGTTTCTCTCATGCAAAGTGTTTTTTCTCGGTTAAGAATCTCACTACACTGCTTTTGTGTCTGTTTTCGTCCTGCCTATTCAAGGTGTTTCAGAACAGTGGTTAGATGAAGGAGTTTCAGTTTCCTGAAACTCGCGCTGTGGGTTACTCAACAGAAAAGGGCAAAAAGGAGTGTAATTTTTTTTATATCGCATCCCCGTCTAGAAAGATCGGGGAAAGTGGGTAGTGGTGATCAGTGTTGGGACTCGGGGAGTTGCAGGTGGATCTGGATTCTTAAGAAAAATGTTGCTTTCCTTGATTTCTTCTGTTTGTCTCCTGGTTGATCCTGGGTGTGGTTCATTCTTTCAACACGGCTTGTCAGTACTCAGTTTCATAAATTTCAGTCTCACAGAAATTTCAGTTTTAAATAATGCTGCCCCTGCGTGTGAGCATGCTGTGTGTGAGCATGCTGCGTGTAAGCATGCTGCGTGTGAGCATGCTACATGTGAGCATGCTGCGTGTGAGCATGCTGCGTGTAGCATGCTGCGTGTGAGCATGCTGCGTGAGCATGCTGTGTAAGCATGCTGCGTGTGAGCATGCTGCGTGTGAGCATGCTGCGTGTAGCATGCTGCGTGTGAGAATACTGCGTGTGAGAATGCTGCGTGTGAGCATGCTGCGTGTGAGCATGCTGCGTGTAGCATGCTGCGTGTAGCATGCTCTGTGAGATGCCGGTAGATGCTGTAAGCATCTGCGTGTGAGCATGCTGTGTGTGAGCATGCTGCGTGTAAGCATGCTGCGTGTGAGCATGCTGCGTGTGAGTATGCTACATGTGAGCATGCTGCGTGTGAGCATGCTACATGTGAGCATGCTGCGTGTGAGCATGCTGCGTGTGAGCATGCTGCGTGTAGCGTGCTGCGTGTAAGCATGCTGCGTGTGAGCATGCTGCGTGTGAGCATGCTACATGTGAGCATGCTGCGTGGAAGCATGCTGCGTGTGGCATGTAGTGAGCATGCTGCGTGTAGCGATGCTGCGTGTGAGCATGCTGCGTGTGAGCATGCTGCGTGTGAGCATGCTGCGTGTGAGCATGCTGTGTGTAAGCATGCTGCGTGTGAGCATGCTGCTGTGTAGCATGCTGCGTGTGAGCATGCTGCGTGTGAGCATGCTGCGTGTGAGCAAGCTGTGTGTAAGCATGCTGCGTGTAAGCATGCTGCGTGTGAGCATGCTGCGTGTGAGCATGCTGTGTGTAAGCATGCTGCGTGTGAGCATGCTGCTGTGTAGCATGCCTGCGTGTGAGCAAGTGCGTGTGAGCATGCTGCGTGTAAGCATGCTGCGTGTGAGCATGCTGCTGTACGTGTAGCATGCTGCGTGTGAGCATGCTGCGTGTAAGCATGCTGCGTGTGAGCATGCTGCGTGTGAGCATGCTGCGTGTAGCATGCTGCGTGTAGCATGCTGCGTGTGAGCATGCTGCGTGTGAGCATGCTGCGTGTAAGCATGCTGCGTGTGAGCATGCTGCGTGTAAGCATGCTGCGTGTGAGCATGCTGCGTGTAGATGCTGGTGAAGCGTGTGTGTAAGCATGCTGCGTGTGAGCATGCTGCGTGTGAGCATGCTGCGTGTGAGCTCTGCTGAGCATGCTCGTGTGAGCATGCTGCGTGTGAGCATGCTGGTGTGATGCAGCTGGAGCAGCTGCGTGTGAGCATGCTGCGTGTGAGCTGCTGCGTGTGAGCATGCTGGTGTAAGCATGCTGCGTGTAGCATGCTGTGTGTGAGCAAGCTGCGTGTGAGCATGCTGGTGTGAGCATGCTGCGTGTGAGCATGTCTGTGAGCATGCTGCGTGTGAGCAGCTGGTGTGAGCATGCTGCGTGTGAGCATGCTGCGTGTAGCATGCTGCTGTAAGCATGCGCGTGTGAGCATGCTGCGTGTGAGCATGCATGTAGTGTGAGCATGCTGCGTTGTAAGCAAGCTTGTGCAAGCATGCTGCGTGTAAGCATGCTGTGTGTGAGCAAGCTGTCGTGTGAGCATGCTGTGTGTAAGCAAGCTGCGTGTAGCATCCTGTAAGCATCGTTCCCAAGGCTAGCCATGCTGTGTAGCATGCTCATGTATGCTGCTGAAGATTCTGCATCACTTGTTTCATCACCATGCGATGAAGCATGTGGGGGGGTCACTCTGCAGTGATCCCAGCATGCTGCTGCGCATCCCTGTGATAGGTAAGGTGTTGTGAGACTCGGAGCATAGTTTTACAAGCGCTGTGAGCACTCACATTGTCTTGAGCAGCTGCTGTAAATTCGTTAGCAATCTGTGGAAATTATTAATCGTTGTACATGCTCGTTTAAAGATGTTCATAGTTCAGTAAACTAATGCTTCAGCATGCTGTTGTATGTTTATATTAATATGCTGCATGTCTATACACTTTAGAACGTTTAAAATGTTCAATAAAGTTGTGTACATTATGAAGGTGCACTCGGGCATCATTAGCAAGCTCAGCTGCTGGTGTACGTGCCATGCCTGGATCATTATCAGCCAGCTGTGTGTAGCCATGCTCTGGAGCATTCTGCCTGAGCAAGCTGTGTACATGCCATAGTGGCATCATTCACAAGCAGTGTGTAGTTGCCTGTAACACTGGGTAGCATTGCCGCAACCACATGCTTTTAGTGGCAAGCGCGTGGAGTCAGCTGTGTTAAGCAGCTGCGTGTAAGCCCTCCTGTAAATTTTCCCAAAGGGGCCCGCCCTGCGTACACCAATTATCTGAAGAAAAATTTTTGCATCCTTCTCCCCCTCACCCTGGATGTGTGGGGGGGGTCACCTGACAGAATGATCCCATCTCCTGCATCCCCACCCTGTATAGGGGAGGTGCTGGGACCGGGGAAAAAGTTTTAACAATCATCAATTTATATAAGACATGTATATTCATATAGAAATTTTGGCAAAAATATTAAAAGTTGTATATCCACCAATAAAGTTCAATGTTCAGTAAACTTGTTTTCAGCATAGCTAATTGTATGTTTTATTAATATAACTGCAAATTATACACATTTATTAACGTTTAGATATTCAAAATAAAGATAGAAATACATATGAAGGTGTCACTCGGGCATCATTCACCCAGCCAGCTGCTGTACGTGCCATACCCTGGCATCATTCACCCAGCCAGCTGCTGTACGTGCCATACCCTGGCATCATTCACCCAGCCAGCTGCTGTACGTGCCATACCCTGGCATCATTCACCTAGCCAGCTGCTGTACGTCCATACCCTGGCATCAGTCGCCCAACCGACCTGCTGTACGTGCAGACCCTGGCATCATTCACCTAGCCAGCTGCTGTACGTGCCATACCCTGGCATCATTCACCCAACCAGCTACTGTACGTGCCATACCCTGACATCATTCACCCAGCCAGCTGCTGCACGTGCCATACCCTGGCATCATTCACCCAGCCAGCTCGGAAACAGTTAAAGCTGTCCGTGTCTTCGTAGTTTATCACTCTTACGTAGACTTCAGGAAGGTCCACCAGGTAGACATACATGTCGCGAAACTCTCTACTTGCATGCTAGCTTCTCCGCCAGTTGCAAGAGCGTAAACAAACCACGAGGCGCTGTGTACGGACCTCATGAACGTAAAACAACATTGTCACTGGCGTATCTCTCTCTCAAATTCTTGTTACCTCGGATACCTTGTGATCGGTGCGCAAAAGTCGATTTTGTGACGTGTTTATTTCACACTTTGTAACTTTATCACCCGCGATGACTATTGAATGTAAACGTGTTGTTTACCGGCAACAGTGAACACAGCGACGGAATCACGGTCTGCAAACTCTCTATAAATTTTGGAAAGGCGACGCGAGAGAAAAAAGGGAAGACAGAGCAGAGAGAAGAGAGAGTGAAGAGGAGAGAGAAGAGAGAGAAAAGGAGAGAAGAGGAAAGAGGGAGCGAGAATAGAGAGAAAGGAGTGAAACCGAGAAAGGAGGTGAAGATTCCTCCGCATGGTGCGTATCCTGTGCCAGAGGTACACAGGGATAGATTTTTTTTGTTGACCACTTTTATCACAAGGTTAAGGATCCCTAGCTTTAATTGACAACTATTTACAAGTAAGGATTCCTAACTTTATTAGCAACTAAGACTGTTACCAACATCACTCATTTGAAAGCATTTTTTAGATTATATGAGACAATACAAGTAGAAACAAGCTAATTGGAGCCCATCTGTGGGCCAGCATTTGCATGTGATCAAACTGAGTTTTATTATCTCGTTGACAGCATTATTGCTGTACGGATGTGTTCCATACTCAGTCATCCTGGTATATAGATCTCAGATGGAGTGATGTTTCTGGAAATCGTACAGCCAGAGTGAGTTGCTGCTTTCTGCCATCTTGTGGCATAAAAAGCTGTTTCACACTGCCTCGAACGATCCAATTGTGGTTCATTTGACCACATGTGGCCTTGACATAACAGTAATGCCACCCACATCCCTCCTATGTAGAAGGCTCTCTGAAATGACAATCTACCCAGTTGTCCAGGCGAGAGATAGACGTCTTCCTCTGTTCTCTACTCTGTCAAGCATCGCAATGTGAGGGGGGGCATGCAAAACTGACCAAGAAAGTGAGCATACTCAAGGTTGAGCGTACTTGTGCCGTCGTACAGGACTCCAACCCCTACTGTCAAGCAATGCGAGATACGGCGAAGTGCTGTAACTCCTGGCTGCCTTGTTTGCAAGATTTAGAACATGGTCTTCATGTCATTTGGAGTCAAATTTCACCCCAAGGATATCAACTTCTCTCCAGGGCCAACACCCCCCATTCATCTTACTACTGCACCAGCATTACATTATGGGCATAGAGACATCATCATTTGCGTTTTCGCATGCAAATGTTACTTCCATCGATTTCCCAACTGATATAGCGTCTCCAGCTGGTGATTGATGTAGCTTAGGCTGCTGGCGATTTCTTCGCTTGATTAGTGAATGTCAGTGTGCATTCGTCTCCATAACATGTGATGTCTGGGATGAAGACGAATAGGTCGTTGAAGTAGACATTATGTTTCTCTGTCATCAATGATGCAGAGTGTGAGTAAAGAAGAGATAGAACAGAGATAATTGTGCTGAAATGGGATAATGCATAAAGGAGGAGAGAAAGGAGGAAAAGGCGGAGATGGAGCAAAGAATGGGAGAGGATGACTCTCTCACCATTAGTCTAAAACTTTGAGAACAGAAATAAAGTTTGTAAGTCTGCGATCAATTGACGCGACTAACCCCTCTCCCCTCCCCCTTCTTCCTTCCCCCGCGCCCCCTTCTTTCCTTCCCCTCCCCTTCTTTCCTTCCCTCCTCGCCCCCTCCCCCCCCTTCTTTCCTCCCCCTCTCACACCTCACCCCTTCGTTCCTTCCCCCACTCCTCCTCCCCTTTCTTCCTTCCAACTCACCACCGCCCCCTTACTTTCCTCCTTCCCCTTCTCCCCTCCCCCTTCGTTTTCCTTCCCCCTCTCCACCTCCCCCTTCTTTTCCTTCCCCTCTCCATCTCCCCCTTCATTTCGCTTCGCCCCTTCTCCTCCTCCCCTTCTTCGTTCCCCCTCTCCATCCCACCTCCCCCTTCGTCTTCCCAGCCTCCCATCCCCTTCTTTCCTTCCCCTCTCCACCTCCCCTTCTTTTCCTTCCCCCAGCTCCACCTCCCCTTCTTTCCTTCCCCCTCTCCACCTCTCCCTTCTTTCCTTCCCCCTCTGCACCTCCCACCTTCTTTCCTTCCCCCTCTCCCCACCACCCCTTCATTCCTTCCCCTCTCCACTCCCCATTCGGTCCTTCCACCTCCACCTCCCCCTTATTTCCGTCTCTCTCCTCTCTCCACCTCCCCCGTTTTTTTCCTTCCCTCTCGACACCTCCCCCTCGTTCCCTTCCTCTCTCCACCTCCCCCTTCCTTTCCTTCCCCCTCTCCACCTCCGCCATTCGTTCCTTCCCCTCTCCACCCCTCCTTCTTCCTTCCCTCCTCTCCACCACCCCTCTTCCCCCTTTTGTTTCTTCCCTTCTCTCCCACCCTCCCCCTTGCTTTCCTTCCCTCCTCTCCACCTCCCCCTTCTTCCTTCCCTCCTCTCCACCTTCCCCGTCTGTTCCTTCCCCTCTCGATCTCTCCACCTCCCCCTTCTTTCCTTCCCCCTCTCCACTCCCCCTTCTTCCTACCCCCTCCTCCCCTCTCCCTTCTTTCCTTCCCCTCTTCATCTCTCTGCTTCCCCTTATTCCTTTCCCATCTCCTTCTCCCCACCTCTCCTCGTCTCCACCTTCCCCTTCTTCCTCCCCCCCTCTCCACCTCACCCTTCGTGCCTTCCCACTCTACACCTCCTCCTTCTTTCCCCTCCCCCTCTCCACCTCCCCCTTCTTTCCACCCCCGCTCCACCTCCCCCTTCTTTCCTTCCCCCTCTCCACCTCCCTTTCTTTCCTCCCCTCTCCACCTCCCCCTTCTTTCCTTCCGCCTCTCACACATCACCTTCTTTCCTTCCCCCCTCTCCACCTCCCCTTTCTTTCCTTCCCACTCTTCACCACCCCCCCTTGCTTTCCGTCCCCCATCTCCACCTCCCCCTCGTTCCTTCCCCCCTCTCTCTCCACCTCCCCCCTTCTTTTCCTTCCCCCCTCTCCACCTCCCCCTTCGTTCCTTCCCCTCTCCACCTCCCCCTTCTTTCGTTCCTACTCTCCACCTCTCCCGTCTTTCCTTCCCCCATCCCACCTTACTTTCCTTTCCCTCTCTCCACCTCCCCATTCTTTCCTTCCCCCTCTCCACCTTCCCAATCTTTCCCTCCCCCCCTCCACCTCCCCCTTCTTTTTCCTTCCCCCTCTCCACCATTCCCCCTTCCTTTACCTTCCACCCTCTCCACCTCCCCCTTCTTTCCTCCCCTCTCCACCTCCCCCTTCTTCCTTCCCCCTGCTCCACCTCTCCTTCTTTCCTTCCCCCTCGCCACCTCCACCTTCTTTCACTTCCTCTCTTCCAACCTCCCCCTTCTTCCTTCTCCCCCGCTCCACCTTCCCATTCTTTCCTTCCCCCTCTCCACATCCCCCCTTACTTTCCTTCTCCCCCCCTCCACCTCCCCCATCTTTCCTTCCCCTCTCCACCTCCCCCTTCTTTCCTTCCCCTCTCCACCTTCCCCCTTCTTTCCTTCCCCCCTGCTCCACCTCTCATCGTTCCTTCCCCCCTCTCCACCTTCTCCACCTTCTTTCCTCCCTCTCTCCACCTCCCCCTTCTTTCCTTCCTCTCTCCACCTCCCCCATCTTTCCTCCGCTCACTCCACCTCCCCTTCTTTCTCCATCGCGCCGCCTCCGTCCCCCTTCTTTCCTTTCCCTCTCCACCTCCACCTTCTTCCTCCCCTCCTCCACCTCCACCTTCTTCTTTCCCTTCCCCCTCACCCATCTCCCTCCTTATTTCCTTCCCCCTCTCCACCTCCCCTTCTTTCCTTCCCCCTCTCCACCTCCCCCTTCTTTCCTTCCCCCCTCTCCCACCGCCCCTTCTTTTCCTTCCCCCTCTCCGACCTTTCCCCTTCTATCCTTCCCCCTCCCACTCCCCCTTCTTTCTCCCCCTCTCCACCTCCCCCCTTCTTTCCTTCCCTCTCCACCTCCCCTTCTTTCCTCCCCTCTCCACACTCTCCCTTCTTTCCTTTCCCTCTCAATATCTCTGGCCGCCCCGTTATTTCCTTTCCCATCGCCCTCTCCCCACCTCTCCTCTCTCCACCTCCCCTTCTGTCCTTCCCTCGTCTCCACCTCCCCCTTCATTCCTTCCCCTCTACCAGCTCCACCTTGCTTTCCTTCCCCCTTCTCCACCTCCCCCTTCTTTCCTTCCCCCTCTCGCACCCTCCCCCTCTTTCCTTCCCCCTCTCCACTTCCCCCTTCTTTCCTTCCCCTCTCCACCTCGCCCCTTCTTTCCTTCCGCCCCTCCTCCACCTCCACCCTTCTTTCCTTCCCCCTCTCCACCTCCCCCTTCTTTCCTTACCCCCTCCCACCTCCCCCTTCTTTCCTTCTCCCCAAACTCCACCTGCTTGTCCTTCCCCCTCTCTCCACTCCCGCCTTCTTCTTCCTTCCCCGCCTCTCCACCTCTCCACTTCTTTCCTTCCCCACTCACCACCTCTACCTTCTTTCCTTCCCTCTCTCCACCTCCCCTTCTTTCCTTCCCCTCTCCACATCCCCATATCTTCCTTCCCCCGCTTCCACCTCCCCCTTCTTTCCTTCCCCCTTCTCCACGTCCCCCTTCTTTCCTCACCTCCTCTCCACCTCCCCCTTCTTTCCTTCCCTCATTCCCACCTCCCCCTTCTGTCCTTCCCCCTCTCCACCTCCTCCTTCTTTCCTTCCCCCTCATCCACCTCCCCTCTTTCCTCCCCCTCTCCTCTCTCCCCCTTCTGTCCTCCCCCCACTCCACCTCCCCTTCTTTCCTTCCCCTCTTCCACCTCCTCCTTCTTTCCTTCCCTCCTCCACCTGCCCCCTTTATTTCCTTCCCTCGTCTCCACCTCCCCCTTCTTTCCTTCCCTCTCTCCACCTCCCCTCTTCCTGTTTTTTTTCCCTCTCTCCACCTTCCCCCTTCTTCCTTCCCCTCTCACCCCCCCTGCTTTCCTTGCCCCCTCTCCACCTCCCTTCTTGCCTTCCCCTCTCCACCGCTCCCTTCTTTCCTTTCCACCTCATCATCTCTCTGCCTTCCCTTATTCCTTTCCCATCTCCATCTCCACCACGCTCTCCTCCTCCACCTCCCCCTTCGTTCCTTCCCCGCTCCACCTCCCCCTTCTTTCCTTCCCCCTCTGAGCACCTCCCCCTTCTTTCCTTCCCCCTCGCTCCACCTCCACCTCCCCCTTCTTTCCTTCCCCCCCCCACCTCCCCCTGCTTTCCTTCCCACTCTCCACCTCCCCTTTCTTTCCTTCCCCCCCTTCCACTCCCTCTTCTTTCCCTTCCCCCTCTCCACCTCCCCCTTCTTTCCTCGCCCTCTCCACTCCCTTTTTTTTTTTCCTTTCTTTCCTTCCCCCCTCCACCTCCCCCTTCTTTTCCTTCCCCCTCTCCACCGCCCCGCTTCTTTCCTTCCCCCCTCCACCTCCCCCTGCTTTCCTTCCCCTCTCCACCTCCGCCCTTCTTTCCTTCCCCTCTCGCACCTCTCCCTTCTTTCCTTCCCACTCTCCAAACCTTCTTTCCTTCCCCTCTCCACCTCCCCCTTTTTCCTTCCACCCTCTCACCTGCCCATTCTTTCCTTCCCCTCTCCACCTCCCCCTTCTTTCCTTCCCCCTCTCCGACCTCCCCTTCTTCCGTCCCCCTCCTCCCCCACCCCTCCCCCTTCTTTCCTTCCCCCTCCATTCTTCCACCTCCCCCTTCTTTCCTTCCCCCGCTCCCACTCTCCTTCTTTCCTTCCCCCTCTCCCCTCCACCGTCTGTCCGTCCCCCTCTCCACCGTCCCTTCTTTCCAGTCCCCCGCTCCACCTCCCCCTTCTTTCGTCCCTCTCTCCACCTCCCCCTTATTTCCTTCCCTCTCTCCACCTCCCGCCTTCTTTCCTTCCCTATCCTCTCCACCATCCCCCGCTTTCCTCCCCCTCTCCACCTCCACCTTCTTTCCTTCCCCTTTCTCCACCTCCCCCCCCTTCTTTCCTGCCCCTCTCCAATATCCCCCTTCTTTCCTTCCCCTTCTCCACCTCCCCCTTGCTTCCTTCCCCTCGCTCCACCTCCCCCTTTCTTTTCCTTCCCCCTCTCCACCTCCCCTTCTTTCTCTATCCACCCTCTCAACCTCCCCTTCTTTCCTTTCGCCCTCTTCATATCTCTGCCTTCCCCTTATTTCCTTTCCACTCCATCGCCCACCTCACCTCTCTCCACCTCCCCCTTCTTTCCTTCCCTCCTCCACCTCCCCCTTCTTTCCTCCCCCTCTCCACTCCACCTTCTTTCCTTCCCCTTCTCCACCTCCCCCTTACTTGTCCTTCCACCTGCTCCTCCCCCCCTTCTTTCCTTCCCCCTCTCCACCCCCCTTCTTTCCTTCCCCCCTCTCCACCTCGCCCCTTCTTTCCCTTCCCCTCTCCACCTCCCCCTTATTTCCTTCCACCCTCTCCACCTCCCCTCTTCTTCTCCTTCCCCCCTCCACATCCCCTTCATTCCTGCTCCCGCTCCTACCTCCCCCGCTCTTCTCCCCCTCTCCACCTCCCCTTCTTTCATTCCCCCTCTCCCCCACAACCTCTCCCTCTTTCCTGCCCGCCTGGCTCCAACTCTCCTCTTTCCCTCCCTCTCCCACCTCCCTCCTATTTCCTTCCCCCGTCTCCACCTCCCATTCTTCCTTCCCCCTCTCCGCAACCTCCCTTCTTTCTTCCCTCTCTTACGTCCCCCTTCTTTCCTTCCCTCTCTCCACCTCCCCCTTCTTTCTTCCCTCTTTCCCCTCCCCCTTCTTCCTTCCCCCTCTCCACCTCCACCTTCTTTCTTCCACCTTCTCCACCTCCCCTTCTTTTCCTTCCCTCTGCCACCTCCCCCTTCGTTCCTTCCCCTCTCCAACTCCCCTTCTTCCTTCTCCCCTCTCCACCTCCCCCTTCTTTCCTTCCCCTCTCCACCCGTCCCTTCTTTCCATCCCCCCTCCCTTCTTTCCTTCCCCCTCTCCACCTCGACCTTCTTTCCTTCCCTCTCCCACCTCCCCCCTTCTTCCTTCCCCCTCTCCACCTCCCCATTCTTTCGTCCCCCCTCTCACCTCCCCCTTGCTTTCCTTCCCCTCTCACCAACCTCCCCCTTCATTCCTTCCTCTCTCCACCTTCCCCCTTCTTTCCTTCCCTCTATCCACCTCACCCCTTCTTTCCTTCCCCCTCACCACTCCCCAATCTTTCCTTCCCCCTCTTCCACACTCCCCTTCTTTCCTACCTCTCTCCACCTCCCCTTCTTCCTTCCCTCTCTCCAACTACAATTCTTCGCTTCCCTCTCTCCCGTCCCCCTTCTTTCCTTCCTCTCCACCCCCATCTTCTGTTCCTTCCCCCTCTCCACCTCCCCCTTCTTTCCTTCCCCTCTCCACCTCCCCCTGCTTTCCTTCCCCCTCTCCACCCCACCTTCTTCCTTTCCCCCTCCCCCTTCTTTCCTTCCCCTCGTTCCACCTCCCCCTCTTTTCCTTCCCCTCTCCACATCCCCATGCTTTCCTTTCCCCCTCTTCCACCTCCCCCTTCGTTTCCTCCCTCTCTCTCACCTCCCCCTTCTGCCTTCCCTCTCCCAACTACAATTCGTTTGCCTTCCCTCTCTCCACACTCCCCTTCTTTCCTCCCTCACTCCTACTACAATTCTTTCCGTCCTCTCTTCCACTTCCTCCCCCCTTCTTTCCTTCCCCCTCTCCACCCCCATCTATCTGTCCTTCCCCCTCCCACCTCCCCTCTTTTCTTCCCCCTCTCCACCTCCACCTACTTTCCTTCCGCCCTCATCCACCTCCCCATCTTTCCTGCGCCCCCTCCACCTCCACCTTCTTTCCTTCCCCCCTCCCCACCTCCCCATCTCCTTCCCCCCTCCCCACCTACCCCATTTCTTTCTTTCCGCCGCTCTGCCGCCGCCCCCTTTCTTCTTCCCCCTCTCCACCTCCAGATTCTTTTCCTTCCCCCTCTCCACCTTTCCCTTCTTTCCTTCCCTCTCTCCACCTCTCCCTTCTTTCCTTCCCCCTCTCCACCTCCATCTTCTTTCCTTCCCCCCTCTCCACCTCCCCCTTCTTTCCTTCCCCCTCTCCACCTCCCCATTCTTTCTTTCCCCCTCCACCTCCCCCTTCTTTCCTTTCCCCTCTCCACCTCCATATTCTTTCCTTCCCCCTCTCCACCTCCCCCCCTTCTTTCCTTCCCTCTCTCCACCTCTCCCTTTCCTTCTTCATCTCTCTGCCTTTCCTTATTTCCTTTCCCATCTCCATCTCCCCACCTCTCCCTCTCTCCATCTCCCCCTTCTTTCCTTCCCTCTCTCCATCTCCCCTTCTTTCCTTCCCTCTCTACCTCCCCCTTCTTTCATTCCTCCACTCCATCTCTCCACCTCCCCCTTCCTTCCTTACCCCTCTCCATCTTTCTACCTCCTCTTCTTTTCCCCCTTCCCACCCCTTATTTATCTCCCCACTTTTCACTCAACTTCCACCTTCCCACATCCTTCTAGTTTATACACTATCTCCTTTCCTTCCTACTTTCATCTTTCCAGTTAACTTCTCTTCATCTAGTTCTGTTTCCTCCTCTTCCTCTCCCCTTCCTTTGCCCTCCATACCGCTCATCCATTATATCAGCCCCTCATCCATCCCTTCAAACTCCTCCTCCATCAACCTAACTCCCTATCCTTTAAAATATCTTTTAGCTATTTTCCCTCACACCACACCCCTTTCCTAAATCCATCTCAATATATCTCTAAAGTAATTCCTCCATCAAGACACCTTTCCCATAAATCTTCCATCACACAAGATTTTCCTTAAATCCTCCATCACCACACCTTTCCGATAAATCCTCAGTCCTTAAACCTCTCCACAAAATCCTCCATCATCACACCTCTCCCCTAAAACCTCCATCAACTCCTCTTTCCCTAAATACTCCATCACCATTCCTCTCCCTTAAATCCTCCCTCACCCCCCACACCATCCTCTCTACCTCTCCAGAGCCCCCCCCCCCCCACTCCTCACCACAAACAATGCGTGAATCACAAACAAACAAATAGGGAAAAACGTTTTCGCTAGGAAGCACAAACACAACTCAAATTTTCCGGAAAAGTAGAAAAAATGAAAAAGAACATTACCAAAAATATTAGAGAGATTGTTACATTAAAAATATTCAAGTGAACGTTAAAAAATATATATTATTTACGAGAATGTTGGAAAAAAAAACGAGAACGTTACCAAAAATATTAGAGAGAGACTCTTTCATATAAAAAATATTCAGAATGCTAAAATAACATACTATTAACTAGAATGTTACAAAAATATATTTAAGTAAATCTTAAAAAATATCAACGAGAATGATGCAAAAATAAAAGAAAAAATTTAATAAATTAAAAAGATTGTTACCCCCCCCCCAAAAAAAAAATTAAACAGAATATAGCAGAAATAATATTAACGCCAATGCTATAAAATTAACATAACGAAAACGTTCTCCAAAAGTAGATAAAAATTAATCAATGTCTCAAAAAGTAGACATCATTAACAAAATCCTGAGAGCGCATTAAAAATGAGGAAGACGTTACACAACGTAGGTAAAGATAAACGAGAATATTATAAGAGAAAACATTAAAGGCAACGTTGTTAACGCTGATAAAGATTAACGAGAACGTAATATATATCTATATCTATATATATCTATATATATATATATATATATATATATATATATATATATATATATATATATATATATATATATATATATATATATATATATATATTATAGGTAGTAGGTTGGTAGACAGCAACCACCCAGGGAGGTACTACCGTCCTGCCACGTGAGTGTAAAACGGAAACCTGTAATTGTTTTACGTGATGGAAGGATTGCTGGTGTCCATTTTGTCTGTCTCATAAACATGCAAGATTTCAGGTACGTCTTGCTACTTCTACTTACACTTAGGTCACACTACACATACATGTACAAGCATATATATACACACATACCCCTCTGGGTTTTCTAATATTTTCTTACTAGTTCTTTTTCTTGTTGTTTATTTTATTTTACCTCCATGGGGAAGTGGAACAGAATTCTTCCTCCGTAAGCCATGCGTGTTGTAGGAGGCAACTAAAATGCCGGGAGCAAAGGGCTAGTAACCTCTTCTCCTGTATATATTACTAAATGTAAAAGGAGAAACTTTCGTTTTTCCTTTTGGGCCACCCTGCCTCGGTGGGATACGGCCGGTGTGTTGAAAGATATATATATATATATATATATATATATATATATATGTGTGTGTGTGTGTGTGGTGTGTGTGTGTGTGTGTGTGTGTGTGTGTGTGTGTGTGTGTGTGTGTCGTGCCGAATATGTAAAACTGGTCAATTAGCAAGAACTCATTTAAAATTAAGTCCTTTCTGAAATTTTCTCTTATACGTTTAAAGATATATATTTTTCATTAATGTTAATGTAAAAATTTTTAATTTTGCACCAAAAGAATCCTAGAGAACTTACCTAACCTTATTATAACAAGAGCAATTTATTTTAGCCTAACCCAACTAAATATATTTTAGATTCGTTTACAATAATTTAATACTAAACAAACCCAGTGAAACAATAATTTAATACTAAACAAACCCAGTGAAATATATTTTTTTTCGTTAGGTTCAGAATGATTTTGGCGAAATTATTGCATACACAAATTTTCACTTGTCCTATATGGCAAGATGAGCGTTGCTATTTAAGCCAAGATCGCAAATTCTGCCTATTCGGCACGACATATATATATATATATATATATATATATATATATATATATATATAATATATATATAATATATATATATATATAAATAATGCATACTTAACAATTAGCAGATGAGTAAAATTATTTATAAACATTATCTCTCGACCCACCGCAGGATTCGAACCTTCACACTATGCATCAAAGTATGTAGTACTTACGCCACTCGGCTAGATCCCAGACTGAGAGAGTGTAGGTTCGAACCCTGCTGTGGACTAAGACACAATGAGGTCAACGACATCATAAACAGAACTCTTGGTACAGGTGGACGCCCAGCCGAGAGGGAGCCCCGATCACTAGCAGCCAACAATACCCACAACCCAGCAAACCCCCCTGATGGGATCACCAACTATCCTTGGAAGAATGGCGAGTTCATTAGCATGGGACTATACCTGTGTGTCCACACTGGCTGACACCTATATCCGTCACAGTGTTGGGCGACAGGGAGGAGCTGCTGACCACAGGGAGGAGTACAAGATCAGCAAGTACGAGGACATAAGCCAACAGTATCAATTTGTCCCAGTGGAATCAGAGACCTTGGGATCATGGGGAAAAAATGCCACACGTTTCCTTAAAGAATTGGGTTCCAGACTCATCGACCCCACCAGGGACCCAAGGGCAGCCACTTCCATGTTCCAACGCCTCAGCGTGGCCATCCAGAGGAGAAATGCTTGTTGCATACTTGGCTCGCGTCCAGCTTCGGAGGAGCTGGAGGAAATTCATAATCTTTAATATACTGTACAATTGTATTAATGTCTGTGTTTTCTGTAAATGTATTCTATCTATTAATAAATGTTCCCATAGAATATAAAATATAGGGGGTGGTAGGAGAAGAAAATATTCAAACAGCTCCGGGGAGAACCTTGAGTTTTCCCTGAGGTACGTTTAATGTAAAAAAATTTAATTTTGCACCAAAAGAATCTTAGAAAACTTACTGAACCTTATTATAACAAGAGCAATTTATTTTAGCCTAACCCAACTAAATATATTTTAGATTCGTTTACAATAATTTAATACTAAACAAACACAGTGAAATATATTATTTTCGTTAGGCTCAGGATGATTTTGGCGAAATTATTGCATACACAAATTTTCACTCTTCCTATATGGCAAGATGAGCGTTGCTATTAAGCCAAGATCGCAAGTTCTGCCTATTCGGCACGACATTTTATATATATATATATATATATATATATATATATATATATATATATATATATATATATATATATATATATATATATATATATATGCAAAACAACCACTCTGAAAGAGAAGAGAAATTCCAAGTTCTTTCGTGACTACTCACATTATCAAGGAAATAGTTTCTTGATAATGTGAGTAGTCACGAAAGCGCTTGGAATTTCTCTATTCTTTCAGAGTGGTTGTTTTGCATATTCTGAAATCACCTGTTTACTGTGATTTATTGCATATATATATATATATATATATATATATATATATAATATATATATATATATATATATATATATATATATATATATATATATATATAGTGTGCGCGCGCGTGTGCACACACACACACACAACTAAGAGCAGCAGTTTGTATACACTTTGGAGCTGTGTATATCCTAGTATGTCGACAGTTAGTTTTAAACCTAATAAACCAAGAAATATCACTCTAATAACTAGAATATATATTAATATAAGCAGTTCGTGTGTTGAAATATATAATAAAAGTTAAGAAAAATGCCGGCTTTATTCCAATAAAATCGTTGATAACATTCCTCCATATCTTGCAGTATTTTACTTGTAAAGGAAGACATTGTAGTGTTATAAAAGTCAATGTTACCAATGTTAATCCAAATGTTTTTGACAATTTGTTGGGAATAAGTTTTAAAATATAACCAAGTTGTATAAGTACTCTGAGTAAATTTATTATTAAATTATCATCATAATTATAATTATTAACTCTCATTATTATATTTATGGCTAATATATTTAGCTTGGAAAGCTTTCTCTGAGTAAACACGACGATCAAATAATAATAATGCTTATAGCTTTTCCTTTAAATTTAAGTACATAAATGAGGTTACGGGAATATTATCTCAAAAAATACAAAAGTTAATATTAAAAACGTCAAAAATTCTTCTGTAACAAAGACACAAGTGAAGATGATGGAAACGAAAATTAACGACCGTATGCCCCCCAAAAAATGACCTTCGCCGGGTATAAGTTACAGTGAATTACACAAACATTCATCCACTCCAGGATTCTTTACCCTCACAGAAAAATCTTGATGAAGCCAAAGTAAGATCTTAAGTGGAACGATATACCAGCCAAGCTGCAGGCCAAAATGCCCTCGTGAAGTTAAAATAAAAACATGGAATTATTTAGAGCAAGGAGAAAATGTTGGCTGAAATGGGAGGGAATGGGGGTTCGGGACCGAAATGGGAGTAGGGGGTCGGAACCGAAATGGGAGGGAATGAGGGGAGGACAGAGATGGAAAAGGATGGAGCAAGATAGATATAGGAAGATGAGGTGGTAGGGGAAGAGAAGTAGACTAAATGGATGACGGGGAACCATGAGTTGAACCTCGCTTTCAAGAACCATATAATTTACAAGAAAATTCCATACCTTCCAAGGAGAAATGGCGGCATATCTTTACATGTGAGACAATTCCACCTCTAACTTGAGTATGCACCACTCTCCTGGATGGCTTGCACCATATTCCCTCACTGACTTTTGACGACACGCCTCAAGCATCAACCCAGCCTGATAAAAACTACAAATTTAACAGAGCCTTCAACACTGGAAAGATGTGACTGGCTGTACTGTTCTTTGCATGATTAATGTTCTTAAGCTCCAACACCTGGCTCCTTCGAGATGGACAGTCTTTAGCAGTTTCGCCCTGTTTTACAGTTCTCAATGACAAATTCTTCAGGATTAATTACTTTCGTCCGATAACTCGTATTAGGAACATGTTCTTATAATAGATATTAGAGACCAAGTTAAATGATCAAATGAAGTTCCATCTCACAGACGGTACATGAAAACCTCTGCCTCAAAGATAGTTCCAATGCCACCCTGTATCCCTTACAGCAGTGGCTCGCAGATAGCTCCAACGTCACCTTGTACCCTGCATATATATGACAGTATAGCAAGCTGTTGATTGATACAGATTTTGAAATGAGTTGAGGCAGGATAACACCTACTGTAAAATTCTTCCAGGCATTCTCGTCCTGGCACAAATCTTCAATGTGAAAAAGTGAGAGAAATATTTCAGATGAAAAGACAAACATGGCGAGTAAAAGCGAGAATGGAAAATATGAGGAAGACACACGCACGAAAATAAATATGACTGAAAACACTGAGAGGGAGAGAGAGAGAGAGAGAGAGAGAGAGAGAGAGAGAGAGAGAGAGAGAGAGAGAGAGAGAGAGAGAGAGAGAGAGAAAGGACAGGGATAAAACTAGACTTATGAAGACACGAGTGACCAAACATGAACAAATTACAGATGTCTTCTGTCTGTATCTCTGCATCACACATACATACATACATACATACACACACACACATACATACACACACACAAAAAAAAACACTAAGTGCACCAGAGAATGGAAAAGGTACAGGAGGCAAAGGACCCAGGGAAATAAGGTGATTAGTAGAAGAGCCAGAAACGAGTATGCAAAGATGAGGGAGGCCCAGCGACAGTACGAAAACGACATAGCATCGAAAGTCAAGTCTGACCCGAAACTGCTGTATAGCCACATTAGGAGGAAGACAACAGTCAAGGACCAGGTGATAAGGCTGAGGAAAGAAGGTGGGGAACTCACAAGAAACGATCAAGAAGTATGTGAGGAGCTCAACATGAGATTTAAGGAAGTATTTACAGTGGAGACAGGAAGGCCTCTGGGGGGACAGAACAGAGGGGCACACCAGCAAGGAATATACCAACAAGTGTTGGATGACATACATACAAATGAGGAGGCGGTGAAGAAGCTGCTAAGGGACATCGATACCTCAAAGGCAATGAGACCGGACATCTCCCCGTGGGTCCTTAGAGAGGGAGCGGATATGCTGTGTGTGCCACTTACCACAATCTTCAACACATCCCTGGAAACTGAGCAACTACCTGAGGTATGGAAGACGGCAAATGTAGTTCCCATTTTTAAAAAGGGAGACAGAAAAGAGGCACTGAACTACAGACCTGTGTCACTGACGTGTATAGTATGCAAAGTTATGGAGAAGATTATCAGGAGGAGAGTGGTGGAGCACTTGGAACGGAACGAGAGTATAAACGCCAACCAGCACGGATTCATGGAAGGCAAATCCTGTGTCACAAACCTTCTGGAGTTTTATGATAAAGTAACAGAAGTAAGACACGAGAGAGAGGGGTGGGTTGATTGCATCTTCTTGGACTGCAAGAAGGCCTTTGACACAGTTCATCACAAGAGATTAGTGCAGAAGCTAGAGGATCAGGCGCATATAACAGGAAGGTAACTGCAATGGATCAGAGAATACCTGACAGGGAGGCAACAACGAGTCATGGTATGTGATGAGGTATCACAGTGGGCACCTGAGACGAGCGGGGTCCCACAGGGGTCGGTCCTAGGACCAGTGCTATTTTGGTATATGTTAACATGATGGAAGGGTTAAACCCAGAAGTGTCCTGTTCGCAGATGAAGTGAAGTTAGCGAGGAGAATTAAATCAGATGAGGATCAAGCAGGACTTCAAAGAGACCTGGACAGACTGGACACCTGGTCCAGCAACTGGCTTCTCGAATTTAACCCCGCCAAATGCAGTTATGAAGATCGGGGAAGGGCTCAGAAGACCGCAGACGGAGTATAGGCTAGGTGGCCAAAGACTGCAAACCTCGCTCAAGGAGAAAGATCTTGGGGTGAGTATAGCACCGAGCATGTCTCCGGAAGCACACATCAATCAGATAACTGCTGCAGCATATGGGCGCCTGGCAAACCTGAGAACAGCGTTCCGATACCTTAGTAAGGAATCGTTCAAGACACTGTACACCGTGTACGTCAGGCCCATACTGGAGTATGCAGCACCTGTTTGGAACCCGCACTTGATCAAGCACGTCAAGAAATTAGAGAAAGTGCAAAGGTTTGCGACAAGGTTAGTTCCAGAGCTAAAGGGGACGTCCTATGAAGAAAGGGTAAGGGAAATCGGCCTGACGACACTGGAGGACAGGAGGGTCAGGGGAGACATGATAACGATATATAAAATACTGCGCGGAATAGACAAGGTGGACAAAGACAGGATATTCCAGGGAGGGGACACAGAAACAAGAGGTCACAATTGGAAGCTGAAGACTCAGATGAGTCAAAGGGATGTTAGGAAGTATTTCTTCAGTCACAGAGTTGTCAGGCAGTGGAATAGCTTAGAAAGTGACGTAGTGGAGGCGGGAACCATACATAGTTTTAAGACGAGTTTGATAAAGCTCATTGAGTAGGGAGAGAGAGGACCCAGTAGCAACCAGTGAAGAGGCGGGGCCAGGAGCTAAGACTCGACCCCTGCAACCACAAATAGGTGAGTACACACACATGCGCGCGCGCACACACACACACACTTGGAGAGAAGATTCTTTACAGAAAACCAATACAGACTGATGGATAAGAAATCTTGGCTTACGAATTTGCGGGAGTTCTATGGCAGAGTTACAGAGAAAAAAAAAACGACCGAATTGGGTGGACTGCATCTTCTTGGACTACAGGAAAACATTCGTTACAATACCATACCACAAATTACTCCTGAATTAGGGGATCAGGATGAGTTGTAAAGCATACTGCTCCAGTGGGTCATGGAGTACCTCAGTGACAAAAGATGGAGAGCAACAGTGATAGAGGAGATATTAAAATGGTATTAAAAAGTGGGGTTCGGCGAGGATCATATTAGAACTATTGATAAAATGAATGATGGTGATAGTGCTGCTTCTTTTTAGGGTCACCGTATCTGCTAGGTTGGGGAACCGGGATAAATTATCCCTAATGGGGTAAAAATGAAAATCTCGGAGTAATGAAGGTTTAATAAACATATAAATAAAATTACACACAAATTTATTATTTAATAAGCGAGGCAAATTATGAAAGATATACTTTTTCAAACAAATAATTTTTAGTTTCTTCAGGTTCCTCCAAAACCTGAAGTGAAAATGTCTTCAATGAAATCCTTCAGTTCCCTAATGAGATTTTTATTAAATTATTTATTTTTTTCATTTTATTTTGTCAATTTTGTGTTTAATTTTTAAAGTCGCTTTATCACGTATAACACATACTTTTCAGCTTGTACGACTGTATCCTCAATATAAATGGATTCAATAAACTATTTTGAATTTGAATGTTCCTTGTGTTGTCCGGAGTCTGTGGACTTTCAAGTCTAGTGGGTAATTTCGCTGTACACAAATTTGTTCTGGGGTAATACCCAAAAATAGTTTGCCGACCTCTGCGTCTACCTTGATGGGTTGATGTGATAAAAAAAAACCGAGGGAACGCCGAATCAGAGGGGAAAAGGGAGTAACATGCGTCACTGCTGATGTAAAGGACAGAGATGACCTCCAGGCAGACCTAAGAAGATGAGGTAAAAGTAAGTAGCGTCTCGAGTTCAACTCGAACAAACACAAGGTTATGCGATTTGGAAATATGAATGCAGACCAGAATATAGCATGCGCAGAGATGTTGCAAATATCAGTGTGTGTAAAGGACCCGAGGGGTGAATATAACACCAAGAATATCACCAGGATTTCATATGAACTATATAACGTCAGCGGTATATATAACGTTGGCAAACTTCATAACATTTAAGAGCCATTTATAAGACATATGTTAAGCCAGTCATTAAGTACGCAGCCCTAGCATGGAGCCCACACCTAGTCACTTATGCCAAGAAGTGCGAGAAGGTCCGAAGATTTGCGACATGATAGTACCAGAACTGGAGTATGAGAAGTTTGAAGAACTGAATCCGACTACTTGACAGGGCAGATAGACACAGTTAAGAATTAAAATGACTTCGATCAAGGGAACACAGATGAAAGCTGAAGACTTAGATGGCCCATACGGATAAAGAAGTATTTAGTCTCAGGGCTATTAAAAAACAATTTGGTTCAAGCTCAATACACAATTTCAGGAGTAATTATGATAAGGCCCAAGCGGCCGGAAATCAGTGATGCCTATCACAGTAGTGTCGGAGGCTGTGCTTAAAAGTCTCATTTAGACTATGCTGCTCAGTTCTGGTCACCGTATTACAGAATGGACATAAATGCTCTGGAAAACGTACAGAGGAGGATGACAAAGATGATCCCATGTATCAGAACTCTTCCCTATGAGGATAGACTGAGGACCCTGAATCTGCCCTCTCTCGAAAAGCGTAGAATCAGGGGGGATATGATCGAGGTGTATAAATGGAAAACGGAAATAAATAAAAGGGATGTAAATAGCGTGCTGAAAATTTCCAGCCAAGACAGGACTCGCAGCAATGGTTTCAAGTTGGAAAAATTCAGATTCAGAAAGGATATAGGAAAGCACTGGTTTGGTAATAGAGTTGTGGATGAGTGGAACAAACTCCCGAATACAGTTACTCAGGCTAAAACGTTGTGTACTTTTAAAAATAGGTTAGATAAATACATGAGTGGGTGTGGGTGGGTGTGAGTTGGACCTGGCTAGCTTGTGCTGCTGGGTTTGGTGCAGTGCTCCATCCTTGAGTGGAGATGATCAGACTGGATGGGTCATTGGGCTAATCGGGGGGGGGTCATTGTTCTAATCCGTGGGGGGGGGGACATGGACCTGCTCCGCATGGGTCAGTAGGCCTGTTGCAGTGTTCCTTCTTTCTTATGTTCTTATGTAACCTCCACAAACTCAAATGGGTGAGTGTACACAACCTCAGGGAGGTCGGGAAATGAAATGAACTAGACGATGTGATGGAGGAAGACTAAATACATAGTTTTAAGAGTAGGTATGAGGGGGGGTCGACGAAGGGAGTGAATCTGAAAAGTGGCAAGTTGAGAGGCGGGGCCAGGAGCTAAGATTCGACCTCTGCAACCACGTATAATTGAGTATATATAAGTGAGTACGAAGACTGAGGACCATGAGGAGAGTGTTGGCACTGTAGTGTGTAGTAGTTGTGGTGGTAAGAGTGCCACGCGCCGCCATGGCATCAGTCATCACGGGGTGTCCAGCATGGCACACATGACCTCACCACCACAATGGCCCTGGCATTGCCTCCGCCCGCCACACACTACAGAGCTGCCAGACTTGATCTATGAATTCATTTTGCATGGAACGTGACTTTTTCCAGAGGTCCTGATCGCTACCCAGATAAGCTTTCTCGGGGTGCCTGTCTCCCTGTCTGCCTGCCTGTCTGTATGCATTCAAGAGAGACAGAATATGTGTGTGTGTGTGTGTGTGTGTGTGTGTGTGTGTGTGTGTGTGTGTGTGTGTACGGAACCCATCCTATAAAAGCAAAAGTCAAATTTTAACAGACGATTTGAAGCATATTTCTCTAATTAAATTCAGTCAAGTTAAATTTGGTTAGGTTTGGTCAGGTTAGGCATGATTATCGCATGAATGCAAAATTTAATTAAAACGTACCATAATGCCAAACTGGACAGCAGAACAAAGATAACCTCATTGTTTCCTGTGCGAGAGTCACACTTTTGACGTTCCTAGCCAGAGTGATATAGTGATGCTGATCAGAAAGATAGACTTGTGTGCGTATTTAAATATCTGTGGTAGCTTTAACAAGCATTTCAGTGATATGCTTGGTGCTACCCTTAGATCCATCTCCTTTTCTTATGTTTGTAGTTTCCGACCCATCACAAAGACTAATCAGAAGATTAATCTTTTTGACTGGCTTTCTGACTTGGCGGTAAAGGTTTGACCGTCCGAAACGGTGGATAGAAAAGACCCCGATGGAACACAAAATCCTCCAGGTTTCGTGTGATCAAGTGATATGATTATCTGGGAGTTAATAACTAGACAATCGGTTTGTGTCCCCTCAACCTTGCACCTTTATAATTGCCACTCTTACACACCCATCTACTAAACAACAAGAAGTCTACGGGACGGCAAAAGATCTTGCAGCCACTGATGAAAGCCCGAGGAAAAAAAGGAACATGCAATTTTGGAGTTATTGACGTTTTTCTCTCCTCCTTTTCATATAAAACTCTCGCAGCCCGGCTGAATCTAGGCCTCTTTGTTGAATGCTACATGGTCACTGGGACGCAATACAGACATTTAACAGCAAGATTTCAGCATAAATGCAACCACTGGATATCAATAAATTCGCAGCGCAAATGAACCCTGGACAGCAACAGTTGCTACCATAAGACAAACACTGAGACAGCTAAACATGTTCTAATATGAAGAACAAACACTGGACAGCAACAGTTCTACATGAAGACAACACTGGACAGCAACAGTTCTACATGAAGACAACACTGGACAGCAACAGTTCTACATGAAGACAACACTGGACAGCAACAGTTCTACATGAAGACAACACTGGACAGCAACAGTCAAGCATAAAGACAAAATTGAACAACAGTAATCCAGCATAATGACAACACTAGACAGCAAAAGTCCAAAGAAAGACAACATTATAACACTAAGACAAACACTAAGACCAACTTTAATGCCATAAAGACAAAAACTAAGATAACATTACGGCAACATTACAGTAGTGGCAGCCCAGCACTACTTCCTGTGTACACAAAGAGAAACTCCGCATCTTCTTGAGGCGAATCGAGGGGGAGGTAAAAAAAAGTGTGTGAGCATAATACTGTCTGGCTTCCTCCCTCACTCATCCTCCTCATTCTCCCACACTCCATCTCTCCCTCCCTAATTCACTCCACTCAATCCCTCACTCTCCCTTTCTCTGTTTTCTTCCTTCCATCCTTCTACCATTCAAAACCAAATACCATAATGCACGACTGAGAATTTGTTATATTCTCAATCGTGCATTATGGTATGGTTTTGTTTATTTAACGTTTATGTTGGGTATATATTATGAATAATTAGTATTTATGTAACGAGGTTTGCGTCTGATTTACTGTAATGAATATGTTGCGTATTACTTATTTAATGAGGATGGTGCTTATTATATTTCATATGATGAGGCTGTGAATTAACATTAACAAAATTAACACAGAATTAACATCCGAATTTAAGTAGAATTAATATAGACAAAATTACAGCTGAATTAACATGGACAAAACTGACAGATAGATATATACGCAACATATTCATTACAGTAAATCATACGCAAACCTCGTTACATAAATACTAATTATTCATAATATATACCCAACATAAACGTTAATAAACAAAACAGTGACACTATAAAACATAAAAAATATATAAAAATGCCTCATACATTAAAAATCACACAAAAGTCACATATTTAAAATGGACCATAAAAAGATTTAATAAATACGCCTTTTACAAATGCTTAGGGAAGGTCCAGAATACGCTGTATACGCCTTAGATAATGACCGGAGGACAAAATTACTTTTTTTTGAGTACATGCATAGGAGGTGAAGCATCAGAGACGTGGGCCAGAAAACTGCAGCCACGCCCCTCGGCTCCTAGTTCTTTAACCCATAAACACAATCCTAATTAGCAGCCCGGAGATTAGCTGCTGAGGGCCTGCTGCAGCAGCCTGAGCTGTGACGCTGTGCAGGCAGGGAGGCGTCCTTAGATGCGCTGTAGAGGCAGGAGGGGTCCATAGATGAGCTGTGCAGGCAAGAGGGATCCTTAGATGCGTTGTGTAGGCAGGTGTCCATAGATGTGCTATGTAGGCAGATGGGGTCCATAGATGCACTGTGTAGGAAGGGGTCCTTTGATGCATTGTGCATGCAGGAGGGGTCCTTAGATGCGTTATGCAGGCAGGAGGGGTCCTTAGATGCGCTATGCAGGCAGGAGGGTCCTTAGATGCACTATGCAGGCAGGAGGGGTCCTTAGATGCACTGTGCAGGAAGCAGGGGTCCTTAGATGCGTTGGGCAGGCAAGGAGAAGTCCTTAACTACATTGTGCAAGCAGGGAGAAGTTCTTAACTGCACTGTGCAAACAGGGAGAAGTTCTTAACTGTATTGTCCAAGCAGGGAGAATTTCTTAACTGCACTGTGCATGCAGGGAGTTCTTAACTGACTGTGCAAACAGGGAGAAGTTCTTAACTGCACTGTACAAGCAGGGAGAAGTTCTTAACTGCACTGTGCATGCAGGGAGAAGTTCTTAACTGCACTGTGCATGCAGGGAGAAGTTCTTAACTGCACTGTGCATGCAGGGAGAAGTTCTTAACTGCACTGTGCATGCAGGGAGAAGTTCTTAACTGCACTGTGCATGCAGGGAGAAGTTCTTAACTGCACAGTAAAGGCAAGAAGGAGCTCTTAGAAGATTCTAAGCTGTTGAAGGGAGGGAAGAGAAAAGCATACTTCACCGTAAAGGAACCGAATAGACGAGGTTCTTAACCGTTGAATGACAGGAGAGCAAAGGATTCTTAACAGTCGAAGGACTGGAGAGGAGAGGATTCTTAACTGTTGCAAGAAGAGAGAGAAGAGGATTCTTAACAGATGAAATACGGGAGGGAAGAGGATTCTTAACTGCAGCAGGGTGAGACAGAGAAAGAATTGCAGCTAGTATTAGATGGGGCTGCGAAATAAGAGAACAATAACAAACCAATAGCGAAGTATTGCATCTGACGTGGCAGGAAACAGGTAGAAAGGGGTTTAACAGTAGTAGCAGGGATGATATTTTGCTGTAGTGATTAGCAGGTAATTAATTACAGTAAATAAAGCTTCCATTGCTTCCCACAATGTTGCTTTCGCAGAGTAGGGTAGCAGCTGGTATTGTAGACAGTAGGGTAGCAGCTGATATAGTAGGCAATAAGGTAGCAGCTGATATCGTACATAGTAGGATAGTAGCTATCATACACCGTAGGCTAGCAGCTGATATAATACACAGTAGGGCAGCAGATATCGTACACAATAGGGTAGCAGCTGATATATGCAATAGAGTAGCAGCTGATATCATACACAGTATGGTTGCAGATATCGTACACAGTAGGATAGCAGCTGATATAGTAGACAGAAGGGTAGCAACTGACATAATACACAGTAGGGTAGCAGCTATCATACACGGTAGGCTAGCAGCTGATATCATACACAGTAGGGTATCAGCTGATATCGTTCACAGTAGGGTAACAGCTGTTATCATACAGAATAGGGTAGCAGCAGCTATCATACACAGTTTGGTAGCAGCTACTATAATACATAGAAGGGTAGCAGCTGCTATAATACACAGTAAGGTAGCAGCTGCTATGATACACGGCAGGGTAGCAACTATCATACACAGTAAGGTAGCAGGACACTGATGACGCTCCCAAATTTTGTTTCACGCCTAAGATGATGTTTTCCGAACTTTCAAATGTATCACTAGTGTCTGGAAAATGTTTAGGTGAGTTTACGTCCCCAGTGAAGTTCTTGTCTATATTAATTTCAAGCTTCGTATATTTCACTGAAACTCTTATTGTTGCCGTTCCTGAAACTGATTTGAAAAAAAAAATATTCCATTGGCATTTTTTTCCATTGACTTGATGGCACAGTTAAGATATAAGCGGAGGACTTGAAGTTAATATTTAGATGTTTACTAAGTTCAAAGTCAAGTAAATTGGGTGTAATTTTCGTGATAAGAACGCAGAACTAATTGTCTATTATTTGATTATTTAAAAAGGTTTAATTACAAATATTTATAATACTTCAATCCCTCGGTTAGAATAACGAGAGAGAGAGAGAGAGAGAGAGAGAGAGAGAGAGAGAGAGAGACGAGAGGGAGAGAGAGAGAGAGAGAGATAGAAAGAGAGAGAGACGAGAAGAAAGAGAGAGAGAGAGAGAGGAGAGAGAGAGAGAGAGGAGAAGAGAGAGAAGAGAGAGAGAGAGAGAGAGAGAGAGAGAAAAGAGAGACGAGAGAGAGAAGAGAGAGAGAGAGGAAGAGCTAAAAGACAAAGAAAAAGGCTGAACACAACCCTAGTCGACCGGTCTAAGACCAAGTACGACCAGGTCAAGATCTGGAATATACCTACAGCGAGATGCGAACAGAGAAGCATAAAAAGCCGGGCTAATCTACCAACGTCTACAAGAAAAAAAACGCCATTGAAAAACACGATGTACAAAGACAGAAGCGTAGAAGAATTACAAAAGAAATGGCATATAAATACCAACTATATTAAAGGTGCTATACAAACTCTCCTGACCTTTCAACTCAATCTCCCAGACCAAATATCACCTAATCAATATATCTCGCTTTGAATATACTACGCGACTGCGTAAAGGAAAGCATAAAAATGCGGCTGTTAAATTTATATCACGTTTTCTTACATCTTTGTATTTCAATAAACATCCGATGTACAATTCATAGAAGCGTGTAAATAATTACCATAAAAATCCAGTATGCAAATCACGCACCTGTATTAAAGTGTATACAAAATTTATAAATTCAAATCAAATATAAAAAAAAATATGCCATAAAAAAATATATCTCGCTTTGAAAATATACGAGTGTAAAAATGGAAGGATATAAACAAGCGGCTGTGTATTTGGATATCGCTGTGTTGTGGTTCCCTTTAGTTATTTCAGAGTCCCTGACATGAAACTTTCTCTTCTTTCGGCCCAAGTTGGAATTCCTGAATATTTAGAGCCTCGGGGAAGGCACTGGATCAAGGCATTCCCATTTCTAGGAATGGCTGGAATAGCCACACAGAAAACTATTCCCGAGCCAACAGGAATTAGTTCAAGGGTACTGCTGGTTATTCCCACGTATCAGTAATGGGGAAAACGGTTTTCCCAGCCTATTCCCAGACATCAGGAATTTTCGGAATAATCATCCAGCTAATTGCAGCCAGAGGGAATTTCTGCAACAGTTACCCAAGTTGCTCTTGCGTTCGGTTGTCCATTTTAATTAAAAAATCTTAATGTATCTGGCAGAAAACAATTTAAAAACGGTAACTTAGAGACATAATTATTAATTTTCTTTTTATTATTATTCTTGTAATATAGAGAAGTGCACTAAGTGTCTGTAAGAATTATATTAGATCTAGTAAGGGAGAAGAGGAGGTAATCTGGTTTTATTTGTGGAAGGCTATGGGTATCTCCCTCTCTTTTGGGATCAAGAACCTCTCTCTACCGTCAAGGAACCACCTCCCTCTCGAATGTACTGGAGATACCATTAACTCACCCTCTGTCTCTCTTCCTTCTTCGCTCTAGTCTCTCCAGGTAACTTACCTTCTGGATCCAAACATCGCACTGCCGCCGATAGTAAAAAAAGACACACAAACACACACACATTATATATATATATATATATATATATATATATATATATATATATATATATATATATATATATATATATTATATATATATATATATTATATATATATATATATACATAAAATCTCACATGGATAAAAAAAAATCGTTAATGAAAACTAACCGACGAACCTACTAAGGTTCCACAACATTATCACAGAAATTAAGCAGGCAAAAGATTGGTAAGTCTACTGCATATTCTCGGACTGTTAAAACTTTTGACACTGCTTCTACCAGAGACTGTTCCACAAATGGATATGCAAGCAGAAGAAAGAAAAATGCAGTTCAGTTGATCACTGAAAATTAGATGAACAAATAATTAAAACAGCATGACGTTACAGGAGAAGGCATCAGAATGAGAAATGTGGCCAGTGTGGTCTCCCAAGAATCAATCAGTTTTAAGGTCTTATGATGGCCAGGGGACACGAGTGTGGTCTTGCAAAATCAGTGCTAGGATTTCAGTACTGTCAGTGGTGACTTGTGTGGTCCCCTAAGGATCAGTGTCATTTATGATATACATAAACTATCTAACAGAGAGGACTGACTCCTATGCGTCAACAGTAATCAACCTTTGAAAGATAATGGACAGATGTACATACATGGAAGAACAAGGACAGAGTGATGGAAAACTTGGACACGTTGCATAAATAGTGACTCGCTAAGAACCGTGTACATCAGTGTGGGGTAGAGAGAGACTTGAGATAGCAAAGACTGCTAGAAGCTCGAAACATAATGCAAGGAAAGGGAACTAAACCTAGGGTTGAACGCTACATGCTTCATCTCGCCAGAAAAGAACATCGACCGTATTACATTTGCAGCACATACGAGGCTGGCAAAAATAGAGTTCCCTTGAGGAAGTTAAACAAAGTGTGTTTCAAGAAAGTGTGCATGACATGTCATGCAACTTAGAATACACAGCACCAGTGTGGAGCCCACAGATGATCATGCAAAACACATCGAGAATGCTCAGAGCTTCGCAACGAAACTGGTTTAGGAGACGAGAGCCACACACTACATGGAGAGATTTAAGGAACTGGTTCTCATAAGAACCATGAGGGACATGACTAAAATGAATAAATTACTAGAAGGAATAGAAATGGTGTGAGAGCTAACTAACATGCACAGGGCAGGGGAAAAAGGGGCCTACAATAAAATCTTACATGCAATTCAACGATGTTGGGAAATACTTTTTTAGTCCCGGGTTGGTAAAAAAATGTAATTCGTTCGATGAGGGAGGGATGGGGACAAACGCCATACACCGCTCAAAGATCAGGAATGATACGGCCCCTGGAATTGGGAAAAGCAGCCAACACAAATCGTTGAGTGTACAATGAACACAGTAAAAAACGGACACACGACAGACTAAACATATGTGCACTAGCAGGAACACAAACAAGCTCGTCTCCACAGGAGGAGAGCCAATCAACGAACGACGGACAGACACACCGGGGGACAACACAGCCTAGAGTGATGAGAACAAATTGTCCAAATGTCGAGAAACCAAGACAAAATGCAGAGGGGAAGAGGAGAGTGGGAGATTGGGGAGAGGGGTGGTCCAATGTGAATGTATGGCTCCCCAGAGATATGAACCAACCCAACCCCCACCTTCCCCTTACACACACACACACACACACACACCTCGCCCCATCAGTGAACTACAGTCCGGTATCCTTAACGCACACACTAAGGTAATCAAGAAGACAACACCAGTTGTATCCCGCACTCCCACACCAACACCAGCTGTATCCTGTACACCAACACCAGTTGTATCCTGTACACGAACACCAATTGTATCCTGCACACCAACACCAACATCAGTTGCATTCTGCACACCAACACCAGTTGTATCCCACACCAGCAGTACCTGTATCCCACACTCCCATACCAACACTATTTGTATCCCGCACCAGCAGTAGTTGTATTCCACACCAACACCAGTTGTATCCCACACTCCCACACCAACACCAGTTGTATCCCACACTCCCACACCAACACCAGTTGTATCCCACACTCCCACACCAACGCCAGTTGTATCCCATACTCCCACACCAACGCCAGTTGTATCCCACATTCCCACACCAACATCAGTTTTATCCCACACCCCCACACCAACAACAGTTGTATCCCACACTCCCACACTAACACCAGTTGTATCCCACATTCCCACACCAACATCAGTTTTATCCCACACCCCCACACCAACACCAGTTGTATCCCACACTCTCACACCAACACCTCACCCTGATCTTCATCTAAAGACCCTCAAGATATTCTTGACCTACTACAGTCTAGACATAAGTCTTACAAGACCCTCCCTGTTTGGTTGACAGTCTAAGGTTCTATATCTGACATCTTTCCATGATTTATGTTACATGGGACCCGCTGGTCTTTATAGAAGATGAGCTTACTGATCTGCAGTTTGATGAGCTATTAATCTAGAGAAGAGTACGAGGTGAATTAAACCAATTCTTAGAACAGGACGAATACAACGTAAATGCAAGATGAGTACAAGGTGAGTACAGTGAAGTCTCTCACTTAGCAAGAGGAGGATCGAGTCTTCAAAATTTCTTTCGCTGAATGACTGTCCACACAAGTTTAGCGCTTTGTCTACACACAATCAAAATACAATTCCCAGCTGTACTTCAGAGGAGTTACCACTCAAGAAAGGCTCAAGGGAACAAAAAATGTTACAACACTTGATGAGAAGAGAAACAATGGAAACTTGGCCATGACGTAGAACAT
The DNA here is from genome assembly GCF_026875155.1 of Cherax quadricarinatus. Classification (NCBI taxonomy): domain Eukaryota; kingdom Metazoa; phylum Arthropoda; class Malacostraca; order Decapoda; family Parastacidae; genus Cherax; species Cherax quadricarinatus. The sequence continues at coordinate 38,852,580 of NC_069410.1, forward strand.
ACTCAAGGGAAATGAAAGGACCTTTAGAACATAGTGATGGAAGCGATGGCTATGCACAGTTTCAAGAACAGGTATCATCTGGCCCACGAGATAATTTTTCAGAGAGTAATTAATTATAAAGGCAGGGAGCTGGGACTCGACTCTTGTTACCACAACATGAATATAAAGAGAGGCAACAGCACAGGCAGTGATGCCCAATCATTAACACCTCGGTAGTTATAAACGATTAAATCAATTATATTACTTAGAAAATAACTCAATAGATGCTATGGTAGATAGGAACTAAGATCAAGGGTGCTAAGAAAAGCAATGTAGTAGATAGGAACTAAGATCAGGGATGCTGAGGAAGACAATATGGTACTGTTTCTACGGAATGACGACCTTCAAGGGGTAAGGGGCAGGGCCTCTATGCCAGGAAAAGGATGATGATCTTATGAATCTGTGCTACCCTTCCCTTCTTCTAATAAAACCTAATTACCTCTGATTTCCCACGATAATAATAAGAATAAAGAAATTGGAAAAAAAGAGCAATGTGTTGAGGGACTGTTCGATAGTTGAGCTGTGGCATTGCTGACAGATGCACGCACACGCACGCGCACACACACACACACACACACACACACACACACACACACACACACACACACACACACACACACACACACACACACACACAGCTATAGACTTGTAAATCCCGCCAACAACAACAAAGGGACGAATCCAAGGGCGGGCAGGGAGGGATTGCAGAACAGCTGGGACCAAATACTGCGGGATTGGGCAGGAAGACCTGGGGATTACCGAAGGGGATTAACCGAGAGGATTACAGATACTCACTGCTTGTGTCCACTTTGCCCTGCGACCCAGGTGAGGTGGCCCAGTTGATCTTCATCTCCTGAAAACAAGAAATTAAATATTAGAGCAGAGAATAGGATTGGCAGAAACATCCACTGTGTCACCTCTCTGCAAAAGATGGAGTGAACAACAGAGTATTTCATACGATTAACAGTAGACGTACGTATCACTGTACGACACCAGCGCGTATACTTAGACAACACCCTCAACTTCCACCTGTCTCTGCACTGGACTGAAGCCACTGGCTGGCTGGCGACGTGTTTCCAGAATGAACATAACCAAATGTTGCACAAGTGTCTCATTCATCAACACAATAAAACTTTTTTTTTTTTGCAGTATAAAAATGTAGTTTACATGTAATAAAATAATGCCATTCACAAAAAGCCACTAGCATGGCTTTTTCTAAATCATTTATTCACATCTCGGAAAGTGCGTGTCACTCAGAGGTAATACTACTGAATGTAACGAAACTTCTCAAGACCAGTAGTTAGGGAATACTGAGAAACATTAACTCTCTCAGGACGTAACTTCTTGTGTAGTTATGTTGTTTGTGAATGGAGGTATGTCGTTTAATAAACAATAGGTTAATGAACGCATGTCGTTGGGTAGAGGATACGTCGTTTAAGGGATTCACGTCACTTGATAGGTGTATATCGTTCACTGGGCATGTCTCTTTTAATGAATGGGCATCTACAGAGAATTTAGGTATTACATTTCTGTGAATGAGTGTGTGTATACCTGCGGCGTCAATGAATGAAGGAATAAGCATGAGATTTACGCATGTCGGTACTCGGCTTACTGCGTTGTCTCATGCAAGGGACGTCTTTCCAGTGTTTACGCTAACTTACCATGCAAGCACCAAGTGTCCAGTGTTTACGCTTACTTCTCATGCAATAGCACGTGTTCCGTGTTTACGCTAACTTCTCATGCAAGGAACACGTGTTCCATGTTTACAATTACTTCTCATGGAAGAACACGTGTTCCGTGTGTGCTCTTCTTATGTAAGAAACATGTGCTCCGTGTTCACATTTATTTCTCATGCAAGGAACACGTGTTCCGTGTTTACGTTTACTTCCCATTCAACGGACACGTGCTAAATGTTACATTAACTTCTACTGCAATAAAACATTAATGTTTACATCATCTTCCCAGTGAAAGTGTTACATGTTTATGCTGAAGTCCCATGCAAACAGCAAACAAAAACTTTATTAGCATCGTGTAAATCATTACGCACTGCGTGTGCGCATGCGTACGTGTTACTGTGCCATCTTACATAAAATACTCCTCAGCTCCTCTACACAGGTTAGATATACGAGTGAGACTGAGGGTGTGCACAGCACCTGCTCCTCATTTTCTTACGTTCTTTTTAAGGCATAAGAAAAGAGGAACACTGCAGCAGGCCTACTGGCCCATGCTAGCCCAAATCACAACCATCAACACCTTACACTCACCCACATGAACTTATGTACCTGTCATGTACCTAGGAGTTTGTTGTATATATCCACGGAGCTATTACCAAACCACTGCTTTCCGATATCCAATTACGGTATGGTGGGGATCGAACCCAAGGCATATGAGTCCTAAAATTCACAGGCCAGTGCGCTAACTACTGGAACAGCTGACCACAATAAGATTCATTCAACTAGGTATATTTCTATACATCATAGGGAGGTTAGCATGGGCCACTACTGTGACTACAAATACAAGCTTTTACAGACGAATTCACACCAGCGAGACTGTGGCGTGCTCTAGCTCAAGTCCCTTCAAGGCCGCCATTATAAAATATACCTAGTTGGATAAATCCTATAAAAGCCAGCTAGTTCAGTAGTTAATACAGTGGCCAGTGATGGGCGAGTTTTGTGCAGTGATGGGTGATAGTTCTGTGTTTTGTGAAGTTTAGTGATGATAGTTTTATAGTGTTGTGGTGAGTGTTATGGTGTTGCGGTGTTAGCTGATAATGAAATGATCCCCGTTGTATATTCCTTGTAGGAGACCTTGCAGTTATCACCTCTGTATCAGTGCCATGAACTGCCATGAATTGTTATAACAATTTGTCCTCTAACTGTGGCAGCCGATTTCACACTAACTGACCTGAGTACTTTTCACTACGAATGAACTTTTAAGCAAAAAAAAAAATATTATATTACATTTGTGATTCTTGGGTAGGCTAAGTAAAATTAGATTTGGTTAAGTTCGGTTTCTTATGGCTTGCTTTAGTTTGGCTAGATTAGGATAGTCTAGGATAGGTTAAATTAAGTAAGGCAAGATTAGGCTAAGTTAGGTTAGACTGAGGGACTGAATACCTCAAACTCCTCCTCGTCTTTCAATGTTCTTTGTTGTATTGGACTGAAGAAGTCACTGGCTTGCAAAACGTTTCCTCAGTACAGATTGCCAAAACTCACGAAATCGTAATGACACGATTGCAAACAAATAATGGTACGGGTGGATATTGAACTCGCGGCAAGTGAGTCTCCAGGCCTGCACTTAAGCCACTGTGCCAGCTGGCACAGTGGCTTACGTGGAGGTTAGCATGTGCCACACTGTGACCAAAAATGTAAGTTTCTACAGAAGAAACTCCCGTCAACGTGGCCGTGACGATCTCTAGTTAAAGTCCCCTCAAAGCCGTCATCATAACTCGCCGCGAATTCAATCCCCACCTGCACCGTGGTTTGCAAGATTCCCAAATGTTGCACAAGGGTCACATTCTTCATCTAGGCTAGGCTAGGTTAGGTGAGGCTAAGCTAGCCTAAGCTAGGTTAAGATAAGTTAGGTAAGGTTAGGCTATGTAAGGCGAGGTTAGGTGAGGCTAGGCTAGGTTAGGTTAAGCTAGGGAAGGCTAGGTTAGGTGAGGTTAGACTAGGCTAGGATAGGTTAGGCGAGGTTAGGCTATGTTAGGTGAGGTTAAGCTAGGTTAGGTTAGGTGAGGCTAGGTTAGGTGAAGTTAGGCTAGGTTAGGATAGGTTTGGTTTGGCTAGGCTAGGTTTCGTTAGGCTAGGCTAGGGTAGGTGAGGTTAGGTTGGGTTAGATTAATGCTGTAAGCCACTGGAATCAAGAGATTAGACGTACTCTTCCTTGTATGAAACCAGACTACATCCCGTTTTCCCTCCAGGCGCTGTATGTCGGGTTTATCACATCTCCATGATGATAATAATAATAATAATAATAATAATAATAATAATAATAATAATAATATAATGGAGGACGGAGGTTTCCGATCAGGAAGCAGTGAGGCGGCCGTGCCAGGCGGTATTTACAGCTCTCGCTGCATACCAGCGCTGGCGAGAATTTGCATACATTACGTATATATTGTATGTGCAAATTACTTACTATTGGCAATCTGCATCTACTGTGCTTGTGGTCATTTGCATCCGTCTTATTTGCATATAATGCTTCGCTGCAGCCTATAGTTTATTTTTTTATTATAATTATTTGTATTATTATTATTATTATTATTATTCCCGAAGGGGAACCTTTAAAATGGTGACTTTTTTTTTTTTTTTTTTTTTGGTTTTTAGGTTCTCATACTTTTCGTTTTTATTTGGTTCATAACACGAGAAGGCCTCATCCGATCGGTTTGAAATTTACGACGCTAGTGTACGGAAACTTGAGCAAACTATTGACATGTTCAGGTTCCCCATTACCTAAGGCACAGATGTCATTCCCGAAGAGGGTCTCTAGTGGACCGAAAATATCTGCGTTGATACTGTACTGTTCAGCGTATATTACTTGAATGTATTACCAATATGGCCAGTGTATATATATATATATATATATATATATATATTATATATATTTATATATATATATATATATATGTCGTGCCTAATAGGTAAAACTGGTAAATTAGCAAGAATCATTTAAAATTAAATCCTTTCTAAAATTTTCTCTTACACGTTTAAAGATATATTTTTTTCATTAATGTTATTGTAAAAAATTATAATTTTGCACCAAAAGTATCTTAGAAAACTTACCTAACCTTATTATAACAAGCGCAATTTAATTTAGCCTAGTCCAAAATAAAAATATTGTAGATACATTTACAATTAATTTAATACCCGGAGTTTACCTGGAGAGAGTTCCGGGGGTCAACGCCCCCCCGGCCCGGTCTGAGACCAGGCCTCCTGGTGGATCAGAGCCTGATCAAAACCCGGCTGTTGCTGCTGGCTGCACGCAAACCAACATACGAGCCACAGGCCCCGGCTGATCCGGAACTGACTTTAGGTGCTTGTCCAGTGCCAGCTTGAAGACTGCCAGGGGGCTGTTGGGAATCCCCCTTATGTGTGCTGGGAGGCAGTTGAACAGTCTCGGGCCCCTGACACTTATTGTATGGTCTCTTAACGTGCTAGCGACACCCCTGCTTTTTATTGGGGGGGATGGTGCATCGTCTGCCAAGTCTTTTGCTTTCGTAGTGGGTGATTTTCGTGTGCAAGTTCGGTACTAGTCCCTCTAGGATTTTCCAGGTGTATATAATCATGTATCTCTCCCTCCTGGGGTTCCCGGGAATACACGTTTAGGAACCTCAAGCGCTCCCAATAATTGAGGTGTTTTATCTCCGTTATGCGCGCCGTGAAAGTTCCTGTTTGTACATTTTCTAAGTGGCAAATTTCACCTGCCTTGAAAGGTGCTGTTAGTGTGCAGCAATATTCCAGCCTAGATAGAACAAGTGACCTGAAGAGTGTCACAAACACAATGAAATATATTTTTTTCGTTAGGTTCAGAATGATTTTTGCGAAATTATTGCATACACAAATTTTCGCTTCTCTTATATGGCAAGATGATCATTGCTATTTAAGCCAAGATGGCAAGTTTTACATATTCGGCACTATATATATATATATATATATATAAATTTGTGACCACGAACGAGTGGTTTTGATCAATAACAACACTGCGACTAGCCAAGGACTCGAACCCATGCTGCTTTGGCCTGCCTCATGGTGGGCGAAAACTCATGACTCCTTAATCCACGGGACCATACAATCCTTAAAAGTAGGGCATCCAGCGGAACTGGATGTTGTACTCGCTACCCAAGGACACACGATGGTGTGGATGACTCTAGGCGGCTAATTTCCTTCTAGTCCCTGTTTGGTGTACTAGTGCAATGAGTCCTTGGCTAGTCGCAGTGTTGTTACTGATCAATACCACTCGTTCGTGGGCACAATAAAATAAAATATTGCTCGTTGTACTAGTACAACGAGTGGATTAAGGCCTCATGAGTTTTCGCCCACCATGAGGCAGGCCAAAGCAGCATGGGTTCGAGTCCTTGGCTAGTCGCATTTACATATAATATATAAATAATATATTATATATATATATATATATATATATATATATATATATATATATATATATATATATATATATATCTCATGTCGTGCCGAATAGGTGAAACTTGCTATTTGCCGTAAACAGCAACGCTCTTCTTGCCAAATAAGGCAAGCGAAAAATTTGTGTATGCAATTATTTCACAAAAATCATTCTGAACCTAACGAAAAATATATATCTCATTTTGATTGTTTATTAAATTTTTGAAAACTTATCTAAAATATATTTAGTTGGATTAGGCTAAATTAAATTGCGCTTGTTATAATAAGGTTAGGTAAGTTTCCTAAGGTTCTTTTGGCATATAATTATTAATTTTTACATTAATATAAATGAAAAAATATATATTTAAACGTATAAGAAAATTCTTTAGAAATGACTCAGATAAAATTGGTCGGTTAGCAAGAATTCATTAAAAAATGAGTCCTTTCTTGCTAACCGACCAATTTTATCTATTTGGCATTATTATATATATATATATA
>NC_069410.1:38864235-38879235 GCF_026875155.1 Cherax quadricarinatus
AGAAATAATGGAGAGTTCACCTGTAACTAGTTGGCCTGATCGATGTAACTGTTAGTGCCTTCCGCCCGCAGTTTAATGACTGATCACGAGCTGTTTTGAAGGAACCTGTTCAGTTACTTCTTGCGTGTGGGGGATTGGAGAGGGAAAATGTGGAGGCGTGAGTGGTCGATAAGGAGGGAGACGAATGGTGGATATGAAGCCCATAGTTTAAAGAAGAAAAAATCTACCTTCCCTAATAGATGTATGTTGCATTGTTAGTATGATAAATGTGAGATGAAATTTAAATGCTTCGTGTCATTTTTATTTGCAATGAGAGAGCCCTATCATTTTCCTCTAGAGAACAGCTCTGTATAATCTGAAGACCTGATACTGAACACATACTTATTTGCAAGAAGATATTTAACTGTTGTTAGTAATTAAAGAGAAGACAGTGAGTTTTGTTTAGCATATTGGATTACTGTACCAACGTAATACAAACAAGTATGAGAAAAGATGTTCCAGGGTTATTTTGCAGGATGTATCTCGTGTTTAGTGGGAGTTTGAGGGAGGGATGGAGTGGTAGGCGTGGGGAAGAGGGAGCGATGTGTGGTGTGTTTTGTGTGTGTGTGTGTGGGTTGTGTGTGTGTGTGTGTGTGTGTGTGTGTGTGTGTGTGTGTGTAAGGGAGGATGCAGTAGTAGATGTTTGGGAGATTGGTGGGTGTAGGGAGGGAGTAATGGATGGTAATAATAATAATAAATAATAATAATATCTTTATTTATTACAAGTACGTGTACAAGGTATACAAGCCTAGCTGACATCAATGACATACTACTATATAGTAAGCCGTTAACATGACTCACCAAATCGTATGACACGATTGCAAACAAACCATACCATGGATGGGGAAAGAACCCGCGATCAGAGTGTCCGGAGTTTTGAGACTCTGATCGCGGGTTCTATCCCTCCCCGTGGTATGGTTATATAGTAAGCCCCTTGTTATGCAGAGCATTTCGGGCAAATTTGGTCAGTTTTGTCCCAGGATGCGACCCACACCAGTCGACTAACACCCAGGTACCCATTTTACTGATGGGTGAACACAGACAACCGGTGTAAGGAAATACGTCCGATGTTTCCACCCCTTCGCCGGGAATCGAACCCGGACCCTCGCCGTGTGAAGCGAGAGCTTTTGCCACCAAGCCACGGGGCACAATGGCCTGGGAAAACAGAGGTTCTTAGCGAGGATACGGAGCCTGAGTCCAGCCACTTACACTGCCCTCCAGCGGAGCCTTGGTCCAGTCACTTACACTGCCCTCCAGCGGAGCCTTGGTCCAGTCACTTACACTGCCCTCCAGCGGAACGTTGGTCCAGTCACTTACACTGCCCTCCAGCGGAACCCTGGTCCAGTCACTTACACTGCCCTCCAGCGGAACCCTGGTCCAGTCACTTACACTGCCCTCCAGCGGAACCTTGGTCCAGTCACTTACACTGCCCTCCAGCGGAACCTTGGTCCAGCCACTTACACTACCCTCCAGCGGAACCTTGGTCCAGTGACTTACACTGCCCTCCAGCGGAACCTTGGTCCAGCCACTTACACTGCCCTCCAGCGGAGCGTTGGTCCAGCCACTTACACTACCCTCCAGCGGAGCCTTGGTCCAGCCATTTACACTGGTTAATTCAGGTGTTTAGATTCTGTATATGTTCCCGTGCGTTAGTTCCAGCTTTCATACATTCTTCATTCGTTTTGAGCACTTTGAGTATCTTGCTTTTCTTTCATCAGTGAAATATTTTGGTTCTTTCAGTATAACCTCATTCTTCTGGTTCTTCATTTCAAGAGCTTCCCTAATGAGAAATATCTGGACCTTATTAATATTTCTTGTGTGTTTAAATACATTGTTGGTCTTGCGTATGTTGTGTAATTCCTGGAAATTGTTCTTATATGTCAGCCTTGTACACACAGCTAGCATTATATGTTTATCTTTCAGTCATGGTAAAATTATATCCACTTCAGGATTCTTTTTTTTTTATCTCTTTTAGCTAATTACCGAACCATATTTGTTTCTTCTGTATTCCTTAAGAGTTGCTGCAACTCATGTTTCTTTTTACTCTTCTAAATTTCGTCTCGGCCGCAAACATCTCCCAGAACTCATCTCTCTGGATGGGTCGTTCACACATATCAGGAACCGTACAAGTCCAACAACTGATCGTTAGGGAAGGCTACTTCTTTCTGAACTTGCGAAGTCTCCAACAGCCGAAATGATCAAAGACCGAACAGCAATCAGCGAACGGAGGATCAAACCTCCACCATTCCTTCTGCTGGAGGATCCACACGTATTTAGCTCTTCATTAAATATATAAACTTTTTCAATAAAAAAAAATTCTGTCTATCATGGGCTTTATTATCCAGTTATATGCGTTCCTGATATCCCAACCTGGATTTCAAGTTTGCAAATTGGTTGCGTATAATTTACAGTTCAGACTTATGGAGTTCACTCACCCTTCTCTTTCCTGCATTACTCATATTAACGCATTATAGAACTCTATTAAATTAGTGAGGCATGATTTCCAGTCCTTCCAGTGCTCACATCTCTCCACCAAGTATACCTTTTTGCATTCGAGGTGATTTGTTTGTTATTGAAATCGTCCGTCTTGCAGTCTTGCAGCCTTCATTTCACCAATCAGAGCTACTTTCTGCGGCTATAAATGATCTTAAGATGGCTTAAATATTTTCACTGCGGTCTTTGGCCTTACATTTGGCACGTTCTCAGATACAAATTCATTTTTTTCGTCTGTCTATTGTCCCTTAACAAGAAGTGTTACTTTCCGTCCTGCCTTCACGTTATATGGTAACCTCCAGAATAAATTCATTCCAAATGTTTTCACTCTATTGTTTCGGCCTCCAATCTGAGTTGCTGTCATTTATCATATATTTTAGCTCACTGCCTTCCTTCTACTATGTGAGGCTTTCTGTAGATGTGGTGATGTAGATGGCTTTCTTTTGTGGCTAACAATATTTATTACATGTAAACTACATTATCTGTATACTACCTAAAATAAATTAAAAAAAAAATTAACTGGAATGTTTACTGAAGGTGGAGTTAGTGGCTGGAACTGGGACTAGATGAATTGCTGAGTGATGGGCAGGGTCTCGGGAAAAGGTGGTGTTATCGGTAGGTTTGGATATGGGAGGCAAGTTGAGGTTGTCACTGGTGAACGAGGGGGAGGGGAGGGAAGGTGATGGAAGGGGCAGTGAAAGAGGAATATATTTTGGATTTCTTCTGCTCCCTCTTGTCTACCGTTCTCCATCTCTTTTTGTCTGTATTTTGAGTACACTGGTATAATACTGGCCGTAATTATATTTAGGCTCCTGGGCTACGTCTCTTAACCACTGTCCGACCGGTGATCTGTTCTTCCCTTCTTCCCTTTCTCTTCCTCTCCCTCCCAGCATAACCCATCCCTCCCACTCTCTCACCGTTTCCTTCCTTCAGCCAAGCCCAACCAGTACCAGTACCAACTTCAAACACCTCACGTCCTACCACTCTTCCCCTCTCTCTTCCCTCCTCTCCTCACCCCCCCCCCCACCTTCCAGCTCCTCTCACCATCTCTCTCCACCCCTCCCGTCCCTCACCTTGGCGAGAGGCAGTTGTGCTTCACTTTGCCCATTTACATAATCACATTGACCTGATCTTGTCAACTGCGTCACGGTAGGAAGTTGACGCGGAACTTGCCATTCACATGTGACGGAGTCGACTGCAAAATATCAAATGACGTGAAATCCATTCGGCCGAGAGCACCTTCCTTGTTTATGTTGAGTTCTTGTAAACTGGTTATACACGCACGTACGTGTGTGTGTGTGTGTGTGTGTGTGTGTGTGTGTGTGTGTGTGTGTGTGTGTGTGTGTGTGTGTGTGTGTGTGTGTGTGTGTTGTGTGTGTTTTTGTGTGTGTGTTTTGTGTGTTTTGTGTGTGTTATGTGTGTGTGTGTGTGTTGTGTGTGTGTTGGTGTGTGTGTGTACTTACCTATTTGTGGTTGCAGGGGTCGATTCATAGATCCTGGCCCCGTCTCTTCACTGATCGCTACTGGTTCCTCTCTCCCCCTGCTCCATGAGCTTTATCATACCTCCTCTTAAAACTATGTATGGTTCCTGCCTCCACTAAGTCACATGCCAGAACTCTATGACTAAAGAAATACTTCCTAACATCTCGTTGACTCATAAGAGTCCTCAACTTCCAATTGTGACCTCTTGTTTCCGTGTCCCATCTCTGAAACATCCTGTCTCTCTCCACCTTGTCAATTCCTCGCAGAATTTTGTATGTCGTTATCATGTCTCCCCTGACCCTCCTGTCCTCCAGTGCCGTCAGGCCAATTTCCCTTAACCTTTCTTCGTAGGACATTCCCCTGATCTCTGGAACTAGCCTTGTTGCAAACCTTTGCACACACTCTAATTTCTTGACGTGTTTGATTTAGTGTGGGTTACAAACTGGTGCTTCATACTCCAGTATGAGCCTGAGGTACACGGTGTATAGAGTCTTGAAAGATTCCTTACTGAGGTTTCGGAACGCTATTCTCAGGTTTGTAGTTATCTGGTTGGTGTGCGCTCCAGGAGATGGTCTCGGTATTATTCTCACCCCAAGATCCTTCTCCTTGAGTGAGGTTTGCAGTCTTTGGCCACCTATCCTTTACTCTGTCTGCGGTCTTCTTTGCTCATCATCAATCGAGGAGCCAGCTCCTGAACCAAGCTTCCAGCCAGTCCAGGTCTCTTTGTAACCCTGCATGGTCCTCATCTGACTGAATTCTCCTCATTAATTTCACATCATCTGCAAACAGCGACACTTTTGAGTCTATCCCTTCCGTCATGTAATTCACATATAACAAAAATAGCACTGATCCTAGGACTGATCCCTGTGGAACCCAGCGCGTCATAGGCGCTCACTCTGATGCCTCATCACATACCATGAATCGTTGACTCCCTGTCAGATATTTTCTGATCCATTGCAGTGCCCTTCCTGTTATATGTGCCTGATCCTCTAGCTTTTGCACTAATCTCTTGTGAGGATGTGTCGAAGCCTTTTTGTAGTCAAGAAATTAATCTAACCCCCTCTCTCAGTGTCTTACTCGTACTGTTCATAAAACTGTAGGTTTGTGACCATTTGCTTTCTGGTCGTGTCGTGTCCGTGTGGGTGTTGTGTGGTTTGTGTAGTGTGTGTGTGTGTGTGTGTGTGTGTGGTGTGTGTGTGTGTGTGTGTGTGTGTGTGTGTGTGGTGTGTGTGGTGTGTGTGTGTGTGTGTGGGGTGTGTAGTGTGTGTGGGGGTGTGTGTGGGTGTGTTGTGTGGTGTGTGTGGTGTGTGTGTTGTGTGGTGTGTTTTGTGGTGTGTGTTGTGTGTGTGTGTGGTTGTGTGGTGTGTGGTGTGTGTGTTGTGGTTTTGTGTGGTGTGTGTGGTGTGTGTGTGGTGTCGTGTGTGTGTGGTGTGTGTGTGTTGGTGTGTTGTGTGTGTGTGTGTGTGTGTGGTGTGTGGTGTGTGTGGGGTGTGTGTGTGTGTGTGCGCGCGCGTGGGGTTTGTGTGTGTGGTGTGGGTGTGGTGTGTGGTGTGTGTGTGTATGGTGTGTGTGTGTATGGTGTGTGTGTGGTGGTGTGTGTGTGTGGTGTGTGTGTGGTGTGTGTGTGTGGGGTGTGTGTTTTGGTGTGTGTGTGTGTGGTGTTTTTGTGTGTGTGGTGTGTGTGTGTTGTGTGGGGTGGTGTGTGTGGTGTGTGTGTGTGTGGTGGTGTGTGTGTGGTGTGGTGTGTGTGTGTGTTTTGGGGTGGTGTGTGTGTGTGTGGTGGTGTGTGTGTGTGTGGTGTGTGTGTGTGTGTGGTGGTGTGTGGTGTGTGGTGTGTGTGTGTGGTGTGTGTGTGTGTGTGGTTGGGGTGTGTGTGTGGTGGTTTGTGTGTGTGTGTGGTTGTGGGGTGTGGTTGTGTGTGTGGTTGTGTGTGTGGTTGTGGTGTGTGTGTGTGTGTGTGTGTGTGTTTTGTGTGTGTGTGTGTGTGGTTTGGTGTGTGTGTGCTGTGTGTGTGTGTTGTGTGTGTTTTGGTTGTGTGTGTGTGTGTGTTGTGGTGTTGTGTGTGTGGTGTGTGTGTGTGTGTGGTGTGTGTGGTTGTGTGTGTGTGTGTTGTGTGGGTTGTGTGTGTGGGGTTGTGTTTTGTGTGTGGTTGTGTGGTGTGTGTTGTGTGTGTGGTGTGTGTGTGTTTTGGTTGTGTGTGTGTGTGGGTGTGTCTGTGGGGTATGTGGTGTGTTGTGGTGTGTCTGTGCGTATGTGGTGTGTGTGGTGGGGTCTGTGCGTATGTGGTGTGTGTGGTGTGTCTGTGCGTATGTGGTGTATGTGGTGTTTTGTGGTGGTGTTTTGTTTTGGTGTGTGTGTGGTGTGTGTGTGTGTGTGTGTGGTTTTGTGTGTGTGTGTGTGGGGTGTTTTTGTGTGTGTGTGGGGTGGTGTTGGTGTGTGTGTGTGCGCGCGTGTGTGGTTATGTGGTGTGTTGTGTGTGCGCGCGCGTGTGTTTGTGGTTGTGTGTGTGTGTGTTGGTTTAGAAAGACACGTAAGCAAACACTAAAACATATTTATTAGAAAACGTTTCGGTCCTGGGACCTTGTGTGGCGAAACGTTTCTTCAATAAAGAGTCCCATGTGTTGCAAAAGTGTCTCAGTTCTTCAACTTGTCGGTTTTCAAAACCATTCATCACATCCGTCAGACACTGCAACATCATGAAGTGATCAAGGTCCCAGGACCGAAACGTTTTCTAATAAATATGTTATAGTGTTTGCTTACGTGTCTTTCTAAACCAACTTGTCGGTATTTATTACCAAGGTTTATACCATCGTGTGTGTGTGTGTGTGTGTGTGTGTGTGTGTGTGTGTGTACGTACTCACCCATTATGTTGCAGGGGTCTAATTTCAACATCTGACTCTCGCCTCTACTGGGTGCTCTCTCTGTCTTTTTTTCTCTGTCCCCCGGCTGCGTGAGTCCTATCATACCTATTCTTGGAAAAATAAACACATATGCAGTATAATGTGATCCTTTATTGACAACGTTTCGCCCACACAGTGGCTTCATCAGTCAAATACAAAGTATTTGGCTGATGAAGCCACTGTGTGGCGAAACGTTTCCTCAATAAAGATACCCAAGAGTTGCACATGTGTCTAATTTATCAACATGTCGGTTCTCTGAACCATTCATCTAGTTCCATGTGTTCCAGAAGTGTCTCAGTTCTTCAACTTGTCGGTCTTCAAAACCATTCATCACATCCGTCAGACACTGCAACATCATGGGATCTTGGTACAAAGACTTTAACGCTTGTCCAACCTTTGGACGACGACCTACTTACACTAGTGGCAGATCCCACCTCCTCCTTCTTCGACTCATCTGACTGCCGTATATAAGCCACCTCTCTGGCCCTATGCTGCACTTCCTACAAGAGTGATGGACTGAACACATCGATTCCAGGTTAAGGGACTGATTACCTCAAACTTCTCCTCTCCTTACCCATTTCTGCTTTGTATTTGACCGATGAAGCCACTGTGTGGCGAAACGTTTCTTCAATAAAGATTCCCATGTGTTGAAAATAAATGGTATAAAATACCGACACAATGGAAACAAACAAATATGCAGTTTAATGTGATCACATTAAACTGCATCAAAGACTGCAAGAAAAGAGCTCTTCACATCATTAATTCTCCACGCATCAACACAACTCCCAACAAAGTTGTAATTCTTCCCAACAGCCAGGTTGCACTGAACGTCTCAAAAGTACTTTCACAAGCTAACACCAGAGTCGCCATCGCTTCTAGCACTTCAATAAAGGATCTAACCAGGACAAAATCCAAGCACCACGAACCAGTCAATGCAGGAGTTTACACTATACCCTGTGGAGGCTGTGACAAGATTTACGTAGGTGAAACAGCAAGAAACCTCGACACCCGCCTCAATGAACACATTTACGCATGTAGGAACGATAACTTGAACAACGCCTGGGGACAACACCGAAATTCCACCAATCATCTCATGAAATTCAGAGACGCACAATTAGTGATCAAAGAAACTAATTTCCGCAGACGCAAGTGCCTCGAATCAGCACTGATCGCTGTTTCGAATACAATTAAACAAAACAACGGCAGCTTCACCATCTCCGAAGTCTTAGCAAGAATCCTGCTGAAAACAGTAAACCCTGCCATCACATAGTCTCTCCTGTTATACTACACAAAGCACATTACGGAGAGTGTACACTGAAACAAGCTGCCTCTTTCCAGTCTATATTTGTCCAACCTATTTTTATGTTACCCAAGTAATAGCTTTTATATCCTTTTACTCTTGTACGAATTAATTGCTCTATCATATTGTATTACTTTTGTCACTACTACTACTACTACTACTACTACCACTATTGAACATCGAAATGTTACCTCACAAGTATTGCACCTCACTCTGAGCCTTTATATACCCTCTGTGTCCATGTATTGTTTGTAATGGCTTGATAAAGCTCCTGGAGAGCGAAACGTTGCCACAATAAATGTCACATTAGTTGCACTTGTGTCCTTTTACTTTACATGTATAGAGCTGTAAAATAACTTTTGGACTTCTGTTACTTATACTTCTTGAGATAAATCCAAGTAATCTGTTGGCCTTATTGCGCACACTAAGGCACTGCTCTCTTGGCTTTAGATTTCTGCTTACCATGACTCCCAAGTCTTTTTCACATTCTGTATGATCAAGCTCTACTTCACCTAGATTATAGCTTCGAGGGTTATTTTCATTACCAAGGGCAAGTACCTTACACTTATCCACATTACTTCATCTGCCATTTTTCAGACCAAGACTTAATTTGTCCAAATCGTCCTGGAGTTCATTGATATCCTCCTCAGAGTGAATTATACGGTCTATCTTTGTATCATCAGCAAATTTACTCATGTCAATCGTAATCCCTTCATCAAGGTCATTAATGTAAATTATGAACAAGAGAGGGCCTAAAACTGATCCTTGTGGAACGCCACTAGTGACTAATCCCCATTCAGATTTCACTCCATTAATGGTAACTCTCTGCTTTCTATTGGTAAGCCATGCCTCAATCCATGCTAGAACTTTACCTCCTATACCATGAGCTGCCACTTTTCTTAAGAGTCTCTTGTGAGGTACTCTATCGAAGGCTTTACTAAAATCCAAATAAACAATATCATGTGGAAAAAGACACTTATGTACAGTTCAGGACATTTATTAAAGGAAACGTTTCGCCACGAGTGGCTTCTTCAGTCCTAATACAGAGAAAACTAAGAAAACATTTATATATATAGTGGCAGGAGTCAGGTGAGGTGACGCGTGGGTAGAGGTGGTGGTAGTAGTAGTAGTAGTAGTAGTAGTAGTAGTAATGGAACTAAGGAGGTGAGGCAAGAGAGGGACCTGCTGGCATCAAGTAACACCAGTTCCCAGGATGGGTCTTATCCTCTTGCTTAGTAATTCTGAAAGACTGTAACTACCGGATTTTGTGCTTTATATAGTGTTACTGACAGAATTAGTGCAGCTTCAATGCATTTTCCTCCGTCTTAATCGTCTTCTTTATAAAGCAACAATCCGTAGTTACAGTAATTGTCAAAATTACTAAGCAAGGAGGATATTACCCATCCTGGAACGGTGTTAATTGATGCCAGCGGTCCCTCTCTTTGCCTCACCTCCTTATTCCACTACTACTACTAACACTACACCTCTACCCACGCGTCACCTCACCTGACTCTGCCACTATATATATAAATGTTTTCTTAGTTTTCTCTGTATTGGACTGAAGAAGCCACTCGTGCGAAACGATTCCTTTTAAAAATGTCCTGACTGTACATAAGGGCTTTTTCCAACATCTTGTCGTATCACCATAACCATTTCCTCATAAAACAATACATATCCTTATCACTGTCAACGGCCTCAAATGTCTATTGAAGAACTCAGTAAGGTTTGTCCAGGCAGGAACGACCTCTCGTGAATCAGCATGCTGAGATTCATATTATCAAGTTATGCTCTTCAAGGTGACTTCGGATATGTCAGCTATAATTGATTCGAATAACTTCCCACTATAGATTCAGGCTTTTATTGACGGTATTTTTGAAGAGTGGACTTATCCCTTTGATTTGAATAAAGGAACCACATTGGCCATCTTCCACCAACTCGAACAGCTGGCACAACACCGTAAGGATGGACCATTGAATACACTCGTTTAATGCTGACTTAGCTCCATCTTGCATGCCTTAAGGCCCTGTAAAACACCTCATCGGGTCCCGGGGACTTATTTTTGCTCATTTGTCTATCTGTTTAATAACCATGTCCCTCGGACAGTAATCGTAGCTAACTTTAATTCATCAGGAAGTAATGAATTGTTTATATTACTGGGATCTCATTTACATCTTCCTGTGTAAAAACTGACTAAAAAAATGAGTCATTAAATAGGAACACATTTCCAGTTCAATTATCCGTCAGCTGTCCATTCCCAATTTTCAAGAGGTCCTACTTTTTTCCTTCACCTTCGTCCTATACACTTTGAAAGAAACACTTTGGATTTTGTCTTTGATTCTTAGCAACTCTAATTTCATAGTCACGTTTAGCCTTCGAAAATCGCCTTTTTACTTCTCTTTTAGAAGCGAATATATTGGTCAGTAAGGTTAAACCTTCCTCTTCTGATGCGCCCTATAAATTCCCCTTTTCTCCCCTAAATAATGCTTTAGCCTCCTATTAACCATTTGGGTATCGTTATATTAGACCTAATTTCTCTCTGGGGATTGTTATATACTCTGGGCAGGTGTACATTATTAAGAATAACAATCATAAAAGCAGATACCCTTTCAATTCAAAAGTATGATTATCGTCAATAAAATCATTGAGCTAGATAACCCCAATCAAGATTAGACAGATGTTTCCCTAAGTCATTATAATTCGGCAGAACGAAAATCAGGGATTTTTACTGTATTATCATTATTCTTGCATTCCCAATTAATGCGAAAAGTGATGATTTGTATCACTTTGCGCCAAGCTCTTCAGTGATCTCCAGATTATCACGAGTGTTCCTTGATTGAAAGACTAGGTCTAGAGCAAATTATTACCCCTGGTAGCTCATTACGCTCTGTTTCAGAAAACAGTCCTGAACTTTTTCCATAAAGTCACTTGACCCTAATTACCTGTCAAAAAATTCCAGTCAATTTTGGACTAAATTTAAAAGTCCCCTATTTTGACTATGTTACGGTGCCCAGAAGCCCAAACTTTTTCTCCAAGAAGTCTCCCTCTATCGTGATCCAAACCCTAGGGGTCGGTATATTACACCTAGAATTAGTTTTTTTGGGACCCTCCACGAACTCTCCCCAAAACAGACTCGTTACTGCCCCCACTTTTTTTTTATCCCTGTTTTATGCAAAATTAATATTTTCTCGAACACACAATGCAACCCTCCCCCCTTCCCATTAATCACCCACATTGAACAATTTTATTTAAATAAATTTTCCCGACTCCTTAAATCATACCATTTTTTCTTTTAATGAAAATGATATAAAAATTCCCAGACAGCTCCCAAAAAACGTATTTCTTTAAATTTTATTTCTTGCCTCGACTTTAGCATAAAATCCACATTGTTTTTTTTCTGACATTTTTCCTATTGATCTTTGTTTTTACACTTTTTCTGAAATTACATTCCCCGAGTTACTCCATGCAGTTACTTTTAAAGATTTTTAATATAAAGCAAAGTCAATATATCCATACTCTTTAATTTATCATTTCTAAACCCAAACTCAACAAATCCTAGTTTAAAGCCCTAAAAAACCCCCCCTCAACTGATTAGAAAGAAAACCCACCCTGCCCTGGATAAGTGAACCCCATCCCGGCATGCATGTCTTTTTCGGCCATAGAAGTTGTCCCAGTTGTCAATGAAGGGTACGCATTATCCTTACAGTTTTTTATCCACCAACAATTAATACCAATTGCTTGGACAACCATTCATTACCACACCTCTTTTTGGGCAAAATCCCACATATAACGGGCCCCCCCCTTTTTTCCTAATTAGTCTAAAGCGTCCTAACTTTCTAACTAAATCCCCCTTTACCTTGCCTACATCTTTGCCTCCGCACTGAGGGAAAATAATGGGTTTTGACCCCATTCCCTTCATGTGTTTAAAGGGCTAACAATGTCCTCCTCCCACCCCCAGAAAGCAAACCCCTGTCTCCTACCCCTTTCCCCTCAACAAATGCCCTACCATGTATCTAACCGGCTACCCCCAAACCAATATTCTTACCTTCCTTGTTGTCGTTCGTCGGACGATCCCAGTAGTCGATCCATTCGTCGGGTAGCCCCAGAAAAACTTGGGGTTTCCACAAGATTTCTACAGCAGTCTCTTTTTCATCGTTTCGGGTTTTCCTTTCGTCTTCTTGATCGCAATTTCGTCCCTGCTGTCCAGCCACGACCAGATCCCTTCTTGACCGAGGGGTCGAAACAGACTACTACGAATCCTCTTTTTTCTCCCAGTCAAACGCCGTATTCCATCTTCGCACCCTCAATTCTTCCTTAACTTTGGGAAAGTTGCTCGATGGAGGGGGATCTTGGTTCAGTCCACGGGAGCACACAAGACACTTCTCACGAGTTAAGTACAGGGCCCCACTGAGTTAATACGGGACCCTGAGTTAAATACAGGTCACCCATAAGTACAGGTCCCCTGATTAAGTACAGGGCCCACTGAATAAGTACAGTCACCACTGGTTAAATACAGGCACCCTGTATCTTTAAAGACCGTTCTGGCTCCTGAAGGAGAAAGATTCTTCATGAGGGAAAAAGGGATGGGATCCGACAAGAGTGGGAAAAAAACACTTAAAGAAATTCAGGCATTTATTAAAGGAAAAGTTTCGCCACGATGGGTTTTCAGTCCCGAAAAGCCACTCGTTTTCTAATAAATATGTTATAGTGTTTGCTTTCGGTCTTCTAAACCAACTTGTCGGGATTTATTACCAAGGGTTTTTACCACTGGCTTGTCCACTCTAAATCTGCGATTCATGGGATCCACTGTTTCCCCGCTCTGTCAGTAAGCACACTCTCAGGATGGCTGACCACTCCGAACAGCTCTGTTTTTTCCCTGGATGTTTTTGTGCAGAAATATCCTGAATGCCTTGGTGGTGTTAAGAGATGAGTGTTAAAGGATCCTCTCTGTTGAGGGCCCGCGTTGTCGGTGGGGTTTGAAGCAGTGGATATTATCGGGGTGTTGAAAAAGTGGGGACTGTGAGGGTTGTTTTGTATTGGAAATAGCAGTAGACCTTTTGCGTGGGTTCCTCCATTTTCCCATAGAGTAAGCGATGATTTTAGAATCACGCTATCCTTATCTCTTACCAACAACTTCAAAACCCGAACAAGGCTTCTTAAATAGCTGAAAAACCCCTTCCAAGAAACTTTTTCATCGCTATCCCACACAAGAACAAGGAAGGGGGAACACTGCAGAGGCTCTCACATATTAACCAAACCCCCCTTCCAATACCCAAATTTTAACTCTAACCCCACTCGGGGGGGGAATCTCACAGCAACTTCTCCACCTTACCCCGCATTTGAACCTTGTATAAAAATGCGTACCTTCCACCCCGGTAATCTGTTTTTGACTTGAAAAAATTTAAAAATTTACGCTGTGGAACGAAACTTAACAACGCCTGTGTACAAAACCGAAATTCCCACATCTCTGAAGTTCAGGGACGCCCAACTAGTGATCAAAGAAACTAATTTCTGCAGAGGCAAGTGCCTTGAATCTTAACTAACAGCCGTTTCTAATACAATTAAAAACAAAGACAGCTTTACCATCTCTGAAATCTTAGCAAGAATCCTCCTGAAAACAGTAAACCCTGCAATCACATAGTCTCTCCTGTTAATACTACACAAGCACATTACAGAGAATGAACATAGAAACAGGCTGCCTCTATCCAGCCTCCAACAGAAATATTTGTCTAACCTATTTTTATGTTTCCCAAGTAATAGCTTTTATATCCTTTTACTCATGTGCAAGTTAATTATTCTAACATATTGTATTATTATTACTACTACTACTACTACTATTACTACTACTGTTATTACTACTACTATCACTAGTATTGCACCTCACTCTGAGCCTATATATACCCTCTGTGTCCATGTACATGTACAAGGGTATCTTGGTACAGACCTGCAATCAACTTCGACAACCTCTACTAGTGAGAACGGCTGGATATGAGAGGGACCTGACCTCCCAACATCTGCGTTCTTACGTCTACTAGTGACCTACATCTCACCTCCTGGCGCTATATAAGGCTCCATCCTGTCACTTCATCTCCATATTGTTTCATACTATGGAACAATGCTCTTCTCCAGACTGAGGGACTGACCACCTCAAAACTTTAAGGGTGATAGACTGATTACATCGTCTTCAAGTATCTTCTGCTTCTATCAACTTTTCTGTACTTGACTGAAGAAGCCTACTGTGTAGGCGAAACGTTTCGAAATAAAGATACCTAACTGTTGCATGTGTGTCTTACCTAACAACCTGTCGGTATTTTATACCATTTAAATGTTCAAACTGTTTGTAACGGCTTGACAAAGCTCCTGGAGAGCGAAACGTTGCCGCAATAAAATGTCACATTAATTGCAGCAGCAGCAGCACAACTGTTGTGAGATGGGTTAGGTTTGAGAAGGACCTATCAGCATCAAGTTAAAGCTGTCTGCAAATGAGTAATGTCCTGTTGATCAACAGTTTGGATATGATGCATCTGCGGGATTTTTGATGGATTGTCACTGATGGCAATTAGGGCAGCCTCTATGCACTATCGTCGTCATAAATCTTCCTTAACGATTAAGCTAGCCTCATTGAACTTCACAAGGTATCCAAGAGACGATGTTAAACACATAATGAAGTGTAATGAGGCCAGGTTAATCGTTAAGAAAGAAGATTTACGACGAAGAAAGTGTATAGGGATTGCCATAATTGACGTCAGCAACACGATCCATCAAAAGTCCTGCAGTTACACCATATCC
>NC_069410.1:38886735-38911735 GCF_026875155.1 Cherax quadricarinatus
CCTCCTAAGCTCTCACAACACCTCCTCATCCCCATCCTAGCTCTCACAACATCCTCATCCCCAATCCAGCTCTCACAACACCTCATCCCCACCCTAGCTCTCACAACACTCCCCATCCAGCTCTCACAACACCTCCTCATCCCATCTTGCTCTCACAAACACATCCTCATCCCCATCCACTCTCACAACACCTCCTCATCCCATCCTAGCTTCGCAACACACTCTCATCCCCATCCTAGCTCTCACAACACCTCCCATCCCCATCCTAGCTCTCACAACACCTCCTCATCCCCATCCTAGCTCTCACAACACCTCCTCATCCCCATCCTAGCTCTCACAACACCTCCTCATCCCCATCCCAGCTCTCACAACACCTCATCCCATCCTAGCTCTCACAACACCTCATCCCATCCTAGCTCTCACAACACCTCCTCATCCTCATCCTAGCTCTCAACACACCTCATCACACCATCCTAGCTCTCACAAACACCTCATCCCATCCTAGCTCTCACAACACCTCATCACCACCATCCGCTCTCACAACACGTCCTCATCCCCATCCTAGCTCTCACAACATCTCATCTCCATCCTAGCTCTCACAACCTCCTCATCCCCATCCTAGCTCTCACAACACCCTCATCCCATCCTAGCTCTCAAACACATCACCCCATCCCAGCTCTCAAACACCCCTCATCCCATCCTAACTCCACAAACCCTTCATCATCACCATCCCAGCTCTCACAACACCATCATCCCATCCTAGCTCTCACAACACCTCATCCCCATCCCAGCTCTCACAACACCGCCTCATCCCTCCTAGCTCTCACAACACTCATCCCATCCTAGCTCTCACAACACCTCATCATCATCCTAGCTCTCACAACACCATCATCCTCATCCTAGCTCTCACAACACCTCATCATCCCAATCCTAGCTCTCACAAAACCTCATCATCCTCATCCTAGCTCTCAAAACCTCATCATCCTCATCCTAGCTCTCACACACCCTATCATCACCATCCAGCTCTCCAACACCTCATCATCACCATCCCAGCTCTCAACACCTCATCATCCTCCTAGCTCTCACAAAACCTCATCCCCATCCAGCTCTCACAACACCTCTCTTCACCATCCCAGCTCTCAACACCTCATCACCATTCCTAGCTCTCACAACACCTCATCATCCCATCCCAGCTCTCACAACATCTCATCATCCCATCCCAGCTCTCACAAACCTCATCATCCCATCCCAGCTCTCACAACACCTATCATCACCATCCCAGCTCTCACAAACACCTCATCACCATCCTAGCTCTCACAACACCTCATCATCACCATCCCAGCTCTCACAACACCTCATCCCATCCTAGCTCTCACTACACCTACTCATCACCATCCCAGCTCTCACAAACACTATCCCATCCCAGCTCTCAACAACATCTCTCATCACCATCCCAGCTCTCACAACACCTCATCATCACCATCCCAGCTCTCACAACACCTCATCATCACCATCCTAGCTCTCACAACACCTCATCATCACCATCCCAGCTCTCACAACACCTCATCATCACCATCCAGCTCTACAACACCTCATCATCACCATCCTAGCTCTCACAACACACCACTTCATCACCATCCCAGCTCTCACAACACCTCATCATCACCATCCCATCTCTCACAACACCACTTCATCACCATCCCAGCTCTCACAACACCTCATCACCATCCCAGCTCTCACAACACCTCTCATCACCATCCCAGCTCTCACAAACACTCATCACCATCCCTGCTCTCACAACACCTCTTCATCACCATCCCAGCTCTCACAACACCTCATCACCATCCTAGCAGTCACAAACCATCATCCTCATCCCAGCTCTCACAACACCTCATCATCACCATCCCAGCTCTCACAACACCTCATCATCCCATCCTAGCTCTCACAACACCTCTCGTCCCCATCCAGCTCTCACAACACCTCATCATCACCATCCCAGCTCTCACAACACCTCATCATCACCATCCCAGCTCTCACAACACCTCATCATCACCATCCTAGCTCTCACAACACCTCATCATCACCATCCCAGCTCTCACAACACCTCATCATCACCATCCTAGCTCTCACAACACCTCATCATAACCATCCCAGCTCTCACACACTCATCATCACCATCCAGCTCTCACAACACATCATCACCATCCTAGCTCTCACAAACTCATCATCACCATCCTAGCTCTCACAACACATCATCACCATCCTAGCTCTCACAACACATCATCACCATCCCAGCTCTCACAACACATCATCACCATCCTAGCTCTCACAACAGCCTCCATAAAACGTTGACAAAACTATGAAAGGTAAAAACTTAATTATCTCATAATAAAA
Source organism: Cherax quadricarinatus (assembly GCF_026875155.1). NCBI lineage: Eukaryota > Metazoa > Arthropoda > Malacostraca > Decapoda > Parastacidae > Cherax > Cherax quadricarinatus. The sequence goes on from NC_069410.1 coordinate 38,889,130, forward strand.
TAAACTCGAAACAATTGTGAAAATATGAAACGCTAAATGAAGGGGAAAAAGAAGGTAAACAATTAATGAAGAAAACTACGCTGGAGAACACGTTTTCTCTGGTCCGACGTTTCGCTCATTGCAAATTAATGTTTTTTATGACTGATTCTCATTTATTATTTTTATTATTTTGATTGGAAGCTCTTGGATCAAGAGCCTGACGGTAGATTCATTTCTCACTCAGTTCCTGAACACAACAAGAAGTTAAAAAAATGAAGTCTATAATTAAACGTAAATAAAAAGGATAAGAGAATTAATAGTGTGAGCGAACGAGAGAGAAGAGAGAGAGAGAGGAGAGAGAGAGGATGAGAGAGAGATGGAGAGAGAGAGGAGAGAGAGAGAGACGACGAGAGCGTGATATTGTGATCATTTGTATGTGCACGATTCGTCATAATTAACAGCGATGTTAATGTCCCCCCCCTTACAAGCTACCCTATACGGTGCCCCCGGCTACCCCCCTGGCGCCCCGGCTACCCCCCCTGGCGCCCCAGCTAACCCCTAGTGTCCCCCATCATACCATCCCCCCTCGATGCCCCCCAGCTAACACAATTAAGCCACTCTATTGAAATTTGTTCAACTAACCAAACATTTTTCATAATAAAACGCTCGACAGGAGTTGAAATTTTGACATTACTCTTCTGGGTCTTACAATACCTGTGTCACCCGCCTGCTTACAATACCTGTGTCACCCGCCTGCTTACAATACCTGTGTCACCCGCCTGCTTACAATACCTGTGTCATCCGCCTGCTTACAATACCTGTGTCACCCCCTGCTTACAATACCTGTTCACCCGCTGCTTACAATACCTGTGTCATCCCTGCTTACAATACCTGTGTCACCACCCTGCTTACAATACCTGTGTCACCCACCTACTTACAATACCTGTGTCACGCACCTGCTTACAATACCCGTATCACCCACCTGCTTACAATACCTGTGTCACCCACCTGCTTACAATACCGTGTCACCCGCCTGATTACAATACCCGTGTTACCGCCTGCTTACAATACCCGTGTCACCCGCGCTTACAATACCCGTGTCACCCGCCTGCTTACAATACCTGTGTCACCCGCCTGCTTACAATACCCGTGTCACCCGCCTGCTTACAATACCCGTGTCACCCGCCTGCTTACAATACCCGTGTCACCCGCCTGCTTACAATACCGTGTCACCCGCCTGCTTACAATACCCGTGTCACCGCCTGCTTACAATACCCGTGTCACCCGCCTGCTTACAATACCCGTGTCACCCCCTGCTTACAATACCTGTGTCACCCCTGCTTACAATACCTGTGTCACCTGCCTGCTTACATACCCGTGTTACCCGCCTGCTTACAATCCTGTGTCACCCGCCTGCTTACAATACCCGTGTCACCCGCCTGCTTACAATACCGTGTCACCCGCCTGCTTACAATACCCGTGTCACCGCCTGCTTACAATACCGTGTCACCCGCCTGCTTTTCAATTACCGTGTCACCCGCCTGCTTACAATACCCGTGTCACCCGACTGCTTACAATACCCGTGTCACCCCTGCTTACAATACCCGTGTCACCCGCCTGCTTACATACCCGTGTCACCCGCCTGCTTACAATACCGTGTCACCCGCCTGCTTACAATACCCGTGTCACCCGCCTGCTTACAATACCCGTGTCACCGCCTGCTTACAATACCCCTGTCACCCGCCTGCTTACAATACCGTGTCACCCGCCTGCTTACAATACCCGTGTCACCGCCTGCTTACAATACCCCTGTCACCCGCCTGCTTAAAATACCCGTGTCACCCGCCTGCTTACAATACCCGTGTCACCCGCCTGCTTACAATACCCGTGTCACCCGCCTGCTTACAATACCCGTGTCACCCGCCTGCTTACAATACCCGTGTCACCCGCCTGCTTACAATACCCGTGTCACCCGCCTGCTTACAATACCCGTGTCACCCGCCTGCTTGCAATACCTGTGTCACTCACCTGCTTACAATACCCGTATCACCCACCTGCTTACAATACCTGTGTCACCCACCTACTTACAATACCTGTGTCACGTACCTGCTTACAATACCCGTATCACCCACCTGCTTACAATACCTGTGTCACCCACCTGCTTACAATACCCGTATCACCCACCTGCTTCCAATACCTGTGTCACCCGCCTGCTTACAATACTTGTGTCACCCGCCTGCTTACAATACCTGTGTCAACCGCCTGCTTACAATACCTGTGTCAACCGCCTGCTTACAATACCTGTGTCACCCGCCTGCTTACAATACCCGTGTCACCCACTTGCTTACAATACCCGTGTCACCCACTTGCTTACAATACCCGTGTCACCCACTTGCTTACAATACCCGTGTCACCCGCCTGCTTACAATACCCGTGTCACCCGCCTGCTTACAATATTTTTACACCGCAATACAAAAATTACATAATACAATTTAATGCAGTACAATACAGTATGTCATATACATCGAGAAGTGGGTCTCAGTTTATACATGCTGAGAGGTCACTTTAATTCCTGCTTTAAGGATTAGTGTGACCTGATGACCCTTAATGACCCTCGTGTCATCGACAGATTTTTAATTAACGTTATGAACCGCCCAATACAGTGTGATAAAATCTGATTCAATGGCAAGATACAAGATACAATAAAACAATGCTGTATAATACAACAGGATGCAGCATAACAGCACAATATATTACAGCATGAAACAATGTAATACAACACAAAAATAATGCAATACATTACATTATGATACAATACAGTACGATACGATACAACAAAGTACAATAGATCACAATACACACCGTAATGCAATGAGTCACAGGAAACAATTAAGGCCAGAGCCTATTTTGTCAGGAGGAGTAATTAAACTAAGTAATTGTATTTTTCATTTATAACTTGTACGACTGGGAGGGGTCGCCTCGTCCCACTGTCAACAAGGTCCAGTTACACTCACCACTGCCAAGTGTAATTATATTGTCATTAGTCATAGTTACTTTTACTCTCTGATTACACGTCTCTCTAAATGTAAATTATGTGCTCCCAAATTGATGTATAAAAGTGAGTGAACGTGTATGTGCGCATATATATATATATTATATATATATATAATATATATATATATATATATATATATATATATATATATATATATATATATATAGGTAGTAGGTTGGTAGACAGCAACCACCCAGGGAAGTACTACCGTCCTGCCAGATGACTGTGAAACAGAAACCTGTAACTGTTTTTCATGATGGTAGGATTGCTGTGTCTTTTTCTGTCTCATAAACACGCTAGATAACAGGGATATCTTGCTACTCCAACTTACACTTTGGTCACACTTCACAGACATGCACATGTATATATATATATATATATATATATATACATACATCAAGGTTTTTCTCCTTTTTCTACATAGCTCTTGTTCTTCTTTATTTCTTCTATTGTCCATGAGGAAGTGGAAAAGAATCTTTCCCCCGTAAGCCATGCGTGTCCACGTATGAGGCGACTAAAATGCCGGGAGGAATGGGCTAGTAACCCCTTCTCCTGTAGACATTTACTAAAAAAGAGAAGAAGAAAAACTTTATAAAACTGGGATGCTTGAATGTGCGTGGATGTAGTGCAGATGACAAGAAACAGATGATTGCTGATGTTATGAATGAAAAGAAGTGGATGTCCTGGCCCTAAGCGAACCAAAGCTGAAGGGGGTAGGGGAGTTTCGGTGGGGGGAAATAAATGGGATTAAATCTGGAGTATCTGAGAGAGTTAGAGCAAAGGAAGGGGTAGCAGTAATGTTGAATGATCAGTTATGGAAGGAGAAAAGAGAATATGAATGTGTAAATGCAAGAATTATGTGGATTAAAGTAAAGGTTGGATGCGAGAAGTGGGTCATAACAAGCGTGTATGCACCTGGAGAAGAGAGGAATGCAGAGGAGAGAGAGAGATTTTGGGAGATGTTAAGTGAATGTATAGGAGCCTTTGAACCAAGTGAGAGAGTAATTGTGGTAGGGGACCTGAATGCTAAAGTAGGAGAAACTTTTAGAGAGGGTGTGGTAGGTAAGTTTGGGGTGCCAGGTGTAAATGATAATGGGAGCCCTTTGATTGAACTTTGTATAGAAAGGGGTTTAGTTATAGGTAATACATATTTTAAGAAAAAGAGGATAAATAAGTATACAAGATATGATGTGGGGCGAAATGACAGTAGTTTGTTGGATTATGTATTGGTAGATAAAAGACTGTTGAGTAGACTTCAGGATGTACATGTTTATAGAGGGGCCACAGATATATCAGATCACTTTCTAGTTGTAGCTACACTGAGAGTAAAAGGTAGATGGGATACAAGAAGAATAGAAGCATCAGGGAAGAGAGAGGTGAAGGTTTATAAACTAAAAGAGGAGGCAGTTAGGGAAAGATATAAACAGCTATTGAAGGATAGTGTTAGAGTGTTCAGCAGAAGTTTGTGGTTACAGGAAAGTGGGTGCGGGAGGGAAGAGGAGCGATTGGTGGAATGATGATGTAAAGAGAGTAGTAAGGGAGAAAAAGTTAGCATATGAGAAGTTTTTACAAAGTAGAAGTGACGCAAGGAGGGAAGAGTATATGGAGAAAAAGAGAGAGGTTAAGAGAGTGGTGAAGCAATGTAAAAAGAGAGCAAATGAAAGAGCGGGTGAGATGTTATCAACAAATTTTGTTGAATATAAGAAAAAGTTTTGGAGTGAGTTTAACAAGTTAAGGAAGCCTAGAGAACAAATGGATTTGTCAGTTAAAAATAGGAGAGGAGAGTTATTAAATGGAGAGTTAAAGGTATTGGGAAGATGGAGGGAATATTTTGAGGAATTGTTAAATGTTGATGAAGATAGGGAAGCTGTGATTTCGTGTATAGGGCAAGGAGGAATAACATCTTGTAGGAGTGAGGAAGAGCCAGTTGTGAGTGTGGGGGAAGTTCGTGAGGCAGTAGGTAAAATGAAAGGGGGTAAGGCAGCCGGGATTGATGGGATAAAGATAGAAATGTTAAAAGCAGGTGGGGATATAGTTTTGGAGTGGTTGGTGCAATTATTTAATAAATGTATGGAAGAGGGTAAGGTACCTAGGGATTGGCAGAGAGCATGCATAGTCCCTTTGTATAAAGGCAAAGGGGACAAAAGAGAGTGCAAAAATTATAGGGGGATAATTCTGTTGAGTATACCTGGTAAAGTGTATGGTAGAGTTATTATTGAAAGAATTAAAAGTAAGACGGAGAATAGGATAGCAGATGAACAAGTAGGCTTTAGGAAAGGTAGGGGGTGTGTGGACCAGGTGTTTACAGTGAAACATATAAGTGAACAGTATTTAGATAAGGCTAAAGAGGTCTTTGTGGCATTTATGGATTTGGAAAAGGCGTATGACAGGGTGGATAGGGGGGCAATGTGGCAGATGTTGCAGGTGTATGGTGTAGGAGGTAGGTTACTGAAAGCAGTGAAGAGTTTTTACGAGGATAGCGAGGCTCAAGTTAGAGTACATAGGAAAGAGGGAAATTATTTCCCAGCAAAAGTAGGCCTTAGACAAGGATGTGTGATGTCACCGTGGTTGTTTAATATATTTATAGATGGGGTTGTAAGAGAAGTAAATGCGAGGGTCTTGACAAGAGGCGTGGAGCTAAAAGATAAAGAATCACACAAAGTGGGAGTTGTCACAGTTGCTCTTTGCTGATGACACTGTGCTCTTCGGAGATTCTGAAGAGAAGTTGCAGAGATTGGTGGATGAATTTGGTAGGGTGTGCAAAAGAAGAAAATTAAAAGTGAATACAGGAAAGAGTAAGGTTATGAGGATAACAAAAATATTAGGTGATGAAAGATTGGATATCATGATTGGAGGGAGAGAGTATGGAGGAGGTGAATGTATTCAGATATTTGGGAGTGGACGTGTCAGCGGATGGGTCTATGAAGGATGAGGTGAATCATAGAATTGATGAGGGGAAAAGGGTGAGTGGTGCACTTAGGAGTCTGTGGAGACAAAGAACTTTGTCCTTGGAGGCAAAGAGGGGAATGTATGAGAGTATAGTTTTACCAACGCTCTTATATGGGTGTGAAGCATGGGTGATGAATGTTGCAGCGAGGAGAAGGCTGGAGGCAGTGGAGATGTCATGTCTGAGGGCAATGTGTGGTGTGAATATAATGCAGAAAATTCGTAGTTTGGAAGTTAGGAGGAGGTGCGGGATTACCAAAACTGTTGTCCAGAGGGCTGAGGAAGAGTTGTTGAGGTGGTTCGGACATGTAGAGAGAATGGAGAGAAACTGGATGACTTCGAGAGTGTATCAGTCTGTAGTGGAAGGAGGCGGGGTAGGGGTCGGCCTAGGAAAGGTTTGAGGGAGGGGGTAAAGGAGGTTTTGTGTGCGAGGGGCTTGGACTTCCAGCAGGCATGCGTGAGCGTGTTTGATAGGAGTGAATGGAGACGAATGGTTTTTAATACTTGACGTGCTGTTGGAGTGTGAGCAAAGTAACATTTATGAAGGGATTCAGGGAAACCGGCAGGCCGGACTTGAGTCCTGGAGATGGGAAGTACAGTGCCTGCACTCTGAAGGAGGGGTGTTAATGTTGCAGTTTAAAAACTGTAGTGTAAAGCACCCTTCTGGCAAGACAGTGATGGAGTGAATGATGGTGAAAGTTTTTCTTTTTCGGGCCACCCTGCCTTGGTGGGAATCGGCCAGTGTGATAATAATAAAAAAAATAAAAAAATATATATCAATAATACTGCGCTAGCCAAGGATTCGAACCCATGTTGTACTGGCCTGCCTCATGGTAAGCGAGAACGACATGACGCTTTAAAGCGTCATATGGTTCTCAGGCCAGTACAACATGGGTTCGAATCCTTGGCTAGAGCAGTGTTGTTATTGATTAATACCACTCGTTCGTTGTTACAATAATTATATATATATATATATATATATATATATATATATATATATATATATATATATATATATATATACATATATACATATATACATATATACATACATATATACATACATACATACATACATACATACATACACACACACACACACACACACACACACACACACACACACACACACACACATTTTTATAAAAGTTACACTCTATTTTTACATTAAAATACTTTCCCAATGAAATTTTAAATAAGGTTTGTGTCCCTTCGATAGCTTCATCTTATTTCATCCTTATCACTGACCTTAAATGACCACCTTCCTGAGCATCACTAGTGACCCCCCACTGCCCCCCGTGACCTTTTCTCCCGAGGATGTCTGTTACTTATAAATAAGTGGATTAAAATACATGTTCTTGTTGTCGTGATGGGGAAGGTGTGAGTGTCACAGCTTACACCAGTGATCACTGACCACACAGCTGGTCAACGTGTGAGAAAGGCCCGCGACAGGAGAGACTTTCCTGAGGAACAAAACACCATCGCCACCATCTCTCTGGACGCGAGATAAACCAGCTTAAATGGTTGCTTGTTGCACCGTTTCAGCTTTCAGCTCACCGTCAATAATCCAAGAACAAGTGTGCGAGGCGCGTGTTTCCAGCAAGTTGTTTCTTTATCATTTAACACGTGGATAATTTATCCCGGCTTCATGGGGATGCCTATGTCCGACTTTCTCGCGGTCGGAAAACATTTCTCTTTTTTCTTTTTCTCTCAGATCCACTGACATCGTGCCCCCAAAGGAAGTACACTCAACACATCGTACATAACGAACGTATTATTTGCCACGAATTATTCAGAAGTGTCTCCCCGCGTTGGAAGACCTGAACCTCAGCGAGGGAGTGGAGACTGTGCTGGCTACTTCTGCTTTTCAGATGGTGTTGTAATTTAAACAACAGCAACAACCACGACAAACAACAACTACTAATTCTTTCTTCTACTACTAAGTAATGTCTGTTTTTTGAGGCAGGAAAAATCTTTCAGAAACGGAAGAACTTATATGCATTAGAAAATCAACCTTTTTATCTGAGGACAAGCTGATCTATACTCAGAGGCACCAGTAGTGAAATCGTGTGGGACCCACCAAGACGACAGGTGGGTCCCACCAAAACCACAGTTGGGGTCCACAAAGACCACAGTTGGGACCCACCAAGACGACAGGTGGGACTCACTAAGACGACAGGTGGGACCCACCAAGACGACAGGAGGGACCCACCAAGACGACAGGAGGGACCCACCAAGACGACAGGAGGGACCCACCAAGACGACAGGAGGGACCCACCAAGACGACAGGAGGGACCCACCAAGACGACAGGAGGGACCCACCAAGACGACAGGAGGGACCCACCAAGACGACAGGAGGGACCCACCAAGACGACAGGAGGGACCCACCAAGACGATAGGAGGGACCCACCAAGACGACAGGAGGGACCCACCAAGACGACAGGTGGAACCCATCAAGACGACAGGTGGAACCCATCAAGACGACAGGAGAGACCCACCAAGACGACTGATGGGTCCCGACATGACGACAGATGGGTCCCGACGAGGCGACAGTGGAACTCACCAAGACGACAGGTGGGACCCACCTAGATGACAGGTGCGACCCACCTAGATGACAGGTGGGACCCACCAAGACGAGAGGTGGGACCCACCAATACGACTGGTGGGTCCCGACAGGAGAGGTGGGTCCCAACAAGGCGACAGCGGAACTCACGAAAACGACAGGTGGGACCACACAACAGGGGAGACCATACAACAGGTGGGACCACACAACAGGTGGGACCACACAACAGGTGGGACCACACAACAGGTGAGACCACAAAACAGGTGAGACCACACAACAGGTGGGACCGCACAACAGGTGGGACCATACAACAGGTGGGAGCACACAACAGGTGGGACCATACAACAGGTGAGAGCACACAACAGGTGGGACAACACGACAGGTGGGAGCACACAACAGGTGAGACCACACAACAGGTGGGACCACACAACAGGTGAGGCCACACAACAGGTGGGACCACACAACAGGTGGGACCACACAACAGGTGGGACACAAGTGGACCACACAACAGGTGGGACCACACAACAGGTGGGACCACACAATAGGTGGGACCACACAACAGGTGGGACCACACAATAGGTGGGACCACACAACAGGTGGGACCACACAACAGGTGGGACCACAACAAGTGGGACCACACAACAGGTGAGACCACACAACAGGTGGGACCACACAACAAGTGGGACCACACAACAGGTGAGGCCACACAACGGGTGGGACCACACAACAGGTGAGGCCACACAACGGGTGGGACCACACAACAGGTGGGACCACACAACAGGTGGGACCACAACAAGTGGGACCACACAACAGGTGGGACCACATAACAGGTGGGACCACACAACAGGTGGGACCACACAACAAGTGGGACCACACAACAAGTGGGACCACACAACAGGTGGGACCACACAACAGGTGGGACCACACAACAGGTGGGACCACACAACAGGTGGGACCACACAACAAGTGATACCACACAACAGGTGGGACCACACAACAGGTGGGACCACACAACAGGTGGGACCACACAACAGGTGGGACCACACAACAAGTGATACCACACAACAGGTGGGACCACACAACAGGTGGGACCACACAACAGGTGGGACCACACAACAAGTGATACCACACAACAGGTGGGGCCACACAACAGGTGGGACCACACAACAGGTGGAACCACACAACAAGTGATACCACACAACAGGTGGGACCACACAACAGGTGGGACCACACAACAGGTGGGACCACACAACAAGTGATACCACACAACAGGTGGGACCACACAACAGGTGGGACCACACAACAGGTGGGACCACACAACAGGTGGGACCACACAACAAGTGATACCACACAACAGGTGGGACCACACAACAGGTGGGACCACACAACAAGTGATACCACACAACAGGTGGGACCACACAAGTGGTATTACTTGCTAAACAAGCTTCAGTGTAAGCAATATTAAAAAAACAATCATAGAATCAGTTTTTTTTTTTCAAAACAAACTTAAAGACAACGTGACTTATAACACCAGAAGAAAAAAAAACAGAGGATCGAAGACAACCTTTAAAACAATCTTGAGGATACTGGAGAGAGAAGAAAATCTCTTCATCCTGGAGATTAGCGGACTTGGCGGCGGAGAAAGTTTGTGGTGGTGGTAAGGGAGATTTTTATTAATGTTACCTCGTTGATATTTGTAGAAGAGGGTGGTGGTGGGGAGGAGGGGAATTTTTGAGTGGTGGGGGTTTAGTTTGAAGTGATAGAGAAAGCTTTAGTGATGGGGAAGTTTGTGGCTTTAGGGAAGTTTGGGGGAAGGTTCGGAAGTCTGTTGTGCTGTGCCAGAGTTTGTTTTAGGGGGTAGGATTGTCAGGTGTGTGTGTGTGTGTGTGTGTGTGTGTGTGTGTGTGTGTGTGTGTGTGTGTGTGTGTGTGTGTGTGTGTACTCAACTATTTGTGGTTGCAGGGGTCGAGTCACAGCTTCTGGCCCTGCCTCTTCGCTGGTCGCTACTAGGTCCACTCTCTCCTCGCTCCATGAGCTTTATCGTATCTCTTTTTAAAGTTATATATGGATCCTGCCTCCACTACATCACTGTCCAGATTGTTCCACTTCCTGACAACTCTGTGACTGAAGAAATATTTCCTAACATCCCTGTGACTCATCTGAGTCTTCAATTTCCAGTTATGACCCCTTGTTGCTGTGTCCCATCTCTGAAACATCCTGGCCCTATCTACCTTGTCAATTCCTCTCAGTATTTTATATGTCGCTATCATGTTCCCCTTATCCCTTCTGTCCTCCAGTTTTATCAGGTCGATTCCCCTTAGCCTCTCCTCGTAGGACATGACCCTTAGCTCCGGGACTAGGCTTGTTGCAAACCTATGCGCTTTCTCTAATTTTTTTGATGTGCTTGACCATGTGTGGTTTCCAAACTAGTGTTGCATACTCAAATATGGGCCTGACGTACACGGTGAACAGTCTTGAGCGATTCCATACTGAGGTGTCGGAACGCTATTCTTAGGTTTGCCAGGCGCCCATATGCTGCAGCAGTTATTTGGTTGATGCGTGCCTCAGGAGATATGCTCCGTATTATACTCACACCAATATCCTTTTCTGTAAGAGGTTTTCAGTCTCTGGCCACCTAGCATGTATTCTGCAGTCTTTTTTGCCCTTCCCCAATCTTCATATCTTTGCACTTGGTGGGGTTAACTTCAAGGAGCCTTTTGTGGACTAGGTTTGCAGCCTGTCCAGATCCGTGTGTATTAATACACACACACACACACACACACACATATATATATATATATATATATATATATATATAATATATATTATATATATATATATTATATATATATATATATAATATATGTCGTGCCGAATAGGTAAAAACTGGTCAATTAGCAAGAACTCGTTTAAAATTAAGGCCTTCGTAAAATTTTCTCTTATACCTTTAAAGATTTTATATTTCATTTGTAATATAAAAATTAATATTTTTTACTAAAAGTACCTTAGAAAACTTATCTAACCTTATTATAACAAGCGCAATTTAATTTAGCTTAATCCAATTAATTATATTTTAGATAAGTTTATAATAATTTAGAGATAAACAATATTTGTTTTTCGTTAGGTTCAGAATTTTTTTTTTTTTATTTTTGCGAAATTTTTGCGTACACAAATTTTCGCTTGCCTTATTCGGCAAGAAGAGAGTTGCTATTTAGGCCAAAATCGCAGGGAAGCGGACTTCCCAGAAGTCCGTTTCCCTATAGTGCACCGCTAGTGAAGTGTTGTTATTGATCAATACCACTCGTTTTGTGGATACAATAATACAATATATATATATATATATATATATATATATATATATATATATATATATATATATATATATATATATATGATTTAATATATATATATATACATATTAATATATTTATTATATATTTATATTTATATACAATTATACATAATTATATATATATATATATATAACATTTATATAGTATATATATATATTATATACTGCATACATAATATACTTATATATAATAATATATATACATTATATATATTAATATATATATATATATATATTATTATATATATTATATATATATATATATATATATTATATATATTATATATATATATATAATATATCACACAGGCGATCTTAACTATGTAAGACAAGCCACTGGGGGTGTAAATCTTTAGTTCAAGTACTTTCACGTTTGTCAGTGCGTCACCAGGAGCTATACAAAGTTGCAAGGCAACAACTGAAGGAGTGAGGGGACGTTTTCTCAGAGTAGCGAAGTGCGGGTTTGTCACCTGCCGAGAGGCTGCGGCAGATGACAAACCTGCACTGGGCTACTCTGAGAAAACTTCCCATTCACTCCTTCAGTTGCTTTGCAACTCTGTATAGCTCCTGATGACGCACTGATAAGTGTGAAAGTACTTGAGCTAAAGATTTACAATCCCAGTGGTTTGTCTTACATAGCTAAGATCGCCTGTGTGATTGCATATATATATATAATATATATATATATATATATATATATATATATTATATATATATATATATATATATATATAAAATAAGCGAGAGAGAAGGGGGGGGGGAGAGAAGCGAGCGTGTGCATGATCGGGCACTTCTTGAGCGATAGAAGAGGTTAAGGTGAACAAGGACTTCGGGAGCAGAGCGCTACAGGGAAGCGGACTTCCCAGAAGTGATCACTGACAGTCCCAAGAGTATCACACAACACACACTTTGATCAAGTGTGAATTATGTGTGTGTGTGTGTGTGTGTGTGTGTGTGTGTGTGTGTGTGTGTGTGTGTGTGTGTGTGTGTGTTGTGTGTGTGTTGTGTGTGTGTGTGATGGGGCATGGGAGATGAGGGCAATGGGGGACACGAACACGTCCTCCCTCCTCTTCCATTGTGAAGCAGGAGGCCACGATATTATAAGGGAGTTTTATATTAAGGTTCACATATGTTTACGTTCAGTTAATTTGTTACAGTAAGGGGACACTGTCCGTGGAAGTGGTAGAACGTCGTGTTGGTGATAGTATGTGGTGTTGGTGATAGTACGTGGTGTTGATGGTAGTACGTGGTGTTGGTGGTTGTACGTGTTGGTGGTTGTACTTCGTGCTAGTAGTAATACGTGGTGTTGGTGGTAATAATGGTGGTACATGGTATGTTGATGATAATGGTAGTACATGATAATGGTGATAGTAACAGCACAGGGTGTTAGCGATGACAGTGGCAGTACGCTGTACTGTAATGATGGTGATAGTGCGTAGTGTTAACAGTGAAAATGTCCGTGTGATTTTGACGACATTAACAATTGTAGTACGTGGAGTTAATTAATGGTGGTGATAGTTCTTCTGAGTGGTGTTAGAGATGGTGTTAATAGTACGTTGCGTTGGCGATATGGATAGTAATTAGTGGTGGTAAAATTAATAGTAGTAAGAGGTGTTGTTGGTGGTGGAAATACTTCTTGGGTGATAGTATTGGTAACAGGTGAGGGTGACAGGCTTAAAGTTGTAGGCAGTAGTTGTAGTGTTAAATAATGAAAGTGACGTGTGTTAACGGCAGGTGGTGGTGGTTGCGATGTTCACTCCATCCATCTTGAAGAAAGTACAGCAGATGGCCAGAAAATTGGCTTATATACTATTGAAGGCGGGTGAGTCGAAGCAGAAGGTCAGAGTCACAGTGGAACCATCCGCTAGTGTGAGAATGAGACTTATGCAACATATGTTGCACAAGTGTCTCATTCTTCAACTTGTAGGATTTCAAAACCAAATATCACGTCTGTCAGACACTGCAACATCATAGGATCTTGATACAAGAAATTCTTCAACACTTATCCAACTTGGGACGAAACCTGGTGGCCTGGTGGTTAACGCTCTCGCTTCACACGGTGAGGGCCTGGGTTCGATTCCCAGCCAGAGTAGAAACATTGGACGTGTTTCTTTCCACCTGTTGTCCATGTTCCCCATCAGTAAAATGGGTACCTGGGTGTTAGTCGACTGGTGTGGGTCGCATCCTGGGACACTGACCTAAGGAGGCCTGGTCACAGGCCAGGCCGCGGGGGCGTTGACCCCCGGAACTCTCTCCAGGTAAACTCCAGGTAAACACTAGTGGATGGTTCCACTGTGATCCACCCGCCGCCTCCTGCTTCCACTCACCCGACTACAGTATATAAAACACTTCTCGGGCCATATATAGGCTCTACCTTCTTCAAGAGTGATTGAACACTTTGATACCGGGCTCAGGGACTGATTCCCTCAAACTTCCTCTCTCCTTACACCGTTCTTCTTTGTACTGGACTGATGAAGCAACTGTGGCGAAACGTTTTCTCAATGAAGATTCCCATCGACAACTCTGTTTAAAAACCAATACTTACCTATGTCTCTTCTAAATCTAAATTTATCTTACTTAAATCCGTTATTTCTGGTTCTTACTTGATTCGATATCCTCAGTATTGTATTAATATCGTCTTTGTCTATGTCCATCATACACTTATACACTACACAGGTATGAAGAATTAGACACATGTGCAACATCTGGGTATCTTTATTTGTAGTTGTTTCGGCATGCCGTAGCTTCATCAATTCAAGGACATAATCTGAGGAATGTAGAATTATATACAACATTAGAGCTGGTGAAAAGCACCGTAGTCTTGAAGGAACTAAAGAACAGTCATGGAAATGGCGCTTATATACTGGCAACAGGTGTAGGACGTGCAGCAGACGAAGGTATTGTCAGTGGTTTGCGATTTTCCAGTGGAAGTAGGTTATACCCAAGGAATGGGCCAGTAGTAGATAAGAAAATTGTGTTGATGTCCTCTGTACCAAGATTTCATGATATATCAGTGTCTGGCAAGTATGCATAGCTAATAGTGATGGTGGTGGTGGTGACGGCTGGTGGTTAGATGGTGGTAGTTGCTGTGGTTTCCCAGAGCTTTCCGGTTAGTGATATCACTGGTTAATAATTGTGATTGTGGCTATAATTGGTGTTGGTTGTGGTTAGGATTAGCGGTGGTAGTTCCGTGTGCTCGGTTGACGACCGACTACCACGTACGGGGTGAATAGAAAAATAAACACAAAAACAGTATAATGTTATCCTTTATTGACTACGTTTTGCCCATACAGTGGGCTGTATCAAGTCACAAACAGATATGTTTGCGACTTGATAAAGCCGATTGTGTGAGCGAAAAGTAGTTAATAATGGATCACAATATACTGTTTTAGTGTTTATTTTTCATCGTGTCGGTATTTTATACCACTTATCTCCAACGTGGTGAACAGGATCAGTTGATGTGATATGCCTATGATCCATTACATACCTCTGACCAGTGACATACCTATGATTTGTTTCCATAGTTTTGCTCTCGATACCCTACCTGAAAGTAAGAGGCTTGAACATACATCTTGTCCAGCCCTAGTTAAGCAAAGCCAGCAGAGGGATTTCAAGAAATGGGGTCAGGAAAGGGAGACTGGGAGAAGGGAAATGGTCAGGGAAGGGAGACTGGAAAAAAAGAAGACAAAGGGAGAATGGGGAGAAGGAAAGGAAGGGGGAAGAAAACCAGGGTAAAGGAGAGAGAGTCAGAGAAGCAGCTTCCATTCCTATCACAAACACAGATAAAAAGAGCATTACAAATCCCGCTATCTCATTCTTGGACCTCAAGACAACTCTTTGTGTCCTGACAAGACGATAGCCACAAGATGCGAGAGAGCCATAAGAAGCTACATAGCAACAAGACGGAAGATAGCCACAAAACGACAGATATTCACAAGAAGATAGATAGCCACAAAAAGCTACATAACAAGAAGCTAAATAGCCGCTAGGTGCTAGGCACAAGTCGGTAGCAACACGATGCTAGATAACTACAAGACAGTAGACAGCCACGAGAAGCTACACAACAAAAAGATGTTAGATAGCCACAAGACGCTAGATAGCAGCAAGACCTGACATAACAGCAAGACGCTAAGAGAGCCACAAGAAACTACACAGCAACAGGACGGTAGACAGCCAAAGAGCTGCTTTAAAATACTGGCAAGATATCACCGGCCTTCAGGTCCATTTGAATTAGCATAGATGCCGAGCTATAAATTACGAAATTCTATTAAGATCAATGCATACCCAAGCGAGTTTTCTAATCTCGAGAGTGCCTACACACACACACACACACACACACACACACACACACACACACACACACACACACGCGCGCGCGCGCCGCGGCGCACGCGCGCGCGAGTATAATACCGGGTACATCGCCAGAAGCACACATTAACCAGATAATTGCTGCGGCATAGGGGCGCCCGGCAAACCTGAGAATAGCTTTCCGGTACCTCAGTAAGGAATCGTTCAAGACTTTATACAATGTGTACGTCAGGCCCATACTGGAGTACGCAGCGCCAGTTTGGAACCCACACCTGGTCAAACACGTCAAGAAATTAGATAAAGTGCAAAGGTTTCCAACAAGGCTAGTTCCAGAGATAAGGGGAATGTCCTATGAAGAAAGGTTAAGGGAAATCGGTCTAACAACACTGGAGGACAGGAGGGTCAGGGGAGGCATGATAACGACATACAAAATACTGCGTGGAATATACAAGGTGGACAGAGACAGTATGTTCCAGAGATGGGACACAGAAACAAGGGGTCACAATTGGAAGCTGAAGACTCAGATGAGTCAAACGGATGTTAGGAAGTATTTCTTCAGTCAAAGAGTAGTTAGGAAGTGGAATAGTCTGGCAAGCGATGTAGTGGAGGCAGGAACTATACATAGTTTTAAGTCGAGGTATGATAAAGCTCATGGAGGAAATATGGTATAAATACCGACCAATGGCAATAACACAAAGTGCGTATAAGCTGTCCTTTATTGACGTACGTTTCGCCCACACATGCTTTTCAGTCACAACAGAAGTTTGTGGACTTGAAAAAGCCATGTGTGGCGAAGTATCAAAAGGATCACACATTAACTGCATTGTGTTAAATTGCACATAACAGCTCATGGAGCAGGGGGAAGAGACACAACACCAAGTAGCGGTCGGTGAAAAGTGGGGCCAGGAGCTAGTCTACGACCCTGCAACACAATTAGGTGAGTACAATAGCGAGTACACACACACACACACACCCACAACACACAACAACCAACACAACACACACATCACCACACACAACGCGCACACACACACACACACACACACACACACACACACACACACACACACACACACACACACACACACACACACACACACACACACAGTGGGTCAACCAGCACTGCCAGGAGATGAACGCAAAGAACAAGAATGACTTGAAAAAAAAAAAAAAGTTTAGAAATCAGAGAACTCGTAGGGAGGGGAAAAAGGGGGGGGGGAGGTGAGTAAATTAGCATCCAAATGAAGGAAGGACAAAGTATTACAGATCGACGAGGAAGTCAACAAAAGTTTTCAAGCTGCACAGTAGAACAAAATCCACACCACCGAACGAGAAAAGAGGAAGAGGAAACAACACAGAAATAATGGCTTATGTCGAAACATAAGAGAGAAAGAACAATAATTACTAAGTTGAACACATCAAAACTAGAGGCATAAGATGTTATGTCACTGGCATATGTACTGAGCACAGCTTTCCTGGGATAACTCTCACTATCATGTTACTGGCATGACAAAGCGCTCCCGCGGCCCAATCCTCGACCAAGCCTCCCGATTAACCAGGTTGTTATTGCTGGCCGCACAAAATCCAGCGTATGAACCTCAGCACGGCTGATTGGGTACTGACTTTAGGCATCCGTTCAGTTCCCTCTTGACGGCAGCCAGGGACCTATTGGTAATTCTTCTTACGTATAGTGGGAGGCTGTTGAACAGTCTTGGGCTCTTGACACTTGTGTTTTCTCTTAGTGTACTAATGGCGCCCCTGCTTTTCATTGGAGGTATGTTGCACCGTCTGCCTAGTCTTTTGCTTTCGTAGGGAGAGGTTTCTGTATGTAGATCTGGGACCAGTCCCTCGTAAGATTTTTCCAGGTGTAGATTATTTTTCTTTGCTTGTGTTCCATGTAGTACAGGTCAAGAAACTTCCAACAAAGCTTGTTTTGTGCTTGTGTGTTCTCTGCGGATACAGAGAAGTGAGGCGGCAGCATCCATTAAACTACTTCATCGAATCTCATCATGTTGACAGCAACACCAAGACAACCACACACATGTAAAACAGCTCAACTAATTCCTGTATTAGAGCACAAAGACCTGCGGCTCGTAATTCTCAAGCGATATCTTTTAATCTTTGAAAGAGGTAATAGAACGCCTAGAGAGGAACATCACTTTGAAATGACATTTGTCTCAAAGAAACAATATAGCTTCAATAGTTGAAAATCCTTGTTATAAACCTTACATGCGCAGACTGTATATTCCTTAACTGTAAGAATGCTCATGGCATAATACTGGTAGAAGGATTAATGAGCAAACAAATTGGGTATCAAAGTAACACGGAAGGAAAAATAAATGGATAAGCACACAAATAACCCGCACTTAGAAGACTGCGGGTTATGTATTGTTGAAGCCTCAGAAATGATTCAAGAAATTCCTAAATAATGGAAAAAGAGGGTCACGGTATCTGAATGAGCGAAGGCGACCATTGAGGTCACGCAGGATTTTACCCTTGCATTAATGTTTCTAATATATGTTAATGACCTTCCTGAAGACATGCCGGCGGGTGCTGTTTTCCAACACATAATTTGGAGCCTTATTATTATTCCAGGACGGACAGAAACATTGCCACATATTTCGTCTTCGATTTGTGAATGTGTTGTGAACTAATCCAGCTACGATACTGTGACTTTTCTTCTTGCTGAAGACACTGTTTACAGATAATGCACAATTTATGAGTCAGAGAAGCAGTGGGAACAACCAAAACTATGCTGTGGTCTCCACCCACTGCAGGAACTGCCATTAAAAAATCTCTTAAGCTGAACTCTAGCAACGGCAAAGCAACTAAAATTAACGAAGAAGAAAGAAGCCCAGACAACACATCGTGTGCTGAAGGGGAATATTGCAGAGACAAACAGCGAGAAAGATTTAAAACTTATTATCCCTCTATCAACAGATGCCAATACAAAACAGTCTGCACGTCTGTTCAGAGCTGGACTGAAGGGTTACTGATCCAAGGAACCGGAGCTACCTTTAACTTCCTTGGATCAATACTGCCTCCAGTTCTCCACGCATTACATGATACTTACGGGTTTAGCGCTTCCTCGTGAATATAATAACTAATACCAGTAATACTATTAACAATAATGATAATAAAGGAAACGACGTGTAAGCAAAGGTGGCAAAAATAAAACTGGGATTCAGGATCCAAATAAAGTGAGAATAACAACAACATACGACTGGCCAATCCTTGAATATGAAGCACCAGTGTGGAACCCAGGCCTAATGAGACACAAAGGAAAAAGTAAAGGTTAGTAATAGAAATGAGACACAAAAATTCGAGAACTACGCGAATTGGAGCTAACGACGCTGGAGAGAGAGAGAGAGAGAGAGAGAGAGAGAGAGAGAGAGAGAGAGAGAGAGAGAGAGAGAGAGAGAGAGAGAGAGAGAGAGACAGACAGACAGACAGACAGAGAAGGAGGGACAGAGAATTATGATGATGACACTCATTATGCTGAGAAAAAATAAAGGTAGAGAAAAACTGAGAGAAACCATAAAGGTGGGACAGTCAGAAAATAAATACCCAAACGACTCGTAAAAGATATTAGGGCGCAGTTTTACAACGTAGGAACAACAGAAGTGTCAACAGACAAAAGAGCATCTGGGTGGACACTCACACAACCCACAAATTCATATTACGACAATATTTATTTAAATAAAATGACATCAGCCAGTTCGAGGTCAAGAGGCGGACCCAGGAGCTAGAGTTCAAGACCCGCACGCAGGATTAACTAGATAATTGCACCGTTACAGGAAATTAAAGCTGTAAATAACTTTTGTGTATGGTGTGAAACTAATGAGGAAGAGATCCAAGATTACTAGAACAGGCTCCAAATGTAGTCAAGAATTCAGCTTCTAAAAATTCGGTCCTAATAGCTCAGAGCAATAAGAATAGGTACAGCGTGAGGAGAGCAGGCAGGGAGTAGAGCCTGTGAGGAGAGGCGCGGCTGACGGCTTACATGGAGACAGGTGAACAAGCATCGCTGGAACTATTTCGCTACCAATACACATCAACAGTATCGCTCGAGCTGTAAATGGAGAGTATGCTAATCTAAGAACCACTTTCAGAGAGCTTAACGAGGCTTTATTCAGGGCATCATGCACAAATTATGTTAGACACATGTCGGGGTATGCCGCGCTAGCACGTAACCATCACCTGAATTAAGTATATACAGAAAGTATACCTTATACGAAGGTTTTCTGCGAGATTACTACCAAAATTCAGGGACTGGAAGAAGGGGAGAGATTTAAAGGTACCACAGGAGACATGATCATGGCATAAAAAATATTCATAAAAACATAAGAAAGGAGGAGCACTGCAAAAATCCTACTGGCCATTAATAAGCAGTTCTAACTCACACCCTCCCAGAGGAATAAATAGAGAGGATAGAAACATAGACTAAATGTGTTAATGAGGCTGAGGGATGCTGAAAGCACTATTTTTTATTTGTCTCAGGTTTGCGAATAAGGGAAAGAACTACGTAAGATGCACTGTAAAGATTAGGTATGACCAGGCCCTGGAAACCAAGAAACTAAGAGATGGGATCAGGAGCTAGGAATCGATACTAATAAGTGCAATTAGGTGAGAATCAGCAGAACATAAAAGTATACACAATAAGAGTGTCGGTCAGTCAATCAATCACTCTCTCTCCTCTTTTTTTTTTTTTTTTTTTTTTTTTTTACACAGGGTTTGACAAGGCTAGGTTAAGGATTCCTAACTTCATTGACAAGCTAAGAGCTGTTACCTGCATCAGCTCGTTTGAAAGCATTTTTATTGTTATGAAACACACAAGTAGGGAACAGGATGAAGTTGGAGCCATCTGTGGGCCAGCATTTTCATTTGAGCAACTGACTTTATCTCATTGATATTATTATGCTGTACGAACGTGTTTGTTCTCTCTCTCTCTCTGTCTCTTTCTTTCTGTCTCTCTCTGTCCCACCTTCCGTCTGTCTGCCTGTCTATCCCAGTAAAATCCAGGAGCCAGGCACATTATAACCAAATCAAGTGACAAGGCAAATCTTGGCTTTCGATTAATCTGGCTACACTGCAGCTCGGGGCCTTCCCTGTCCCCACCGCGGAAACATTACCCCAAAACCACCAGAAGATAAGGGCGACTCTCCTTGGCCTCTCCTTCGTCCTCCCGTGTAATGTTATGACCTGAAGCTCCACCAGATGCTCACGACATGAGCAGCCCAACGACCAATCACAACTCGTAATGTTCGGCGAACTCGGCTCTGATTGGTCGATAGGCTCTCGTAGGTTGCTGGGTCGCACATTTTCGAGGGGGTTTGAGCCAAGAAAGCGTCGAGGGGAGAGGCAGTTAACTCCTGGAAGCCAAGTAATACAACCGTCACCGTGGATCCAATTAAAACAAGTTTTATATCTAATATTTGTAGTCATGCATAGGATAAAAATAACATTATTATCCTCACTGTGGTTTATATGAGATGTATATCATTAAAATATTCATTTTACATACAGCCAGGAGCTGTGACTCGACCCCTGCAACCACATATAGTTGAGTACACACACACACACACACACACACACACACACAGAAGTAAGATGCCCGAAAAAAAAGAGAAAACATTTTCACCTTCATTCATTCAATCGCTCTCTTTCCAGAAGTCCACTGACACCACAGTTCATATGGCTCTTCGACCTGCAACATCCTCACCCTTCCTTCCGTGGGGTGGGGATGTTGCAGGCACTTGCTACATCCAGGACTCAAGTCCGGCTAACCAGTTTCTCTTAATACCAACATAAATGTTACCTTACTCACGCCCGAACAGAACGTCAGGTCACAAAAATCACTTGCCTCCACTTATTCAGATCTAACACTCTCACACAATCCAGTTGGATTTTCAAACCTTTATGGCTCAAAAGCTTCCTGGGATTGAGAGAGAGAATAAAGGTCATCCAATTTTGCTCCATCCTTTCGAAGTGCCTCTGAGTGAGCCTTCAGTTTATTGTATGTCTTGTGCAGTAATACTCATATATTTAGATTAGTATCTGCATTTGTATTTTACCAGCATTAATAACCACCACAAACTTTATTGCTAATTGTCTAACATAAACTTTCAACAAATTAATGTTCTTTGAAAAATTTCACTAGCAGTTATGTTATATGTAGTTATTTTAAGGCTTCCCGAAATGCCGGCCGGGGGTATGGTTTATGAGCTTTCTATAAAATATGTCAATATCACCATATCAGTATCATTCTTTATGGAAATAAATCTTATATATTTTTAAACTACCTTAACAACCATCTTCAGATCTTCGATTTATACTCTTGGCAACCCCACACATTCTTGTAGTCTCCACGCTCCGACTTTGCACAACATTCACACCAAACATT
>NC_069410.1:38921735-38989235 GCF_026875155.1 Cherax quadricarinatus
GTGCCATGAGTAAAGTGACAGACAACACAATAAACGTAAGGGGTCCAAGACTAGTCTTCCCCCCACATAACCTACAACAGGTCATCTCCCTCCACTCGCCCTTCCTCTCCCAGACTCCTCAAACCATGCGCTCCCTTTTCTCCCTCTCACAAACACAAACTTGAACTCATTATAATTTCCAAGTCTTCTTCCACCAATTTCTAGTCCTTTTTCTCCCTGTCCCCTCTTCCCCTCCCCTTTTCCTTCCCCTTTCCCCTCCCCCTTATCTCTCCCCACTCACCCTCTCCCTTCCCCAACCCCACCTTCCCCTGGGTCTGTAAAAACTTTCTCACCAAAAAAACTTTCTCGCTAACAAGAAATGGCCGTTTCATAGGCTTAAGGGAAGGTTGGGGAGAGGTGTCCTGGAGAAAATAGGTGGAGTCTTGGGGAAGGTTGGTGGGTGGGTGGGAGGAGGAGCTACCTTCCCTAAACCCATGCTACTCTTAAGGTACATCTTAAAAAAAGAATAAGGTGGTAAAGAGAGGATAAAGAAGGGAGCGAGAGATAATAAAGGGATTGACAGGATAAGGAGGCAACGAAGGTGATATGGGATAACAAAGAGGGTGAAGAGAAAACGAAAGGATAATGAAGGTGATGGAAGTTAAGGAAGAGACTGCAGTGATAACGAGTGGAATGAAGGAATAACGATTGGAGTGATGAGATAAAAGCGGTGAAGGATAAAGAAAGTGAGGAGATAACGAAGGGAGTGAGGGAATAACGAAAGAAATGAGGGATGTAGAGGAAGACGGTGAGTGCATAAGGGGGAGAAGAGGGCTGCAGAGTGAGGGGAGAGTAAGTAAGAGGGGCCAGTTTGTGTGTTGACACAAAGTGTGTCGGGCAGAGTCAGTGATTAAAGCTCCCAGGGCCGCTACCAGGAGCTCAATGTGAGCCTGTTTACTCACCCGAACTTTTGAGTGCGTACCGGCAGGGAGGGAGAGAGGGGAGGGAGAGAGGAAGGAGGGAGTGGTTAAGGACGGGGTAGAGAGGGTGAAGGAGTGCTGAAGGAGTGAAGGAAGTGTGGACTATTGAAGGAAGGTAGAGAGAAACAGAGACCGTGGGGAGAAACATGAATAGAGAGAAAAGGGCAAAAATGGGGTGAAGGAGGAACGAAAGAAGTGATGAATTAAGAGTAATAACAGAGGAAGAAACAAGGACGAAGACTTGTGAAGGAGGAAGAAGAATGATGGAAAAGAAACTTGATGGAGAAGAAGAATGTTTCTCTCTTCTATCTTGATAATATTTTATTCCCTTGTTTACAGCTCTAGAATCCTCTTACCCCACACCCAATCAACCTCCCCACAATCACCAAAACCCCCCACACCACCACCAACCTCCCCACAATCACTAACCCCCACCATCAACCTCCCCACAATCACTAACAACCGCCAACCCCCACACCATCAACCGCCCCACAATCACCAACAACCCTCACCCTCCCACGACACTGGAGGACAGGAGGGTTAGGGGAGACATGATAACGATATACAAAATACTGCATGGAATAGACAAGGTGGACAGAGACAGGATGTTCCAGAGAGGGGACACAGAAACAAGGGGTCTCAATTGGAAGTTGAAGACCCAAATGAGTCAAAGGGATGTTAGGAAGTATTTCTCCAGTCATAGAGTAGTCAGGAAGTGGAATAGCCTAGCAAGTGAGGTAGTGGAGGCAGGAACCATACATAGCTTTAAGACGAGGTATGATAAGCTCATGGAGCAGGGAGAGAGAGGACCTAGTAGCACTCAGTGAAGAGGCGGAGCCACGAACTGAGTCTCAACCCCTGCAACCACAATTAGGTGAGTACACCCACACCACCAACCTTTCCACAATCACCAACCTCCACCACCAGCCTCCTCACAATCACCAAAAACCCCCACACCACCAACTTCCACACAATCACCAACAACTCCCACCCTCCCCCACACCACCAACCTCCCCACAATCACCAACAACCCTCACCCTCCCACACACCCACACCACCAACCTCCCCACAACCACCAACAACCCCCACCCTCCCCATCACCTACCTCCACTAACTTTAACCTCCCACCTGTGTGTCTAACAAGATACCTCAAGTATGTACTCACCTATTTGTGGTTGCAGGGGTCTATTCATAGCTCCTGGCCCCGAGGTGTGTGTGTGTGTGTATGCGCGCGCGCCCCCGTGTGTAATTTACCGAGTTTCCCAGATCACTGTCATCAACTACCTTAAACCCACAGACAGACACGTGGCTGACTCCTCCACTGATCCGTCCAGTACCTGGAGTCTTAATGTGAAGGATGCCAGTCCTTGAACGACACACTGCTGCTGGTGTGACGGGCTCCCCATTCAGGGGAAGTGAAGCTACTCTTACTTTCCTTGGATCAAACCGGATTACTTTCCATATCCTGGATATTGCATGAAGTTGCCACAAGTCCAAAGTTCAGTCGAAGACTTCATCAAGTTCCTTCCTTTAATTCCTTCTCACACAACCTTGTCAAAACACTCGTTTACCTTTCAATGCGTTTTTTTCTCTAGCGTCTAAAATTTTCCCTTGCATTCTTACCGCACTTTCTTCAATTAATTTCTCGGCGTTTTTTTTACCTTCTTTCCGAGGATTCTATCGAGATTTATATATTTTTTTATGTAAAAGTTTACGCGTCTTTCATGGTGGGTGACTCAATTTAGGGAGGCCACAGCAACGCCTTGTGTGTGTGTGTGTGTACTCACCTAGTTGTACTCACCTAGTTGAGGTTGCGGGGGTCGAGTCCGAGCTCCTGGCCCCGCCTCTTCACTGATCGCTACTAGGTCACTCTCCCCGAGCCGTGAGCTTTATCATACCTCTGCTTAAAGCTATGTATGGATCCTGCCTCCACTACATCGCTTCCCAAACTATTCCACTTACTGACTACTCTGTGGCTGAAGAAATACTTCCTAACATCCCTGTGATTCATCTGTGTCTTCTGTGTCATCTGTGTGTGTGTGTGTGTGTGGTGTGTGTGTGTGTGTGTGTGTGTTGTGTGTGTGTTGTGTGTGTGTGTGTGTGTGTGTGTGTTGTGTACTCACCTGTTGTGGTTGCAGGGGTCGAGTCACAGCTCCCAGCCCCGCCTCTTCACTGGTTGCTACTAGGTCACTCTTCCTGCTCCATGAGCTTTACCATACCTCGTCTTAAAGCTATGTATGGATCCTGCCTCCACTACATCACTTTTCAGACTATTCCACTTCCTGACATCTCTGTAATTGAAGAACTACTTCCTAACATCCCTGTGATTCATCTGAATCTTGAACTTTCAATTGTGACCTCTTGTTGTTGTCCCATCTTTGGAACATCCTGTCTCTGTCCACCTTGTCGATTCATCTCAGTATTTTGTATGTCGTTATCATATCCCCCTATCTCTTCTGTCCTCCAGTGTCGTCAGGTCGATTTCCCTTAACCTCTCCTCGTAGGACATGCCCCTTAGCTCCGGGACTAGTCTTGTTGTAAACCTCTGCACTTTCTCTAATTTCCTTACATGCTTGGCTTGGTTTGGTTTGGGTTCCAAAATGGTGCTGCATACTCCAATATAGGCCTGACATACACGGTGTACAGGGTCCTGAACGATTCTTTACTGAGATGTCGGAATGTTATTCATAGGTTTGCTAGGCGCCCATGTGCTGCAGCAGTTATTTGGTTGATGGGCGCCTCAGGAGATGTGCCCGGTGCTATAATCACCCCAAGATCCTTTACCATTGAGTGACTTTTGTAGTCTCTGGCCCCTAGACGTACTCTGTCCACGATCTTCTTTGCCCTTCCCCAATCTTCATGACTTTACACTTGGTGGGGTTGAACTCCGGACCAGGCCTGCAGCCTGTCGAGATCCCTTTGTAGTTCTGCCTGGTCGTCGTCCAATTAATTTCATCAACTGCAAACAGGGACACTTCTGAGTCTATTCCTTCCGTCATGTCGTTCACACACACCAGAAACAAGCACCGGTCCTAGGACTGACCCCTGTGGAACCCCCCTCGTCACAGGCGCCCACTCTGACACCTCGTCACGTACCATGACTTGCTGATGTCTTCCCGACAGGTATTCCCTGATCCATTGCAGTGCCTTTCCTGTTATACCTGCCTGATCCTCCAGCTTATGCACTAACATCTTGTGTGGAAATGTGTCAAAAGCCTTCTTATAGTCCAGGAAACCGAAATCTACCCACCCCTCTCTCTCTTGTCTTACTGCTGTCACCCTGTCATAGAACTCCAGTAGGTTTGCGACACAGCATTTCCCATCCCAGAAACCGTGCTGGTGTTCGTTGATAAGCTCATTCCTTTCCAGGTGCTCCACCACTCTTCTCCTGATGTGTGTGTGTGTGTGTGTGTGTGTGTGTGTGTGTGTGTGTGTGTGTGTGTGTGTGTGTGTGTGTGTGTGTGTGTGTGTTTACTGCATGTTAATTACTGACCTACCTGCCTTAATCGGTGTTGATTACTGAACTATCTGGCTGATTTTACCTTAATTATGAAACTACCTGGCTGGTTTCATCTTAATTATTGAACAACATAGTTCGTTCCACAGACGTGTTCGCCTCTTCTCCATGCTTTTCACGCCCCCCCCCCCTCAAAAAAAAAGTATTTATACTTTTAAATCCATTTCAGTCACAAAATAAAATAATGTTTCTTCCACTAATTTCAGCTTCAAGTATAACGAACCAGCTGCTTTTGCTACGAACACGCAGAGAGTTCTTGATTCAAGGAGTTGGAGACCATTCTCCCACCTCTTATTATCAAGCCTGGAACGTGGAGAGAGAGAGAGAGAGAGAGAGAGAGAGAGAGAGAGAGAGAGAGAGAGAGACAGTCAGAGAGAGACAGAGAGAGAAGAGAGAGACAGAGAGAGACAGAGAGAGACAGAGAGACAGAGAGACAGACAGAGAGAGAGTATAGGCAGGGATGAGGAAACTCGCCTGCACATACAAACACAAAAACATCTTAAATGTTACAGGGTCACACTGCGCATATAATTAAACCAAGTACAGGGACACACACAGCATGGGTAGGGCTACACTGAACAAAAGCAAGGCCACGCTGAGCACAGGGCCACACCAATAATAAAGCCACACCGTGTGGCCTCATCCCTGGAAGGCGGCTAGCCAATCGCAGACAATTCTTTCACGTTACCATCCTCACGCCCTACGGCTCTCTATAATTAGTACGCTCTCGGGAGAAGAGAGAGATAATCTTTATAAGTTCATATTATATTTTTCCCCCCATAACGAGGCTTAAAGTCACAGCATTTCACATCTAATATAAAATATTTGAAGCAAAATATAATGGGCGTAGCAATTTAGAAGCATATACCGCGTACTGGAAGATATACTGCGTACTGGAGGATATACTGCGTCCTGGAGGATATACTGCATACTGGAGGATATATTGCGTATTGGAGGAAAGTGTTTTTTGCGGTGATTTGATAAGAAGGTATTGGTCAACAAGGTTATCCTTTCCCCTTTTCGATGCGCTTGTAAATTCCTCTCTTGTCTTCCAATAGATGCTTCAGTCTCCTAATCATCCACTGGTGTGTCGACTGAGTGGGAGACTGGTATTATCTATGCTTGAATTATTTCCAGTTGCCTTTATGAACGATGTGTAATCCTCTTATAATAATCCCAATCACTCGACTGAAGCGATACATTCGTTCACTGTAACTGCTTCAGTGCATTCGCAGTCTTTCCAGTGTTCTGGCTGGAAAAATACCTTATAGGCGGACCGAAACGTCCTCATGTTTCGGGTTGTGTGTGTATCGTTCCAGTCACGGCATTGTGCCTTTTTATTCTTAAAGGATACATGTGATATTTTTTTTATTTGATAAGTTAGGTCCTTGGGAAAGCCAATCCGCTTTTAGGGTGGTGAAGGCTCGAGCCCTTGGTTTCCCAAGATCAGCACAGACATGCTGTTAATGCTCACCTAATAGTCTACAATGAGGAAAAACACATCAGAAAAAAAGATCTTAAATAATCTCATTATTTATATATATATATATATATATATATATATATATATATATATATATATATATATATATATATATATATATATATATATATTATATATATATATATATATATATATATATATATATATATAATATATATATACAGATCATGGAAAAAAACTGCCAACACAATGCTCAACAACGCTTCAGGAAAGGACAAAGCTCGTCTCCCAGCGGTGAAGGCACCACATTCAGGAGACTTCCTTTTAGCTGTTCCCAATTCCTCTCTGGGCACTCGACTCGACCCACACGGCCATTCGGATTAGTGTTGCACTTCGCCTAGCCGCCCCCATACTCACCTAACATAGGTGTATTTGCGGCAGGGCGACCGCTGATCAATTCGGACTTAATGGTCTCGTGTGTCACACATCAGAAGAGAAGTATGCTATGTTAAACCTGAGGAGGTCAACGACACCATAAAGAGAAGCCTCGCCATAGCCCATTGCCCAGCTCAACGGGAACCCCAAGTACAGAGATCTGATGGAAGTCAAAAGCGTCCTGATGGAGCCACTATGCTACCCAGGAAGGATGGTAAGCAGATTCCCTGGGACTACACCCGTGTCGCCACATTGGCAGACACCTACTTACCATACTCCGAAGCCATACTCTCTCGCTGTAGCTGGCAGCTACAGCGCGACCCAGAAGACCCACAAATATGAAGACCTTCCCTACTGCTATAACTTCATCCCAATAGGTTGGGAGACCTTTGGAGCATGGAACAAGTGTGCTCTAAAGTTCCTCAAAGAGCTGAGTTCAACCCCATTTGGTGGGGATGAACTCCAGGAGCCAGTTTCTGGACAAGGCATGCAGCCTGTCCACATCCCCTTGTAGTCCTGCTTGGTCCTCCTCCGACTGAATTCTCCTCATTAACTTCACATCGTCTGCAAACAGGGACACTTCTGAGTCTATTCCTTCTGCCATGCACTAATCTCTCGTGTGGAACTGTGTCAAAAGCCTTCTTACAGTCCTAGAGAGCACAATCTACCTACCCCTCTCTTGTTTTACTGCTGTCACCCTGTCATAGAGATCCAGTAGGTTTGTGATGCATGACTTTGCATACTATACATGTCATTGACACTGGTCTGTAGTTTAATTTTTCGTGTCTGTCTCTTTTATTCTTTGAAAAAATAGGACTACATTTGCTGTCTTCCATACCTCAAGTAGTCGCCCTGTTTCGATAGATGTGTTGAAGATTGTTTTTAGTTGCACGCGTAACACCTCTGCTCCCTCTCTCAGAACCCATGCAGAGATGTTATCCGGCTCCATCGTCTTTGAGGTATCTAGCTCGCTTAGCAGCTTCTTCACCTCCTCTTCCTCGGTTTTATGTATTGTGTCCAACACTTTATGTACCCCACCTCTTCGTCTTTCTGGGGTCCCTTCTGTCTCCTTTGTGAATACTTTTTTTGAATTTCACGTTGAGCTTCTCACATACTTCTCGGTCGTTTATTGTGATCTCCCCTCCTTCCTTTCCCAGTCTAATTACCTGGTCCTTGAATATTGTTTTCCTCTTGATGTGGCTGTACAACAGCTTCGGGTCAGATTTGGCTGTCGCTTGTACGTCATTTTCGTATTGTCGTTGGGCTTCCCATCTTACCTGTGCATATTCGTTTCTGGCTCTACGACTACTCTCCTTATTCTCTACTACACTTGGTTTTGGCCTCTCTACACCTTTGGGTGAGCCAAGGGCTCATCCTGGCCTACTCATTATTTCTGTTACCCATGGGTACAAACGTCTCCTCAGCTTTGTTGCATATTGTCACATACTCCATCATCTCATTTACTGACTTCCTTGCCAGTGCCCTGTCCCACTGAACCTCATGCAGGAAATTCTTCATGCCTGTGTAGTCCCCTCTCGTGTAGTTTGGCTTCATTTGTCCTGCCTTCCTCTGTGTGTGTGTGTGTGTGTGTGTGTGTGTACTCACCTAGCTGTGGTTGCAGGGGCCGAGTCACAGCTCCTGGCCCCGCCTCTTCACTGGTCGCTACTAGGTCACTCTTCCTGCTCCATGAGCTTTATCATACCTCTTCTTAAAGAAATGTATGGATCCTGCCTCCACTACATCACTTCCCAGAGTATTCCACTTCCTGACAACTCTGTGACTGAAGAAATACTTCCTAACATCCCTGTCTGAGTCTTCAACTTCCAACTGTGACCCCTTGTTGCTGTGTCCCATCTCTGGAACATCCTCTGCTGGTGTGTGTGTGTGTGTGTGTGTGTGTGTGTGTGTGTGTGTGTTCGTTCCTTCTCATACAAGCCAGGTGCGTCAAGCCACGCTGTCCGCCATGCTTACATACACTTAGTGAAGGTGACAGTTCTAAATTCTTTTCTCATCTTTTTCCATATGTTTTATTTTAAAGATACCTTTTTCGCGCGACTCTAAAAAATAAATGAAGAATGTGGAATGTTCATTAGAGGAAGAGTGAATGTGAACAGTGAACACTGGTTGTTAATGGGTGGCCATCAACTCCAGGGAAGGAAAGAGGGAGGGAGGGAGGGAGGGAGGGAGGGGAGGAAGGCAGGGGAGGAGTTGGGATATAACTGGAAGGAGTGAGGGAGGGGAATGAAGGGAGAAGAGAGGTTGGGGAGAGAGCGATAGGGAGAGGAGAGAGCGATGCAAAAGCGCGCACGCGAGAGAAAGAGAGAGAGAGATAATAACCTTGCGTCAAGCTATTCTTAATAATAATGCAACACTTCTTAACAGATCATTTAAATGGACCAAGACAAATACAGTATAATGCGCTCCTTTACTGACAACGTTTCGTCCCACAGGGTGGGTTTTATCAGGTCCCACCCTGGGGAGAGAGAGGATGTGCGTATATACATGTCTAGTGAGTGTAGTGACATGAAGAGTCAGGTGTGACAAGTACATGACTGAGAAGAGATCGTGTTCGAGAAGGAACTTAAAGCACTCAGGTTGGATTCCTTCAGGAAACCAACATTTTTTCAGCCACATATTCGTCCAACCACTCATTAGTCTACCCAAGAAGACAACTTCTTCATATCTCAACTGACTCTTCGCGTCACTGCGATCACTAATTATTATATATATATTATATATATATATATATATATATATATATATATATATATATATATATATATTATATATATATATATATGCATCATCCTTTCTCAGGTAGATCTGTGAGTAGATAAAGCCTATGTGTGGGCGAAATGCTGTAAATAAAAGATCGCGTTATGCTGTGAGTCTTTATTCACCGTGTTGGTATTGTAAGCCAGTGGATTACGCACTGGCCTGGAGTCTGACTCGCTCGCCATGGGTTCAAGTCCCACCCGTTCCGTGTTTTTTTATACCATTTCTTTCCCATCAGGTCCTTTAGCAAGTGAAACAATCATAGCTTCTGGCCTATCGTCTCTAGCCACCTGGGGACATGATAATGACATATAAAATACTGAGAGGAATTAACAAGGTGGACAGAGACAGAATGTTCCAGAGATGGGACACAGCAACAAGAGGACACTGTTGAAAGTTGAAGACTCAGATGAATCACAGGGATGTTAGGAAGCATTTCTTCAGTCACAGGGTAGTCAGGAAGTCGAACAGTTTGGGAAGCGATGTAGCGGAGGCAGGATCCATTCATAGCTTTAAGCAGAGGTATGATAAAGCTCACTGTGCAGGGAGAGTGACCCAGTAGCGCCCAGTGAAGAGGCGGGGCCAGGAGCTATGAATAGACTCCTGCAACCACAACTAGGTGAGTACAACTAGGCGAGTACTGGGCCCAGAGACAATGATGGGGGACCTAATGACTTCAGCTCGCTGTAGTGCGTAAAATGTTTAGCAGTAGAATTTCAGGGACTACAGCAAGACCCTGATCGCGGCCAAAGAACAGCTGAATTAGATCGACATCTCCTACGAGATCCTCAGACGGGCCATCTTAGGATTAAGACCCTTGTCAGGACGGAGTTCCTGGCTGATCTATCATACATCAAACAAATCTGGAGAACACCGTGACGATTAGAATTTTATATCCTGCAAAGTGTTATTCAAACTGATTCCTGAAGGATTCAGTTGACAGGGGGAATACCTCTCCAGTGTTTTCCCAAACTCTGCGGTAAAGCCCTTACCCATATTCAGGTTAAATCACTTGCTGCTACTGAGTCTCGTGCCATCGTTTCATGTAACAATCTGTGCTTCAAAGAAATCTTCACTCTTGAATATGTCGGATTTATTTAGTTTGGCTAGTACGTGTGTTTACCCCTGGCGTCCAAGTGGGGTGGTGGACAAGGAACGGCTCTTGTTCATGTCCCAGGCGCGCGGGGTCGTCCTGGGAGCCCACTTAACCCTCGACTCGAAGCCAGATGTTGCACTCAACAATATGAATAACAATTGCCCGCTTCATCGATATTGATAACGAAGGGTTCTCCCTCGAGAGTGAGAGGGCAAGTGGTCAGCCTCTCACGCCTCTCTCCCTCGTTTCCCCTCACCCTACCCTTCCCCCTCCCTTCATCTCTTGTCCACTTCACCTCCTTCGGCTCCCATTTCATTCCTCCCTCTTCCCCTCCCTCCATGGCTTTACAGGGTTAGGTTAAGAGTTCTTACCTTTATTTACAAGACATGAGCTGTTATTTACCTCACATCATTTGAAAGCCTTTTTATTGTTATGAAACATACAAAGAGAGAATAAGATGAAGCTGGTGACATCAGTGGGCTAGCGATTTTATTTGGTCAACTGATTTTATTTCATCGACGTCATTATGCCCTGCGAACATATTCTAGACTCGGGTCAATCTAGGAATAAATGATCTCAGATGAATTGATGTTCTTGAGAAGGTTACAAAGTGTAGTTGCTGTTGGCTGCCCGTTTTGCTGTATAGAAGTTCTCTTATCGCTGACTACAAAGTGAAAACAAGTGTGTTAACGTAACAACATTGGCCTTGTATATAACAGCAAGGCCACCCACAACCTTTCTGCTGAAATGACAGATCCGTCTGTGCGTGCGTCCCTCGTGTATGTGTGCGCGCGCGCGCTCGTGTGGGTGTATGACCCACTTAATATTTGTATTTATAACTCATTACAGTTGTGACCAGGTGTGGGACGTATCAGTGGCTCATTACTTTGTAATTTGTTCATGACTGTAACCATGTATAGGAGTGAGCTGATTCATTACCTTTGTAACTTGCCATGATTGTGACCAGATCTACCTGGAGTTCATTACCTTTGTAACTAATTCAGCTATCATAACTTTGGGGTCCAGTCCCTGGACCCATTATGTACCTTTGTAATCTTTTGACTACCGCCCACAGGATGGGTATGGGGTGCATAATAAAGATATTAAACTAACTAACGTCCAGGCTGGATCCAGACGAGAGATGAATCGGTTTGGTTTGTTGTCTATTCTCTCAAGAAGTCGTAGGTGAGACAGGGTGCAGGCAATCCAAGAAAGTGGAGAGTACTCAAGGTGTGAGCTTGTGCCTTGTAAAGTCTTGCAGCCTCTACTGCTGAGCAGTTACGAGATACGTCTAAGTGCTGTAATCTTCCTGGCCGCAATGTTTGCGAGATTTACTAAGTGGTTCTTCATGGTCAGTTTCGAATCAAATGTCACTCCAAGGATGTCAACCTTATCCCCGGGTTCCATTACTCTCCCATTCAATTTTACCACTGCACCAGCATTACCATCATGGTGTCTAGAGACGATCATCATTTGTGTTTTCTCAGAAGCAAATGTAACCTGCCATCTTCCCCCCTCCCATCCCCTTACAGGCTGATTTAGCTGTAAACTGGTGACTGATGTAACTTAGCGCAGCTGGCATTTTCTTTTAGGAATCTACAGTGAAGGTAATCACTAAGGAGGCATAATCCAAAGCCAGCAACTCCTATTGCTTGCAGTTTTAACAAAAGTCCCTGGTGCCATACTCTGTCGAGAGCACCAGCAATGTCCAGTGCTACCACACAGCTGACTGTTACGGTTTTGACTGCGTAACGTAAATAAAAGTCTTGGCTCCTAAGAGTAAATGGCATGCCTAGTCCAAGGGCATTTATATTATTTAAAATAGTAAAAGAAACCACTCTAGGGCCAGCTTGTACCTTTACATTAAATTTGGAGACAATATTAATTTATTATTATTTTTATTATTATATATATATTATATATATAATATATATATATATATATAAATATATATATATATATAATATAAATATAATATATAATAAATAATATATATATATAATAAATATATATATATAAATATATTATATATAAATATATAAATATATATATAATATATATATATTATATATATATATATATTATATATATATACATTTATATATAATATATAATTATAATTATATATATAGTAAACTTACAAATACAACATACAACCTACTCTGTATACAACATCACCAAGCACGAGTACACATTTACCCAAGTACTCACATTAGCTTACTAGCACACTGCTACTAGTGAGTAAAACATTATCACTTATAAACAGGGAGGCTCCACTACACCCCCTTCCCTTTCTGCAGGCTACTCAGCCTGCAGGCTGCACGAGTACTCTCCCAAAACTTAAACAGACCTCTGCACACTAGGGCCTTACAGGTAAACACTGAGAGCACTTAAACCAATTAAGTAACCTATGGTATATACTTACAAAAAAAAAATCACCCTCATCTACTTACACCAACGCCAAACCATGACTACTACTCCGGGCCGCCACTCTTCTCGTACTAACATATACCTCTCCTGCTCCTGTCCTGCCTTGGTTCTCTTCAGGACTAATGGTTTCAGAACAAATCTCGGAAACTGACATTATATATGGAGCGTTTTTTTTATACAATATTCTCTACAATACACTGCGTAATACGCCCTCCCCTACACCATCGGTTTCACTCGGCTATTGCTGGATCAACTCGGTTGCAGCTAGTCAAGGAAAAAAAATGAGAAATTAACCTTAGGTCTCCATACTGATGTTCACAAAGAAGCAAGAAGTCGAAAATCGTTGTAATGTGCCGTGAGATTGTCTCAAGAATCTTGCCAGTGACTGACAGGAGTGACTGGTCTGTAGCTGTTGATATCCGCTCTGTTCTCTTTAAGAACAGGGACTACATTTGCCTCTTTTCACAGAAAAGCCATTTACACTGTGCTAGAAAGTACTGATAGATGTAGGTTAGAAGTGATGCTAGCTAGTCTGTACCTCTCTCTCACTTATCCTTTTCTTCCAGTTCCGAGGAACAGAAGTGACCCATCTCCGTCTGGGATCAAAAGTAATTATCCCCTATTCCTCGGGTGTTATGTGACTCCTTCGAGTTGAGGTTTTTTCATGATTGTTCTCAGTCTCTCCCCCATTCCCCATCACCCTAATTTGACCCTCTGTTGGAATCTGTAGGAGAACGAAGATGGGTGTACCTATTTCTTTCAGAGTAACTGTGTGAATGACCGTAGTATGAGGTGCTGCTCCTTCAAGAATTACCCTGGTAAGTGTCAGGGTTCGTGAAAGCTGAGGAATTGTGGAACACTTGCCTTCTGGTTCTCCGAGTCCTTTATGAACGATGTTCAGGATTATTCGGTTCATTTTGGTAACTGGTTATTTATTTTACAACTGTCATATGCCTTGCCTTTTTTACCATTGCCTCTTAACGTAACTTGATTTTTTTAAATGGCCTTTAGCCTACTCTGACTGTCCAACACGGAAGAGGAATGACTACATGCCCACAGATTGTCATGGATACTTTCTTCATTTAGCGTATTAATTGTCTTCACTTGTTTCCGAGTGTAAGATAGCCGTCTACCAATCGCTGCTAGTCAGCTCATTGCTGATGGGAGGTACGAGTGGGTTAGCACATCTTAGTAAAGTCTCGCCTGCCTACACTACCAGAAGTATTATTCTCTGTCTTTAGAAGAGGGGTTACCCTTGGCTAAGTAGAACTTAACCTGTCTTCATCTTCACCGCATTTCAACGTGCCTCGCTTACTCCACACTCAGATTAAGTCGGTCTGAGAGAACTTGTGAAGCTGGCTAAGGCTGATCCGCAATGAGAATGCTGCTACCCTCGGTAGCACCTGTATTCCAACTACATGACCTCCTGTTGGTTGTCACATACCACCAGGGATCAAGACTCATTGTTCAACATTTTTTTTCACGCGTTTCTGTTTGCTTTCGGTTACAATTTCTTTTTGTTTTCATTATTTGCTGCGGTTGGAATATCTTTCCTGACTATTTTTTATCTTGGTATCTTGTGATTAAAGATTTGCAACTTAATATCTCCATCTTTTACTTTACTGCATTTGATTATTTGCATTTTTTTCTATTTTGTATCTTCCTTGAGGGTTTGAGACCTTGTCCCTTACGCGACTGATACTGTTTCTACTGCTGCCCTTGTTGCTGCCATCCTTGAAGGTATTTACTGCTGTTACCATTCCTACATCTGCTGGTACAATTGATGCCAGCGCTGCTGCAGCAGCAGTTAATACTGCTATAGATGCAGCAGTTATTGCTGCAGCTATTCCCTCAACTGCTACACCCACTCTGCGGTCTGCCGATAACGCTGGGCGTTCAGTTACATATACGCCAATTCTGGCTGCAAAATACTTGCTATTGTCATGGGATCAGTGTTGGAGAGGAGCCGCTCCCTTCCTGTTACAACTACTGCTACTTACCCTGATCCTGCCATCTCTAAGTAGGTGCTCGACTCACACTACCTACCTACCTTGTTACAGAGCTAGTGTTCTCTCTCATTTTCTCATCTTAAACTACTGTCTTTTTATTATTACTGTAATTATTATTATTATTATTAATTACAGTAATAAAAAGACAGTAGTTTTAGATGAGAAAATGAGAGAGAGAGAACGCTAGCTCTGTAACAAGGTAGGTAGGTAGTGTGAGTCGAGCACCTACTTAGAGATGGCAGGATCAGAGTAAGTAGCAGTAGTTGTAACAGGAAGGGAGCGGCTCCTCTCCAACACTGATTATTGTAGGTAGAAGGTTGGTAGACAGCAACCACCCAGGGAGGTACTACCGTCCTGCCAAATGAGTGTGAAACGAAAGCCTGTAATTGTTTTACGTGATGGAAGGATTGCTGGTGTCCTTTTTTCTGTCTCATAAACATGCAAGATTTCAGGTACGTCTTGCTACTTCTACTTACACTTAGGTCACACTACACATACATGTACAAGCACATATATACACAGCCCTCTGGGTTTTCTTCTATTTTCTTTCTAGTTCTTATTCTTGTTTATTTTCTCTTATCTCCATGCGTGTTGTAAGAGGCGATTAAAATGCCGGGAACAAGGGTCTAGTAACCTCTTCTCCTGTATATATTACTAAATGATAAAGGAGAAACTTTCGTTTTTCCTTTAGGGCCACCCCGCCTCGGTGGGATACGGCCGGTTTGTTGAAAGAATTATTATTATTATTATTATTATTATTAGTAGTAGTAGTTGTTGTAGTAGTAGTAATTGTAGTAATATTAATAGCAGCAGTAGTAAAAGTAGCATTATCATCACTAAATTCCATTTCAGAGTTATATAATCCTCGTTACAATACTATAACGATCACCTTCGCTCTATCAACCACCATAACACGAAGAGCTTCAACTTCTACACGAGCTCCTTCAACGCCTTCACTGTCATCCTGTTCAACACATCATACTACAACAGTTCGCCACTTATATCACCCTCGCCATCTTGCTGAAGGCCTCCGCTACGTCTAATATTCCTCTGTCTTGAATGAAGAGAGGAATGCGACAGGACTCAAACGGCTTTGTCTTCTACGACACTTTTTCATTATTTCCATCTTCTCTTCTCATTCTTGTATAATTGTTCCAGGTTTCTTAATTTAGTGTCATCTGTGTTGTCCTCCTTTCACTGTACTTTTTATAGTGCCTGTTACTCTTAGATTTTGTCTTTCCACACTTTATTTCTATTTTTATTAGTACTTTTATTATTATAAATACTCATAATGGGGAGGAGGAGCGCTAAATGAGAATGGAGACAACCATGTTGTTCAGAGGAAGGGGAGGAAAGATCCAGTTCCATGAATCAAAAATTCCTCACCAGTATCAGGGGTACATTTTTTTTGTTTTGTTTTTGTAAACAATTAATTATATTTTCCACTTAAGTATTATTATTTTTGGTAAATATTGTCATGTGGCTTCCTTGTGTACCTTGAGCACTGAGCAGTCTGCCTCTCTCTCTTATGTTTTTTTTTTTTTTTATCTTACCTTCCATTTGCTTTCGTCACTTTTAAATAACAAAAAGGCACAATACCGTGACTGGAACGATACACAAATAACCCGCACATAAAAGAGAGAAGCTTACGACGACGTTTCGGTCCGACTTGGACCATTGACAAAGTCACACTGTGTGACTTTGTCAATGGTCCAAGTCGGACCGAAACGTCGTCGTAAGCTTCTCTCTTTTATGTGCGGGTTATTTGTGTTTCGTCACTTTTGACACTGCATTCTTAAGACGCAGGTGAAACACTGCTGGATGAATCTCCGTTGCTGAAACGTTTCTCCGGCCCAGCAAGCTTTACCAGTCGCATGCAGCGGTGATAACAATATCGGAGACAGTAAGAGGTGAAGAGGTAGTGTCAAGGTTATTAGTCGTCGACGGAAACGCTGAGTGTCGCACACCTGTCTTAATTATTAACCTGGCGGTATTAAATATTTATTATACGGCATTGCATTCTCATTTTGGAAACCTTTCACTCCTCTCTCCCTCCCTCCCCCTCCTCTATTTCTCTAACCCCTCACTATTCAATATCCAACAGAGAATATTGCACGTTTTACCAATCTTTTGAGGTTCTTCACCAGTTCTTATTTACGATATTATCTCCATTTATATAGCTTTCATTTATTGAAGCGTAAATCTTCCAAATACTCTCTTACTTGCTGGTGGTAAAAAAAAAATTTGGAACATTATACTAGGAGTGGGGAGTCTTGAAGAGCTAGAAAGTGAGTGTGTGTGTGTCTTTCTTGGTGGACGGAGGATTGAGCCACCACCACCACTCCTTGTGTCGACAACACAGATTCAGCGCTCATTGTTATATTTACACAAGGTGATAAATCTATGGGATAATTTAGCGGAAAGGTGTGGTAGAGGCTCGATTCTCCGTACGGCCACCGCGAGAGAGGTAAATGCAACCAGGCTTTTCCTCTGTTTCACATAAATATTAAGTAAATCTAGTTATAGAAGATGTATCTTGAGTTGCTAGCGAGGAAGGCCGCTGTGCTCTTCCCACTACTACCGTATATAC
Organism: Cherax quadricarinatus; assembly: GCF_026875155.1. NCBI lineage: Eukaryota > Metazoa > Arthropoda > Malacostraca > Decapoda > Parastacidae > Cherax > Cherax quadricarinatus. The sequence continues at coordinate 38,938,991 of NC_069410.1, forward strand.
ATCTGTTATCCCAGACCAGTAAGTGAGGTCAAGACCGGGCTGCGGGGGCGCTGACCTATCGAAGGAACTTCAGTAGTGGCTCTGGGGATCATCTTCCCAAGGGCACGGTCTCAGACCAGGCTTCCTACGTTGGAGTGTTTGCTTTCCAACCAGGAAAGACACTCCCCAGAACCACTAAAGGATTACAGATGTACTTTATGCAGTGGTAGTGGGAAGAACGTCGCATCCCTAAATAGGGAGAGAAGGAAGGTAGGAACGGGGAAAGGGGAAAAGGGAAGTGGTAAGAGGGGTGGGGGCCTTTGATCCTTAGGGCAATACGGGGGATTTAGACTGGTTGGGGTTTGTTTGGAGGAGGGAAGACAATGGGAATAAATGGAAAAGGTCACTTTGCCTTTTTATACCGTTTTTCAAGTAGGGAGAGGGGGAGGGGGGGGGGGGGGGGGGGGGGGGGAGGGTGAGAGAGGAGAGAGAGAGAGAGAGAGAGAGAGAGAGGAGAGAGAGAGAGAGAGAGAGAGAGAGAGAGAGAGAGAGAGAGAGAGAGAGAGAGAGAGAGAAATTGAGAGTGAGAGAGAAAGCGGGAGCAGGACAGTGGAATCCAAGCAGATGGCACAAAGGAGAATGTTGTCAGAGGGGGTGAATTTTTCATGCCTACCTCAGTGTCCACACACTCGCATGAAAGACGCAGCTGTAGTGGTGGTGGTGATGCTGGTTAGTAGGCTGCTGGTAGTTAGTGGTTGCTAGGATTGATAATGGTTGTAGTGGTGGTGGTGGTATTACAAATGCTGGTAGTGGCTAGTGGATAGTTGGTTCGGTGTTGGATAGTGATGACCGTGAGTATACAAAAATACGTATGTACATACAACACTCACACACACACACACACACACACACACACACACACACACACACACACACACACAAAGGAACAAATGACACAATCATCCCTTAAAACCAAGAGAAAAATCACATAAAAAAGTATTAGACATGACAACAAAAAACCGTCAAGACAATCACACTGCAAAAGGTTTAACTAAAATGTCACCGAGGTCGCTACAGATCCTCAGGTAAACCTCAAGGTTAAGATTTATAGAAAGTTATTAAAATACGTATCATAATTTCATGACCCCACTGTTTTGTCCCCTAATAATAATAATAATAATAATAATAATAATTAATAATAATAATAATAATTCAGTCAGTGGCACTGAAGCAGGCACACACAGTACCAGGATTGCACTTTCACAGAGGTGTCCTGGGGGAGGGGAGACTGCCTTATACTTAAAACTAACAGAACCGTCTCACAGAAAAAATTCCTGTTCTAAAAGTGGTGAGAGAGGTGCACTTGTTGCTGAGATGTGTACGTGCTGCTGAAAGGTTCAGGTGCTACTGAGAGGTGCACGTGCTGCCGAGATGCACACGTGCTACTGAGATGTGCACGTGCTACTGAGATGCGCACGTGCTACTGAGATGTGCACGTGCTACTGAGATGTGCACGTGCTACTGAGATGCGCACGTGCTATTGAGATCATCAACTCCACCGAGTTTGTTCATTCCTCCAGTAAGAAAGAATCGATCCCATGTGGTCTGGTGTGATTCGATTCCTGCTCCAGGAAGATCTTATTCTGACTGTGAAGCCACCAGCACCCATTATTGACTTTGTAATGAGCCAAGAATTACTGTATCGAACAGCCGAGTTGAGTATTCCTAGCAGAAGAGTTAATAATTCCACAGTCACCAGTGAATGTAGCTGTATCTTTTGTAGATACTCGCTCAGATCGTCCTCAGTCAAGGCATGTGTTAGCCATCGCAGAAGAGTTCGATCCACCCAAAGATGATAACCATTCTGCATATGTAAATCTTACCCTCGCAGAGTTGGGTTTAAATGTAAACAGCCTGTATAATTAGATGTCAGAGATGAATGAAATTGTTAACTGTGTGTCTTGTTATTAGCTGATCAGTTTTTCAGAAATTTTTAGTGTTCACTTTCCCTCCGAATTCTGAGAACTTAGCAATACTGATCTGTGCGCGCCAGATTTGCCTTCCTGTTAATTACTTTCACTTTGTAAATACATTTATTCTTCCTCAGAATCTGTAGAGTGCATGAATACAGATCGATCGATCAATTCCATCCTTATTGTACAATGATTTGTTCTTATAAGTCGTAATGCATTACGTTAAAACTCATTACGTTAACATCCATTATGGTACCATCCATTAGTTCTAAGTTACATATGTCTTCGTTATTGTATAGAATCAGCCCAGAACCACCTGCCTGTTCAGCCTATAGCATAGTAGTATATGTCGAGACGACATACGTAACATGACCGAGCTGTCAGCATAGTTGCTGATCCCATTACATGTGTTGTATAGCTTATTTGAGTATCATAGTACCATACATATGTTTTATATATGTGATCCCTTACTAGGTCTAGTGACGGTTTGTGTGACGTCACGTGATGCGCATGTGTGCACGAGTACCTCTGTAACTTCCTCAGTCCACGCAGAGGTCTACCCGGCAAGACACGGCAGGTTGGGCCTCCCTTATCACTGTCTAACAATATATAGTGTTACCATCCCACAAGTGTGTATATCTTAACCCCTCGTTATCCCCTTCGAACCCAGGACCAAACCCACTCTCACAGCCACCCCCTCGCAAACCATCCCCCCAAACAACCACCGTCCCCACACAACCCCCGTCACACCACAACCCGTCCCCACCACTACCATCAAAAACCGCCGTCACCACCACGATCCCCCACACCATACACCACAATACATCACACACAAATCACCTCATACCACACACCACAATACATCACGCCAAAACCACATCACCACCAAAACACCCCTCAAAACCCAATCACCCTCACAACCATCACCACAACCTCACCACCACAACTTTCACCTCACAACACCATCACAATCATCACCCAAAACACCTCACACATCACCTCAAACATCACCCTCACAACAACATCACCTCACAACCATCACCACAAACCAAACATCACAAACCATCACCCTCAAACCAACATCACAACCATCACCCACAACCCCCCTCACAAACATCACCCTACAACATCATAACCAAATCACCCCTAAAAACATCAAACCACAACCCACCGACAATCATTACGAATCAACAGTTGCAAATATAACAGTTGTAGTAGTAAAAAAAAACCCTTCTTATATCTCCCCCTCTTCTCTCTCCTCTTCCTCCATCTCCCCTCTATACCCCCCTCTTCTCATTTCTCACTTCTCCCTATATCCTCCCCTTCTTCTCCTCCTTCTCACTCTCCTCTATATCCTCCCCCTCTTCTCTCCTCTTCCCTCACTTCTCCTCTATACCTCCCCCTCTTCTCTCTCTCTTCCTCACCTTCCTCTAATCTCCCCTTTCTCTTCTCTTCTCACTCTTCCTCTATATCTCCCCTCTTTCTCTCTCTTCTCCACTCTTCCTCTATATCCTCCCCCTCTTTCTCTCCTCTTCTCCACCTTCTCTAATCTCCCCTTCTCTCTCCCCTTTCCCTCCACTCTCTCTCTTTTCCTCCCCTTTCTCTCCCTCCTCACTCTCCTCTATATCCTCCCTCTTTCTTCCTCTTCCTCCACTCTTCTTAAAATTCCCCTCTTTCTCTCTCTTCCTCCACTTCCTCTAAATACCCTCCCTCTCTTTCTCTCCTCCTTCTCCACTCCTTCTTATCCTCCCCTCTTCTCTTCCCCTTCCTCCATTCCTCTATATCCTCCCTCTTTCTCCTTCTCACTCTCTCCTCTATATCCCCTCTCTTCTCTCTCCTCCTTCCTCCACTCTCTCCTCTAATATCCTCCCCTCTTCTCTCTCCTCCTTCCTCACTCTCTCCTCTATATCTTCCCTCTCTTCTCTTCTTCCCACTCTCTCCTCTATATCCTCCCCTCTCTTGTCTCTCCTCCTTCCCCCCTCTTCCTCTATATCCTCCCCTCTCTTCTCCTTCCTCCACTCTCTCCTCTATAACCTCTCTCTTCCTCTCCTTCCTCCATCTCTCCTCTATATCCTCCCCTCTCTTCTCTCTCCTCCTTCCTCCACTCTCTCCTCTATATCCTCCCCCTCTTCTCTCTCCTCCTTCCTCCACTCTCTCCTCTATATCCTCCCTCTCTTCTCTCTCCTCCTTCCTCACTCTCTCCTCTATACCTCCCCTCTCTCTTTCTCTCCTCCATCTCCTTAACCTCCCCTCTCTTGTCTCTCGTTCCTCACTTCCCCTCTATACCTCCTCTTTCTCTCTCCTCCTCGCAGTCTCTCCTCTATATCCTCCCCTCTCTTCTCTCTCCTCCTTCCTCCACTGTCTCCTCTATATCCTCCCCTCTCTTCTCTCTCCTCCTTCCTCCAGCTCTCTCTATATCCTCCCCTCTCTTCCTCTCCTCTTCCTCCACTCTTCCTCTATATCCTCCCCTCTCTTCTCTCTCCTCCTTCCTCCATCTCTACTTCTATATCCTCCCTCTCTTCTCTCTCCTCCTTCCTCCACTCTCTCCTCTATACCCTCCCTCTCTTCTCTCTTCCTTCCTCCACTCTCTCTCAAACTCCCCTTTCTTCTCCTATTCCTCCACCTTCCTCTTCTCCCTCTCTTCTCTTCCTCCGCCCTCACTCTCTATTCTATATCCTCCCCTCTCTTCTCTCTCCTCCTTCCTCCAGTCTCTCCTCTATATCCTCCCCTCTCTTCTCTCTCCTCCTTCCTCCACTCTCTCCTCTATATCCTCCCCTCTCTTCTCTCTCCTCCTTCCTCCAGTCTCTCCTCTATATCCTCCCCTCTCTTCTCTCTCTTCGTTCCTCCACTCTCTCCTCTATCCCCTCCCCTCTCTTCTCTCTCCCTCCTTCCTCCACTCTCTATCTATATCCCCCCCTCTCTTCTCTCTCCTCCTTCTCCACTCTCCCCTCTATATCCTCCCCCTCTTCTCTCTCCTCCTTCCTCCACTCTCTCCTCTATATCTTCCCCTCTTTCTCTTTCTTCCACTCTCTCCTCTATATCCTCCCCTCTCTTGTCTCTCCTCCTTCCTCCGCTCTCTCCTCTAATCCTCCCCTCTCTTGTCTCTCCTTCCTCTCCTCTCTTCTCCTTCCTCTCCTCCCTCCTCTCTTCTCCTTCCTCTCCTCCCTCCTCTCTTCTCCTTCCTCCCTTCTCTTTTCTTTTCTCCTTCCTCCCCTCTCTTCTTTCTCCTCCCCCTTCCATCTATTCTCTTCTATCCCCATCTTCTGCAATTATTACATTACTATTTTTCATGGGTTAGCACCAAACCCGTACGGATCACACAGCTCCCAGTGGAATGGGAGGCAACCAAGTTCAATCCGAGTAACTGGAGAAGTTCAATTCCCTAGATCAAGAGCCCCTCACCTCTCCATCATCATGGCATCCCCCCCCACAAAGGGTAATCTTCCCCTCCCCCTCCCCACCCCTCCCCCTTCCCTCTCCTCTCCCCTATTTTAGTAAATATAATTTTTGAATAAAACATTTAACATAATTTGCCCAAAAAAATAATTTGTAATTATTTAAACTTCATTACAATGGAAAAAAGCCGCTTAATAAAATAAAAAAAATCTAAATAAAATATTCAATAATTAGATTTAATTTAATCGGGAGGAATTATCATTATTGTTATTATTATTATTATTTCACTTATCATTTATTAGCTCTTATTACTGCTGTCAATATTATTTATTATAATTAGCTATTGCTACTACTACAACGTGAAAGCGCTAAACCCGAAGGGGCCACACAGCGCCTGGAGAATGGGAGGAAATCGCATTTCAGTCATTGAAAAGGATGGAAGTGGGGGAAGAGGTAACTCGTGTTCCTTGGACCAAGATCCCATCACCGCCTAAGGAGAGGGAATGAACCGCCTATTATATACTTAGGGAAGACGCTCTGTACACGATTTATCAGCTCGAAGTGAAACCCAGACCACCTGACACGTTCCTAGAAGCGCACACAAAATGTTTATGTATAGTATATAAGTATATGTCGTGCCGAATATGTAAAACTTGCGATTTGGGCTAAAATAGCAACATTCTTCTTGCCGAATAAGGCAAGCGAAAATTTATGTATGCAATAATTTCGCAAAAATCATTCTGAACCTAACGAAAAAAAATGTATTTCATTTTTTTTATTAAATTATTGTAAACTTGTTTAAAATATATTTAGTTGGATTAGGCTAAATTAAATTGTGCTTGTTTTAATAAGGTTAAGTAAGTTTTCCAATTTTTATTGGGTACAAAATTATTTATATTTATAACATAAATGAAAAAAATATACCTTTTAACATTTTATATATATATATATTTTATATATAAATATATATTATATTATATATATAATTATATATATTATATATAAAAAATATATATTAAGACTGAAAATTAGTCTGAGTATTAGTATTGTATTAGACTGAAATTATTTCTGAGTTCACGACGGCCACGAAATGTACTCGCTCAGGAAAACACGCCTAGTCCTACTGGGTACCTGGTGTTTGAGAATTGATGGTTCAATGGTTAGAGCAATGCTTACTTTACACTGTTCTCACGGAACGGGACATGTTGTCGCAGGATCGAACTCCGGCTAGCCGCAGTTCTGTTAATGATATGTGCATCTCTCAGAATCTATACAACAATGGAAGGACAAAGAGAGATTCTTTGTAAATACATCGATAGGTACATATCTCTCAGTGTATATACATCGAGACGTCTCTCTCTCTCAGATTATATACACCATGAGGTATCTACAGAAACCGTGGAGTGTATCTATGTATATACAGTGAGAGTTGCGTATCTCCCATTATGTATGCACTGAAAGGTGTGTATGTCCCATTATATATACACTGAGAAGTGTATATTTCCCAGTATAGGGATGCGTATCTCTCTCTATCTTTATGTGTGATATATATATATATAATAAATATATATAATATATATATATATATATATATATATATATATAATATATATATATAATATATAAATATATATAATGTCGTGCCGAATATATAAAACTGGTCAATTAGCACGAACTCATTTTAAATTAAGTCCTTTCTAAAATTTTCTCTTATACGTTTAAAGATACAGTTTTTCATTAATGTTAATGTGAAAAATTTTAATTTTGGACCAAAAGAATCTTAGAAAACTTACCTAACCTTATTATAACAAGAACAATTTATTTTAGCATAACCCAACTAAATATATTTTAGATTTGTTTACAATAATTTAATACTAAACAAACACAGTGAAATATGTTTTTTTCGTTAGGTTCAGAATGATTTTGGCGAAATTATTGCATACACAAATTTTCACTTGTCGTATATGGCAAGATGAGCGTTGTTATTTAAGCCAAGATCGCAAGTTCTGCCTATTCGGCACGACATGTGTGTGTGTGTAGTGTGTGTATATATATATATATATAATATATATATATATATATATATATATATATATATATATATTTTTTTCAACAAGTCGGCCGTCTCCCAACGAGGCAGGGTGACCCAAAAAAGAAAGAAAATCCCAAAAAGAAAAATACTTTCATCATCATTCAACACTTTCACCACACTCACACATTATCACTGCTTTGCAGAGGTGCCCAGAATACAACAGTTTTAGAAGATATACGTATAAAGATACACAACATATCCCTCCAAACTGCCAATATCCCAACCACTCCTTTAAAGTGCAGGCATTGTACTTCCCATTTCCAGGACTCAAGTCCGACTATATGAAAATAACCGGTTCCCTGAATCCCTTCACTAAATATTACCCTGCTCACACTCCAACAGATCGTCAGGTCCCAAGTACCATTCGTCTCCATTCACTCCTATCTAACACGCTCACGCACGCTTGCTGGAACCCACAAAACCTCCTTTACCCCCTCTCTCCAACCCTTTCGAGGACGACCCCTACCCCTCCTTCCTTCCCTATAGATTTTATATGCTTTCCATGTCATTCTACTTTGATCCATTCTCTCTAAATGACCAAACCACCTCAACAACCCCTCTTCTGTCCCTCTGACTAATACTTTTATTAACTCCACACCTTCTCCTAATTTCCACACTCCGAATTTTCTGCATAATATTTACACCACACATTGCCCTTAAACAGGACATCTCCACTGCCTCCAACCGTCTCCTCGCTGCTGCATTTACCACCCAAGCTTCACACCCATATAAAGAGTGTTGGTACTACTATACTTTCATACATTCCCTTCTTTGCCTCCATAGATAACGTTTTTTGACTCCACATATACCTCAACGCACCACTCACCTTTTTTCCCTCATCAATTCTATGATTAACCTCATCCTTCATAAATCCATCCGCCGACACGTCAACTCCCAAGTATCTGAAAACATTCACTTCTTCCATACTCCTCCTCCCCAATTTGATATCCAATTTTTCTTTATCTAAATCATTTGACACCCCATCACCTTACTCTTTTCTATGTTCACTTTCAACTTTCTACCTTTCCACACATTCCCAAACTCATCCACTAACCTTTGCAATTTTTCTTTAGAATCTCCCATAAGCACAGTATCATCAGCAAAAAGTAACTGTGTCAATTCCCATTTTGAATTTGATTCCCCATAATTTAATCCCACCCCTCTCCCAAACACCCTAGCATTTACTTCCTTTACAACCCCATCTATAAATATATTAAACAACCATGGTGACATTACACATCCCTGTCTAAGACCTACTTTTACCGGGAAGTATTCTCCCTCTCTTCTACACACCCTAACCTGAGCCTCACTATCCTCATAAAAACTCTTTACAGCATTTAATAACTTACCACCTATTCCATATACTTGCATATATATGCAGCGAGAGGTGCGCATCTCCCATTATACATACTACACCGAGAGATGCGTATTTCCCAGTATATATACACCTAGAGGTATGCATCTCTCAGTGCATATACATAGCAGGGTATCCCCCAGTATAAATTCACACTGATAGGTGTGTATTTCCTATTTCCACAGCATTTGATAATACTAGCAAGAATAGTGCTTCTCCTTGAATAATAATAATAATAAAAAAGCTATTATTGTTATTAAGACTAATTAGGATATGGATGGGTAATGTATGGAAATGGATGGATAATGTCAGGTTAAATGGAGATCATTTTTGAGTATGGAAGATTCTCTCTCTCTCTCTCTCTCTCTCTCTCTCTCTCTCTCTCTCTCTCTCTCTCTCTCTCTCTCTCTCTCTCTCTCTCTCTCTCTCTCTGCGCCCTACTCCTCTCCCCTTCCCGCTCCTCTCCCCCTCCCACTTCATGTCAATGATCTAAACGCAATTAAAATACGCTTTATAGGGATGGGACGAGTGAAGGGGATTGATGGTATAAGCGATCACACATTCACAGTTGATTGAAAAGTGGAGAGGCGAGGCCAGGAGCTGAAGCTCGACTCCCCTACAGACGGAGGCCAGTGAGCGTGTGCGCACTCTCACCCACACACCTGGATACAAAATGTTTGGTCAGTGAGAGCCAGCACGAATTCAGAGGAAGAAACTGTCTGGCGAACCTAATGGAGTTGTATAATACAATTACTGAAATAAAGCAAAAGAGAGAGAGAGAAGGATGGGTGGACTCACCGCCCTGGACTGCAGGAAAGCAACTGAGATGATTGCTCACCGGACTGATGTACCATCATATTTTAGCAGTATTTTGCATCAGTGAATGTCTATATTGTGACCAGTAAGGACTCCAACCTGAGGTGGAAATTGAGAGAGCGAACTTAGTAATGTGTCTGGTGTGTCACTGGAGAGTAGATTGATGGGTCATCTTCCATTATCTACATGGCTAATTAAGGAGGGGCCAGCTGTCTCAAATCAAGGTTAGAATGTTGGTCTTGTTTCCTCTGCTAGCAAGAAATGTTGAACTGGAGTTTGAGGCGCTAGCTAGAAAAGGGGTTAATAGAACTGTTAAAAAAAATGAAAGACAGAGCTGGATTGGGATCCAGAGATGGAAGGGCTTAGCGGGTCGGGAGAGTGGAGAGCATATAAGCAAGAGAGTAAGCCGAATACGAGTACCCGAATCAATGAGATGACAATTGGCACCCCTATTATACCGGTAATATTGTTCCATTTCTTTATGAAGAGTACTTGAATTATATTCAGTTTAGTAATTAAGTTAAAGAATCTTTCTTAGGGAATATAGTTAGCCTAATGTGTAATCTCCTGTAATAATCGAAGTGTCCAGTAAATTGGTAAAAATATTCATAAAGTTTTCTCTAACCCTCCTCTTCTTGATCCACCAATTTCCAGTTTGATCCCTTTATTACACTAAAATGGATAACTCACAGACTCATGTACTTACACTTAGCCTACTCTCTTGCCTATATATTCTCCATCCCAGTAGTCTTTTAAGCTCTGTAGCTCTCAGTCAAGTTCTGTCCTTCGTTCCTTACCAGTTACCGTGAAACCCTCTACTGCTTCCAAAGTTCCAGATCAGCATTTCCTAAACAGCAGAGGAGGTGAGACCAACAGTCATAATAGCCCGAGAACTAAGATATGTACTGATAAATCATTAAAGCAACTAAAAATGACATATCTGCAAGAGGACTAAAGAAGACGTACCTTTCAAGGCTAAGGACTGATAAGAGGAGGTAATGAAATGACTACTACTGCTGCCTACAGTTTTATATCGTTTACATTCAACTTAAGAAGCCTGTTGTGCAGGCAAAAGTCTTCGGAAATAAATGCACCCAAGAGCTGCATTTGTGTTTTAGTCATCAAGACGTGATTACGACATACAAGATAATCAGAAGAAATGGATATTAATGAAACGGGCAGGGACAGGATTTTCGAAATGCGATCACCAGGTAAACATTTGAGTTACTAGGAGGTTGGGATTTTTTTTCAACCTCAGGGAAGCAGAGAAGTGGAACGAACTGGATGTGGAAGCGGTGAAGGCAAACTCTAAACCTAATTTTAAGGATAACTAAAGTGTAATGAACATTTATCAATGCTCAGTAATAACCCACAAGGAAACAAAAACACAGGAGGTTGCTTCATCTGTATATTTCGACCCCCTTCTGGGAAGAGGATCCCAGTGTTTGTCTCCTTAAGAGTAGGTATAATAGAGATCAAGACTCCAGAAACGTATAATGCCAGTTGAAAAACCTTAATAGGTGAGGCCAAGAACCAGGACCTTCACTCCTGAAAACACAAATCAGCGAGTACACGCATACACGCAATTATATGTATGAAGCATATGCTCTCTCTGTCTGTCTCTCTCTCTCTCTCTCTCTCTCTCTCTCTCTCTCTCTCTCTCTCCCTCAGATAAACCAGCGAGAATTTCGCGAGGGAAGCGTGAGGGATATACCGATTCAGACCGAGTCGTAATAGATGCAAATTAAAAGCGCACACTCAGATGGCCGGTTCAAAATCTTACTATCAATTTCCCTTGCAGATCTCCAGCCTCTCACCCGGACCTGACAGCTCAGCAGAGTAAGAGGAGGAGAGGGAGAGAGAGGGAGAAAGAGGGAGAGAGAGAGGGGGAGAGGGGGAGAGAGAGAGGGAGAGAGAGGGGGAGAGAGAGAGGGGGAGAGAGAGGGGGAGAGAGAGGGGGAGAGAGAGGGGGAGAGAGAGAGGGGGAGAGAGAGGGGGAGAGAGAGGGGGAGAAAGAGGAGGGAGAGAGAGGAAGAGAAGGGGAGAAAGAGAGGGGAGAGAGAGAGAGGGGGGAGAGGAAGAGAGGGGGAAAGCGAAAGAGAGGGGAAGAGAGAGAGAGAGAAAGAGCTAGTACAGTGTAAATGGCCTTCTCTGTGGAAAGAGGCAAATGTAGTCCCTGTTTACAAACAGAAGAGCAGAGCAGAAATCAGCAACTACAGACCAGTGTCACTGCTGTCAATCACTGGCAAGATCCTTGAGACAATAATCTCAAGACAAATGACAGAGTTTTTTGACTACTACTCACTACTTTGTGACAGTTAATATGGCTTCAGGAAAGGTTACTCTGCTGCTGATCTGTTGTTAAACCTCTCCACTAAGTGGCACCAGTCACTGGATGAATCCAAAGTCAGCTGTGTGGTAGCACTGGACATTGCTGGTGCTTTCGACCGAGTATGGCACCAGGGCCTCTTGGCAAAATTGCAAGCACTGGGAATTCCAGGCTCAACGCTACGTCTCCTCAGTGATTACCTTCAGAGTAGATCTATAATGGAACAGAATCAGCAAGTGTTCCACAGGGAAGTGTGCTGGGACCATTGTTATGGAATGTCTACTTCAATGACCTTCATCTCATCCCAGAATCCCATGCATATGCAGACGACTGTACTTTGACATTTATTTATCCAAGAGAAGAAATGCCAGCTGCTCTAAACTACATCAATCACCAGCTAAGAGCTCTATCAGCTTGGGGAAACCGATGGCAAGGTAACATTTGCACCTTAGAAAACACAAATGATGATGGTCTCTAGGCACCATGATGGTAATGCCCTAGCAGTAGTAAGTATGAATGGGAGAGTGTTGGTATCTGAGGAAGAAGTTGATATCCTTGGGATGAAATTTGACTCCAAACTGACCATGAAGAACCACGTTGTAAATCTTGCAAACAAGGCAGCCAGGAAGCTTACAGCACTTCGACGTATTTCGCATCTGCTCGACAGTAGGGGTTGCAAGATTCTGTATGAGGCACAAGTACGCTCACACCTTGAGTATGCTCCACTTTCTTGTTTGCCTGCACCCCCCTCTCATCTGCGATTGCTTGATAGAGTAGAGAACAGAGCAAGACGTCTCATCTCTCGCTTTGACCCAACTTAGATAGATCTGTCATTTCAACAGAGATTTCAACACAGGAAGGGTGTGGGTGGCCTTACTGTTATGTACAAGGCCAACACTGTCAAAGTACCAAACTTGGATCCACTTCGAGGACAATGAGTAGCAAGCTTCTATACCACAAGACGGGCAGAAAGCAGCAACTTCACTCTGGCTGTACCCTTCTCCAGAACATCACTTCATCTGAGATCATTTATCCCCAGGACGACTCGAATCTGAAACACATTCGTACATCATGATGATGTCAACGACATAAAGTCAGTTGATCAAATGAAAATGCTGGCCCACAGATGGCTCCAACTTGATCCTGGGCCCTGCTTATATGTCTCACAACAATAAAAATACTTTCAAATGAGCTGATGTTGGTAACAGCTCTTAGCTTGTCAATAAAGCTAGGGATCCTTAACCTGTCCTTGTGAAACCCTGTGTAAAAAAAAAAAGAGATCAGGTGTTAGGAACACTCCAGCGCGCTTTAAGTTTCTTGGCTGCTACTAGCAAAGGCTCGGTACATATTTCTTCATAGCCACTGTAGAGTCAAATTTCACCAGCAGGATATCCACTTCATCGCTGAGTGCAAAGTCTCATCTTCCATTCAGATCTTGCTTCTAGCTGCCAGGTTTACTGCAGAAAAGTAACGTCAGGGCTTCCCAAGGCAATTCGCAAGATGGACCTCTTGTTCAAATGAGAAAAGAACGATGGAGACAAGGAAATAAGCGAGAGTGGATCTAGAGACAAGAATGAGAGAAGAGAGAGAGTGGAGAGGAGAGAGAGAGGACAGCGAGAAGTAAGCTTCTATAATACAAGACGGGCAGAAAGCAGCAACTTCACTCTGGCTGTACCCTTCTCCAGAACACCACTTCAATGAGATCATTTATCCCCAGGATGACTCAAGTCTGGAACACATTCGTACAGCATTATGATGTCAACGAGATCAAGTCAGTTGATCAGATGAAAATGCTGGCCCACAGATTGCTCCAACTTCATCCTGGTCCCTACATGTCTCATAACAATAAAAATGCTTTCAAATGAGCTGATGTAGGTAACAGCTTTTAGCTTGTCAATAAAGTTAGGAATCCTTAATATGTAAACAGCTTGTCAATAAAGCTAGGGATCCTTAATCTAACCTTGTCAAACCCTGTGTAAAAGAGAGAGAGAGAGAGAAGAGAGAGAGAGAGAGAGAGAGAGAGAGAGAGAAATACTAGGGAAGGCTTGTAAATGAGCTGTGGTGGGTAACAGCTATAAGCTTGTAAATAAAAATAGGAACCCGTATTCTTACTTAGCCTGGGGAATGGTAGACAATCAGATTCCATATAAGGAAACAAAGACTACTTCCAGTCCTTTGAATCAAGAGCCCATCGCCGGCATTAAGGCACCTCCCACCCAGCAGGAATCAATTTCAACGAGAACTTTCCTCTGCACTTTGTTTGCAAATTTCTTCTCTGTTTATCCTCCGAGTGTGACTGTTTTAAGTAAATTTACGAAAGGTACAGCAAAATGCGTCCCCGACCTTTTTTGCAAATATTACGGCACAACATTCAACCTTCCTTCACTTGAAAAGGACCCTCATCTAAGAACAAAAGTATGTTTACTCTTGATAGATTAGCAGCAATAGGTAAGGTTAAATATAACGTCTAACAATTTGAAGATGTCAAGGTAGGTTTTACGGGGTAACTGTAAACTCCTCTGACTGGAACTTTACACTACAGTGGGTTGCCCACATCCCCACGTTGTTAATGTTTTGACGAGCACAGTTGCCAAAATCAAGTGCTGTATTCTTGCTTGTGTGACTACGAAGGTTGTGGCCGAAATATATTGACTCAATCCCTATACAATAAGAAGACGTGATGCAAAGTTCACGGAAGTGCACGTTTATTCATCACACCGCGTCACCCGGTGACCCCGCGAGGTCACCCAGTACCACCCATCCACAAGCTGCACCACCCATCCACAAGCAGCACCACCCATCCACAAGTTGCACCACCCATCTACAAGTTGCACCACTCATCCACAAGCAGCACCACCCATCCACAAGTAGCACCACCCATCCACAAGCAGCACCACCCATCTACAAGTTGCACCACCCATCCACAACCTGCACCACTCATCCACAAGCAGCACCACCCATCCACAAGTTGCACCACCCATCCACAAGCAGCACCACCCATCCACAAGCAGCACCACCCATCTACAAGTTGCACCACCCATCCACAAGCAGCACCACCCATCCACAAACAGCACCACCCATCCACAAGCCGCACCACCCATCCACAAGCTGCACCACCCATCCACAAGCTGCACCACCATCCACACGCTGCACCACACCATCCACACGCTGCACCACCCATCCACAAGCCGCACCACCATCCACAAGCTGCACCACCCATCCACAAGCTGCACCACCCATCCACAAGCTGCATCATCCATCCACAAGCTGCACCACCCATCCACAGCGCACCACCCTCCACACGATCACCATCCACAAGCTGCACCACCCATCCACAAGCCGCCACCACCCATCCACAAGCCGCACCACCATCCACAGCCGCACCCCACACCACCACATCCACAAGCCGCACCACCCATCCACAAGCCGCACCACCATCCACAAGCCGCACCACCCATCCACAAGCCGCACCACCCATCCACAAGCAGCACCACCCATCCACAAGCCGCACCACCATCCACAAGCAGCACCACCCATCCACAAGCCGCACCACCCATCCACAAGCCGCACCACCCATCCACAAGCTGCACCACCATCCACAAGCCGCACCACCCATCCACAAGCTGCACCACCCATCCACAAGCCGCACCACCCATCCACAAGCTGCACCACCCATCCACAAGCCGCACCACCCATCCACAAGCTGCACCACCCATCCACAAGCCGCACCACCCATCCACAAGCTGCACCACCCATCCACAAGCAGCACCACCCATCCACAAGCCGCACCACCCATCCACAAGCCGCACCACCCCATCCACAGCTGCACCACCATCCACAAGCAGCACCACCCATCCACAAGCTGCACCACCCATCCACAAGCAGCACACACCATCCACAGCTGCACCACCCATCCACAAGCAGCACCACCCATCCACAAGCAGCACCACCCATCCACAAGCTGCACCACCATCCACAAGCAGCACCACCCATCCACAGCCGCACCACCCATCCACAAGCTGCACCACCATCCACAAGCAGCACCACCCATCCACAAGCCGCACCACCCATCCACAAGCCGCACCACCCATCCACAAGCAGCACCACCCATCCACAAGCCGCACCACCCATCCACAAGCCGCACCACCCATCACAAGCAGCACCACCCATCCACAAGCAGCACCACCCATCCACAAGCCGCACCACCCATCCACAAGCAGCACCACCCATCCACAAGCTGCACCACCCATCCACAAGCTGCACCACCATCCACAAGCTGCACCACCCATCCACAAGCAGCACCACCCATCCACAAGCCGCACCACCCATCCACAAGCAGCACCACCCATCCACAAGCAGCACCACCCATCCACAAGCAGCACCACCCATCCACAAGCCGCACCACCCATCCACAAGCCGCACCACCCATCCACAAGCAGCACCACCCATCTACAAGCCGCACCACCCATCCACAAGCCGCACCACCCATCCACAAGCAGCACCACCCATCCACAAGCCGCACCACCATCCACAAGCCGCACCACCCATCCACAAGCAGCACTACCATCCACAAGCAGCACCACCATCCACAAGCCGCACCACCCATCCACAAGCAGCACCACCCATCCACAAGCTGCACCACCCATCCACAAGCCGCACCACCCATCACAAGCTGCACACCCATCCACAAGCAGCACCACCATCCACAAGCCGCACCACCCATCCACAAGCAGCACCACCCATCCACAAGCAGCACCACCCATCCACAGCAGCACCACCCATCCACAAGCCGCACCACCCATCCACAAGCCGCACCACCCATCCACAAGCAGCACCACCCATCCACAAGCCGCACCACCATCCACAAGCCGCCCACCCATCCACAAGCTGCACCACCCATCCACAAGCCGCACCACCCATCCACAAGCCGCACCACCCATCCACAAGCCGCACCACCCATCCACAAGCCGCACCACCCATCCACAAGCCGCACCCCCATCCACAAGCCGCACCCCCCATCCACAAGCCGCACCCCCCATCCACAAGCCGCACCACCCATCCACACGTCGCACCACCCATCCACAAGCCGCACCCCCATCCACAAAGCCGCACCACCCATCCACACGTCGCACCACCCATCCACAAGCCGCACCACCCATCCACAAGCAGCACACCCATCCACAAGCAGCACCACCCATCCACAAGCCGCACCACCCATCCACAAGCCGCACCACCCATCCACAAGCAGCACCACCCATCCACAAGCCGCACCACCCATCCACAAGCCGCACCACCCATCCACAAGCTGCACCACCCATCCACAAGCCGCACCACCCATCCACAAGCAGCACCACCCATCCACAAGCAGCACCACCCATCCACAAGCAGCACCACCATCCACAAGCCGCACCACCATCCACAAGCCGCACCACCCATCCACAAGCAGCACCACCATCCACAAGCCGCACCACCCATCCACAAGCCGCACCACCCATCCACAAGCTGCACCACCCATCCACAAGCCGCACCACCCATCCACAAGCCGCACCACCATCCACAAGCCGCACCACCCATCCACAAGCCGCACCACCCATCCACAAGCCGCACCCCCCATCCACAAGCCGCACCCCCCATCCACAAGCCGCACCCCCCATCCACAAGCCGCACCACCCATCCACACGTCGCACCACCATCCACAAGCCGCACCCCCCATCCACACGTCGCACCACCCATCCACAAGCCGCACCCCCCATCCACAAGCCGCACCCCCCATCCACAAGCCGCACCCCCCATCCACAAGCCGCACCACCCATCCACACGTCGCACCACCCATCCACAAGCCGCACCCCCATCCACAAGCCGCACCCCCATCCACAAGCCGCACCACCCATCCACACGTCGCACCACCCATCCACAAGCCGCACCACCCATCCACAAGCCGCACCACCCATCCACAAGCCGCACCACCCATCCACAAGCCACACCCCCCATCCACAAGCCACACCCCCCATCCACAAGCAGCACCACCCATCCACAAGCCGCACCACCCATCCACAAGCAGCACACCCATCCACAAGCCGCACCACCCATCCACAAGCAGCACCACCCATCCACAAGCCGCACCACCCATCCACAAGCCGCACCACCCATCCACAAGCAGCACCACCCATCCACAAGCCGCACCACCCATCCACAAGCCGCACCACCCATCCACACGTCGCACGACTCATGTCAACACCTCGTCTATACAACGTTCATTTCTTAACTCATCGACCTGAGTGTTTCCGCTTGATCTACAACTAGAAAAACTCCCAGCTCAAAAAATATGCATTATTTTACGTTTGTTTAGATTACTAAAAAGTGAATTAACTCAATTTAACACCAATTAACCCATCATTAACCGAAGGTAAACGAGGTAGGGTCAACGAGCCACCAATACTGCCTAATTCGTTGGAAACCCAACGCTCTTTATGTACTGCTGGAAGACTAGTGGAAATTCCAGATCCATTCTATGGAGTACCCGGGACATGCTTGTGACCTGTCTCGAGAGTCTGTTCTCGAAACCCGGCCTGTGGCCAGGCTTTTAAGGCGCTTGCTAGTCAGCCAGGCAGTTGCAGCTGGCAGCCCACTGTCCCACATCCATCACAGCCTGGCTGATCCGGTACTCGGCGGTGGTACTGTCTCAGTCTTCCTAGTGTGTGTGAGCCGAATACAGGATAAATACATCGAGAAGTGAGTATATCTCGGTGTATATTTGTTAATATATGCTTACAAGTATGTTAGTACAACCATGTGCGGTTTATGCCTTTTAATAGAGGGTGAAACGTCTTTTCAGTAAAATAACATTAACTGCATATTGTGAATTAATATAAATAACTGTCAGTCTGGTCAGGTTGACACACTACCTGTATACTGACTTAGAGGGTATTAGAAGTAGCTTATATCTGGTGGTGCACAAGTGACACATAACATTAGTGTCACTTGTGACACACAGCCTTACTGAGTGTCACCTGTGACACAGCCTTACTGAGTGTCACCTGTGACACACAGCCTTACTGAGTGTCACCTGTGACACACAGCCTTACTGAGTGTCACCTGTGACACAGCCTTACTGAGTGTCACATGTGACACACAGCCTTACTGAGTGTCACCTGTGACACAGCCTTACTGAGTGTCACATGTGACACACAGCCTTACTGAGTGTCACCTGTGATGTAGTTTGTAGTTTGTAAACTTAATGAGTTAACTATGATTACGTCACGTCACCTGTCAGTCACTAGCCCGTCACGTCACCTGTCAGTCACATGCACGTCACGTTACCTGTCAGTCACTGCTGCATCACTCACTGTCGTAGTCACAATCTCTAATCATTTTTTCACTGTTTTTTTTGTGGTATACTGTGCTTATTTTTCCTTTTTTCGTAGATACTAGAGAGAGACGGAGAGACAGGCACACAGACAGAGAGACAGAGATACAGAGATACAGAGATACAGGAAGAAACAGAAGGAAGTTTTAAAGACCAGTGATGAATATTTCTCTTTGAGGGTGAATTAGAGATAGAAGAGGGGGTAGAAGAGAAGTGAATTGTGGCCGGGGGGAAGAAAGGGAAGGGAGAGAAGGAAAGGGAAGGGAGGGAAGGAAGGGGAAGAGAGGGAGGGGTGTCAATACTACAATTACTAAGGTAGTTTCTTCCCCCCCCCCCCAAAAAAAAAAAAGTTGAATATATACTTCCTATTTTTTCACCTCCTTATCTTCCCTCTCCCTATCCTTCCTCTGTCTCCCCTCTCCCATTCTTCACCTTCCCCTCCTCCATATTTCTCTTTTCCTTCCCCCCCCGTGTTTCATCCCCTTCACATTCAGGCTCCTGCTTCTCCTTTTCTGCATCCACCTCCACCTCCTCTCCTTTCTCCACATCCTTATACCCTTGCACCTCTTCCTCCTTTTCTCTATTTTCACCCTGATTCTCAACCTCTTTTTTCTCTTCCTCGTCCTCTTCGTCTTCCCCTCCTCCCAGCCCTTTCTACCCCTTTTCGCTCTTCATTTCCCCTTTTTTCCTTTCCCCGTGTTCCTCTTCTCTCTTGCCCATTCTTTCTATGTCATCATCTCCTTTTTCCTCCTGTCCTCTATTCCCCTCCCTCCCTCCTACATTTCCTCCCCCTCTCTACTCTCTCTTTCTGCCCCAACACTGTCATCCTCCCCTTGTCCTTTCTTTTCTCTCTCACCCTCCTCTCTCACCTCCCTCCCTCCCTGCCCCCCCTCTCTCTCTCTCTCTCTCTCTCTCTCTCTCTCTCTCTCTCTCTCTCTCTCTCTCTCCCTCCTCCCCCTCCACGCCTCTGGGAGCCGCTACTTCTGTGCTGATCAATTCCAAAGGCAACTGCTAAATGGTCTCCTACAGGCAATGGAAATTAAGACGATATGTTACGGCTTCTGTCATACATGGCACTTTGCGGCATCTGTCAGGCACATGTTGGACTATGCAACATCAATATGGAACTCGCACCTGATCAAGCATGTTAAGAAGCTGGAAGAAGTGCAGAGGTTAGCAACGAGACTAGTCTCGGATGAGCTGTGAGGGAAGACTGAAGGAGCTAAGCGTGATGACAGAAGGACCAGTGGTGACATGATAACGACGTACAAAATACTGAAAAGAATTGAGAGGGTGGGATGTTCGAGAGGTGGGAAACAGGTATATAAGGGAACGGCTACGGCTGAGCACACAGATGAGTCACACGAATGTTGGTAAATATTTCTTCAGCCTCAGACTAGTCAGAGGTTGAATGACCCGGATAGCCAAGTAATAGAGGCAGGTTCCATACACAGCTTTAAGAATAGATATGATAAAGACTCTCGAAGCCAAGAGAGAAGGAACTCAGTATCGGTCACTTAGAGAGATTGATACTGAGGTAAGTACAAATGGGCGAGTACACAACACACACACACACACACACACACACACACACACACACACACACACACACACACACACACACACACACACACACACTATTTTCATTTGTAGAAACAGTCGAAAATAAAGAAATTTGTGAAGAATAGTGAAACACAAAGTTTAACAGGAGAAAAAAGTGTGTTTACACATTTTAGAGTTTTTTTTTTTTTTTGAGCGAGCCGAGGTGTAGCAAGTGAGCCTCTGCAGCAAGTTAGGGATGGACACCACGTCCCCTTCTGCTGGTGGGAAGGACGGTAGGGGAGGGACGTGAGGGGGGTGAAAGAGAAAGGAGGAGAGGAAGGAATAAGGAAGATGAGAAATGAGGTGGGAGACAGAAAGGAAAGGAGAGAAAGAAAGAGTTGATGAAGGTAACAGCTCTTAGCTTGTAAATAAAGTTAGGAACCTTAACCTAACCTTCCAAAACCCTGTGTAAAATGAGAGAGAGAGAGAGAGAGAGAGAGAGAGAGAGAGAGAGAGAGAACTAACCAGGAGCATCACATCACTGTGTAAAAGTAACATGGCGCCTCCTGAATTCCCCCGTGTAGAGGTCAGGATCAAGAGGAGGACGAGGCGGTGGTGGTCAAGGGTCGCTGGTGTAGGAGCGGGAACGGATAGGGATGTAGGAGGGTGGGAGAAGAGGGGATGAGGGGAGGGGGAAGGCCTGTCTCCTCCCCGCTGATGATCCTATATCTTCCATCATGCTATGACGTCAGCGATGACGTCACCACCTGATGAGGACATAATTCCATCAAGGAAGGTCCTCTCTCGCCCATACCATAGGCACTACCACATACTTCTGGCACTCTCGGCACTCACTGGAATCTCCAGGCGTCACCACATCATGGGCCTACCCTTGGCACTAGACACTTTTAGGCAACACCAAACTTACCGGTAATTAACAGCAGAGGTTCAGTAATTTGGGGAGTGAGGATAGGTAAGGATAGAATGTGGAAAATAGCTAAGTAGAGGGTGATGAGGGGGTAATAAAGGTAAGTGACCCGAACCACTTTGACTCATATTAATAAAGATGTGAGGCGGTGTTCTGCCATAGGCGGTTTTCAGATGTTATTTTGTTGTATGTAAAGTATCAAGAGTAACTGTGGTTTTATCTGACTTGAACATAGATTGGTTCAGGTGGTATCCATTCTTTTAAATCTTCGAGAAGATCGCTCAGAATCTTTGGTCTTGAGAAGTCCTCCTTAGGAATGAGAGGTCAGACTCTGTTGGAGGGACATCCCTTGGGTCCTATGAGGGGTGTATTGATGTAGTCAGTGGTATTACTTGGTTGGGGTGGGTTTTCTCTGTCTGGTATATAGAGTTCTTGCATGGCATATAGCTGTCGCTTTAGTCTGTCCAGCCTGACATTTATTGCGTCGTTCTCCTGTTGGATGTGCAGATCTTCCATTCTGATTATGTTCCTCATTCTGGTGCCTGTGATAAAGCGGAGTGCCTTGTTCTGGACTCTTTGCAGCTATAACATGTTTTTCGTTGTTAGCAACTTGGGTACGCAATAATAATCAAGCATAGGTCTTAACATCATCTTATATAGGTGGTTCTTGATGTGAGAGGGGGCCTTAAACCTGTATAGCTGACTGAGACGGACTTCTAAGCTTATCTTTTTGGTGATGTGTGATATGGAGTGGAGAAAACTGTCGATTTCGTAGCCCAGGAACTTATTCGGGTTTTTGATGGTGATAGGTGTACCTCTGATGGAGATACCTCTGTTGTTTTCAAATGTCGAGGCTTAACTTCAAATGGTGCTGATGATAGCCTTATCTGGAATTGTCGTGATTCTCCATTTCTTCTCCCAGTAGGCTGTTTTT
The DNA here is from genome assembly GCF_026875155.1 of Cherax quadricarinatus. Taxonomy (NCBI): domain Eukaryota; kingdom Metazoa; phylum Arthropoda; class Malacostraca; order Decapoda; family Parastacidae; genus Cherax; species Cherax quadricarinatus. Next base: position 38,961,700 of record NC_069410.1, read on the forward strand.
TGTAATTCCGTATTCATTTTTTCGATCACCCTTTTGTGCCTGTTTTTTCCAGGTGCATGGGTGGATGATACTACATGGATAACATATTCAGGAAATTAGGTAATGATGGTGTCGTATTCAGGTTGGGAGAGGTCATTTACATATATATTGAAGAGAATGGGCTCAGGCACGAACCTTGTGGCATGAACGATTCTGTCGTCTTACAGCTGAAGATAGGGATTATGTTTCTACTTGTTAAGAGTCTGAGAAAGGTCCATTTGTGATCCAAAATGTCGCAAGTTTGAATATGGGGCCGTCGTGCTACAGGCTATCAAAAGTTTCTGTGCATCCCGAGTCCCAATTAGGGCTGTACACGTAGGCTGTCCACGGCATCGAAGAAGATATTAGAGTGTTGGGTTCCCCCGTGTTCTAAAAGCAAGCTGCTTTTCAGCGAAGAGGTGGTTGAAATCCATGTAATAGTTCAGCCAATGAGCGATGATTTTTTCAAAGACTCTGCTGGTGACTTCAAGTTAGGAGACAGGCTTATGTTTGTCTTTACTGGGTTTTTGCAATGAATATTATCTTTGCTGTTTTAAGTTCCATGGGGAAGAATTCAGAGACCAAGATAGCAGTATAGATATTTACCAGAGACATCTTGCAGTTTCGGGGCAGGTACTTTACTGTTATGCCTGATGGGCAATGAGCTATATTTTTCATTCTGCCTATAACTTGGCACATCTCTTCAGGTAATTGGTCTAGTAAGAGGGTGCTCATCTTTCAGAGTAGTTGTGTCAATTAATGGTATTGGTTGGAAGTCTGCCAGATTGTCATCTCTCCATTGGTTAACCCACTGGTAGTGGTTATTGTTGAATCTTTTGCTATCATTGTGTGCGAGAATATTCTCCCACACTTCTAGTAAATTGGCTTGAATCCTGCGCGTCTTCCAGGGTGATACCCACTTCCTCATCGTCTTTGTCGATGAAGGAGTGTTAGATATTGTGTAGGAGTGGACTTTGCCCCCAAGAGCCCAGGTACTCCTAGGAACCCCTTCAGGCACTTAGGCACCCTGAGATGACCCTTGAGCAGCACCTAGTTAGTTTAATATATTATGCACCACATACTCTCGGACCCAAGGACCTTAATGAAAGTAAATTATTTTGACTTTTTGGGGTTATGTACTAGGTAATTTACACTATGTATGGTAATTTACTTAGTTACCCATGGTGTGGAAGGGAGTCAATAGGCACATAATGGGCCCAGGGAACTAGGCCACAAACTAAACAAGTTACAGTGGTAATGGACTATTTACAAGTTTCATCCGGATATTCATAATGAGTTACTTATGGAGAGAAGAATTGGATCACACAAAAAATAAAAAAAACATTACCTTACATTTTAGCAAGTTAATCTTGTAAAAAAAAAAAAAAAACTCAAGTGGTTATACGTTATTTACAGAGGGCCAAGTCAGGGTAATTTTCCAGAATGGTTGGTAATATGCCACTTTGGAGAAAATACTTTGACATTTCTTGAACATTTCTGAGTGAGTTGTCTCTAAATTCATTAATTTTATCATAATGATGCAACGTGTGAAAATTGTCCATCTGTTAAAGTTACATTTAGTTTGATCTACATCATCTGGTGGTACCTCTGCATCCTGATACGGCCCCTAAGAAACACCTAAGTACCTTGAGACGACCCCTGAGCAGCTCCTAGGCATCCTGAAACGACCCTTAAGCACCTAATTAAACACAACACTGAACCCGAGAATGTCTAAAGGTTTCAACAATTCTGGCACCACAACCATGTCAGCAAAGCTACAGTAAGACAGCCAGAGCTTCAACTCACGACGGCACCCAGAGTACACACAAGAAACTTTACCACAACACTCAGGACACACACAGGTACATAACTATTTTTATTATTTACTCAGGTGAAGAACTAAATCCGTGTGGGGTCATTCAGCTTAAGGAATAGTGAGGGCTCGTCCCCCCCCCCGTCCCCCCGTAAACGAAGGGAAAACGAGGAACAAATCAAGGAAACACACATGACATTTAAATAAAGAAAACAGAGACGTGAAAAGAGAGGAGATGACACAGCAAAGGAAAAGTCATGCCATTATATCTTCAAAGCTGGGTCCAGAAGCTAGAGCTCACATACACACACACACACACACACACACACACACACACACACACACACACACACACACACACACACACACACACACACACTACTGCAGCATATGGGCGCTTGGCAAACCTGAGAATAGCATTTCGACATCTAAGGAGTCATCCAACGTTTTAACTACTGGGAACGCCTGGAAGCACTTGACTTGTACTCACTGGAGCGCAGGCGAGAGATACATCATAATCTATACCTGGAAGGTCCTGGAGAGACTGGTCCCTAAGCTGCACACAAAAATCACTCCCTACGAAAGCAAAAGACTTAGCAGGCGATGTAACATTCCCCCAGTGAAAAGTAGGGGACGCCACTGGTACACTAAGAGAAAACACAATAAGTTTCCGGGACCCAAGACTGTTCAACAGCCGCCCACCAGCCATAAGGGGAATTACCAACAGACCCCTGGTTGTCTTCAAGAGGAAGCTGGACAGATATCTAAAGTCACGACCGGATCAGCCCGGCTGTGGTTCGTACGTTGGACTACGTGCGGCTAGTTGTAGCAGCCTCCATGATCAGGTCCTGATCCACCAGGAGGCCTGGTCATGGACCGGGCCGCGGGAACGTTGATCCCCGGAGTGCCGTCCAGGTAGATAGACACCGTGTACGTTAAGCCCATACTGGAGTATGAAGGACCAGTATGGAACCCACACCTAGTCAAACACTAGAGAAAGTGCAAAAGTTTGCAACAACACTAGTACCGGAACTGAGGGGTATGTCTTACGAAGAGAGTTTAAGGGAACTCAACCTGATGACATTAGAGGTTAGGAGGGATAAGGGGGACATGATAACGACGTATAAAATACTGAGAGGCATTGACAAGGAGGACAGGGATCGAATGTTTCAGAGATGGAACACTGGGATAAGGGGCCAGAAGTGGAAGTTGAAAATCCAGACGAGTCATAGGGATGTTAGAAATTATTTCTTTAGCCTTAAAGTTGTCAGGAAGTGGAATAATCTGGAGAGTGTAGTGGTTGCAGGATCCATACATAGCTTTAAGAAAAGGTATGATAAAGGTCTAGGTGCGGGCGAGTGACCTAGAATCGACCAGCGGAGAGGCGGAGCCAGGAGCTATGAATCGATCATTGCAACCACATAAAGGAGAACACACAAACCCACCACCCACAACCCCCACACCACCCTACACCCACACACACACCACCCCTCCACCCACAACACACACCCTCCACCACACCCCTACCCCCACACACACACCACCTCCACCCACACACACACACACACCCTCCACCCACACACACACACACACCCTCCACACACAACACACACACGCACACACACAAAGCAGTACCACAAGAAGGACTGAACAAACTCGTTAACTAGGGAAAAACAAACGACTCCAGCGAACACAATATCCCTCTCATCCCTCCTTCCCTCTCTCCCACCTCTCATCCTCTCTTTCCCCCCCTCTCATCCCTCCCTCTCTCCCACCCCTCATCCCTCCCTCCCACCCTCTAATCCTTCCCTTCCTCCCCCCCTCTCATCCCTCCCTCCCCTCCATCCTCTCATCCTCCCACCCTCTCGTCCCTCCCTCCCACCCTCTCATCCCTCCCTCCCCGCTCATCCTCCCTCCCTTCCTCCACCATCCCTCCCTCCTCCCACCCTCTCATCCCTCCCTCCCACTCATCCCTCCCTCCTCCCTCCAGTGCTTCCTTTCATTTTCTTTCTTCCTTCCCTGTCATCTTCCCTCCTGCTCCTCTTCTTTCCTCCCTCCTGTGCTTTCTTTCTATTTCATCTCTTTCAGTTTCTTTTTCAACTCCATCTTTTTCCTCCGCCTTTCTACCCTCCACTCTTTCTTTCCTCTTTCTCTCTCTCTTTCCTCTCTTTTCCTTTTTCTTCTTTCCTTCTTTTCTTTCTTCCCTTCTCCCTTTACGCACGTTCTTCTTCGTTACTCTTATCCCATTTTCCTCACTTTTGTCTTCCCTTCCATCATCCTCCGTCACTTCCAAGCTCCTCTTTCTCCTCCTTTCCTAGTAACTCCCGCACCCTCTCATGTCACTTCCCCCCCCCTTCCATCCGCTTCCTTTCCTCTTCCACCCTTCCTCCGCTGTTCCATCCCACCTTGACTTTCCTCCTCTTCTCCCTGCCTTGCCTATCCTAATTTCACATTTACCTTAGTGCCTCTCTCACCTAACCATCCCTTCCTCCTCTTCTCATCCCACTGCAGTTATTCACCCCCATACTTCTCTTCGGCTTTTACCTCTCCTCATTCACTTGCCTCTATCATTCCTTTCATAATCTTGTCTTGCATTCCTCTCATTTTCTATCCTGTTCTCTACTGATACTTTATCCCCTCCACCAGTCCACCCACTTCCACCAGTCCACCCACCTCCACCAGTCCACCCACCTCCACCAGTCCACCCACCTCCACCACAACCCACTCACTTAACCATAACACACTCAACTCCACCTCCACTCCATCCACCATAAGACCTCCGCACCTCCACCCTCGCTATATCTCAACCACTCTAGCCTCTTCCACCACCATTATCACCAAACATTATCACCCTACTAATACACCTCCACCCACCCAAACCACCCTTCTTCACTTTAAAAGTTAACCCTCTAGTCAAGCAATGTCACTATTTAATTCGCAACCCCCATCCATACCCCACTGTAAGGGCTATGTACACGCCTGCCACTAAGCACAACGAGAATCCACTGAAGACAGAAGCGCAAGAAAGCTTTGCCTCGCATATGCAGTAGATACCTTGCTGCCCAGTATGTACCATGCTTACACTGAAATCTCAGTGCAGCAGACTACTTGACGCAGTGCAGCAGACTACAAAATACACAGAGGTAATAAGTGTATAAAGACAAGCAGCATCAGGCTGAATAACTGGCCCGGTTGAACAGTGACAAAACTAGCTGCAAATGAACTCGCATCAACATAGTAAAAACACACGAGGAAGGTAATCGTCTCTGACTGCAAGACTTCTCTTCAAGCACTTGAGACTCCTAAATACTTTTAAAATAAACATCTTCCCACATAGGAATTATTTATCGTGATAGCACAAAGACATATTCTATCATGATGGAACTGATAAGGAAACTACAGTAGGTCTGCTTATGATAGGCCGGAACTGGAGTGACAACTGGGAATCCATCTGAAGGAGATCAGCTCTGGAAGACGAAAAACAGATTTCCAGAAACCTGAAAGCAAGTACTATGACTTGTTCCCGTCAGGAAGCTATATGTATGGGCATTGGGCAACATAAAACGTCCACTAGATTATGTGACACGGTGAGTGGCAGAATCAGGTTGGAATATCGTCACCTGTGGGAGATCAGAGCAACCGCAGGCAAGTCTCCCATTCCTGTTTATTTTGCTTGGAAGCTCTGTGAAAAAAAGAGAAGGTACACGACCTTTACCATTATACAGTTGAGTGTTTAGTCAGGGCGTTCTGGCCTGATGGAACAGTGTACTTGGAACTGTGTCTATTATCTACTTCGGAGTACTTGTGGATATCCTCATTATTCATCCTAAATTTGCAAATACTCATTAGCAGCCTAGTGATGCACCAGTTGTTTGCAAATCCTTACTGTATGATGTACATATGTGTGTGCACGAGTATATATTTACGTATATAAAATAAGATCACATTAAACAGGTGATATCACAATATGCAGAACCACCAGCGCGAACAGTGAAATTCCAAGCACTTTTGTAATTTCTCACATTATCACGGAAGTGTTATTTTTAATTATATATATATATTATATGATACCGATGTGTTAGTTGTGTATGTGTGTAGTTGGTGTAGGTGTTGTATGTTTTATGGCGGGGGTGGTGTGGGTGGGCGTTGTGTGGGTGTGGGGTGGTGTGGGTGGTGGGTTGTGTGGGTGTGGTGGGTGTGTGTGGGTGTGGTGTGTGGGTGTGTGTGGGTGTGTGTGGGTGTGTGTGGGTGTGTGGGTGTGTGTGTGTGTGGGTGTGTGTGGGTGTATGTGTGTGTGAGTACTTAACTAGTTGTGTTGCAGGGGTCGTGTCACAGCTCCTGGCCCCCTCTTCAATTGCCGCTACTAGGTCACCCTTCCTGCTCCATGAGCTTTAACATACCTCTTCTTAAACCTATGTATGGATCCTGCCTTCACTACATCACTTCCCAAACTATTCCGTTTCCTGACAACTCTGAAGAAATATTTCCTAACATCCCTGTGATTTATCTGAGTCTTCAGCTTCCATCTGTGACCTTGTTGTTGTGCCCCATCCTGTTTCTGTCCACCTTGTCGATTCCTCTCAATATTTTATATGTCATTATCATATCCGCTCTCTCTCTGTTCTAAAGGGTAGTCAGGTCGATTTCCCTTAACCTCCCCTCGTAGGACATACCCCTTAGCTCCAGGACTAGTCTTGTTGCAAGCCTTTGCACTTTCTTTACTTCCTTACGTGCTTGGCTAGGTGTGGTTTCCAAACTGGTGCCGCATACTCCAATATGGGCCTAACGTACACAGTATACAGGGTCCTGAACGTATTCCTTATTAAGATGTCGGAATGCTGTTCCTATGTTTGCCAGGCGCCCATATACTGCATCAGTTATTTGGTTGATGTGCGCTTCAGATGTGCCTGGTGTTATACTCACCCCAAGATCCTTTTCCTAGAGTGAGATTTGTAGTCTATGGCTCCTAGACCGTCTGCGGTTTTCTTTGTCCTTCCCCATGTGTGTGTGTGTGTGTGTGTATGTATTATGAACCTATTTATGTATGTATATAAATCTACGTAAATGTGTATTCGTACATATATAAATATTCATACGTGTTTGCACACAAATGTATGTGAAATATTCATCTACGCACATGTATAACTATCATGCAGAATACAGTAGCACGCTACTGTTGTTGACGAAGTATTCTTTAAATACACTTTTATTTAAAATTAAAGAAGTTGGCCCCATTATATGTGCTTAGTTTTTTTTAATATTTTGAAATTTATTACTAATATGAATTGAGGTATATATATATATATATATATATATATATATTATATATATATATATATATATATATATATATATTAACAAGTCGGCCGTCTCCACCGAGGCAGGGTGACCCAAAAAGAAAGAAAAATCCCAAAAAAGAAAATACTTTCATCATCATTCAACACTTTCACCTCACTCACACATTATCACTGTTTTTGCAGAGGTGTTCAGAATACAACAGTTTAGAAGCATATACGTATAAAGATACACAACATATCCCTCCAAACTGCCAATATCCCAAACCACTCCTTTAAAGTGCAGGCATTGTACTTCCCATTTCCAGGACTCAAGTCCGACTATATAAAAATAACCGGTTTCCCTGAATCCCTTCACTAAATATTATCCTGCTCACACTCCAACAGATCGTCAGGTCCCAAATACCATTCGTCTCCATTCACTCCTATCGAACACGCTCATGCACACCTGCTGGAAGTCCAAGCCCCTCGCCCACAAAACCTCCCTTACCCCTTCCTTTCAACCTTTGCTAGGACTACCCCTACCCCGCCTTCCTTCCCCTACAGATTTATACGCTCTCCATGTCATTTTACTTTGATCCATTCTCTCTAAATGACCAAACCATCTCAACAACCTCTTCAGCCCTCTAATACTTTTATTAACTCCACACCTTTTCCTAATTTCCACACTCCGAATTTTCTGCATAATATTTACACCACACATTGCCCTTAGACAGGACATCTCCACTGCCTCCAACCGCTTCGCTGTTGCATTCACAACCCAAGCTTCACACCCATAAAAGAGCGTTGGTACTACTATACTTTCATACATTCCCTTCTTTGCCTCCATAGATAACGTTTTTTGTCTCCACATATACCTCAACACACCACTCACCCTTTTTCCCTCATCAATTCTATGATTAACCTCATCCTTCATAAATCCCTCCGCCGACACGTCAACTCCCAAGTGTCTGAAAACATTCACTTCTTCCATACTCCTCCTCCCCAATTTGATATCCAATTTTTCTTTATCTAAATCATTTGATACCCTCATCACCTTACTCTTTTCTAAGTTCACTTTAAACTTTCTACCTTTACATACACTCCCAAACTCATCCACTAACCTTTGCAATTTTTCTTTAGAATCTCCCATAAGCACAGTATCATTAGCAAAAAGCAACTGTGTCAATTCCCATTTCGTATTTAATTCCCCATAATTTAATCCCATCCCTCTCCTGAATACCCTAGCATTTACTTCTTTTACGACCCCATCTATAAATATATTAAACAACCATGGTGACATTACACATCCCTGTCTAAGACTTACTTTTACTGGGAAGTAGTTCCCTCTCTTCTACACACCCTAACCTGAGCCTCACTATCCTCATAAAAACTCTTTACAGCATTTAGTAACTTACCACCTATTCCATATACTTGCAACATCTGCCACATTGCTCCCCTATCCACTATCATATGCCTTTCTAAATCCATAAATGCAATAAAAACTTCCCTACCTTTATCTAAATACTGTTCACATATATGTTTCAATGTAAACACTTGATCTACACATCCCCTACCCACTCTGAAACCTCCTTGCTCATCCGCAATCCTACATTCTATATTACCTCTAATTATTTCAATTATAACCCTACCGTACACTTTTCCTGGTATACTCGGTAAACTTATTCCTCTATAATTTGTACAATCTCTTTTGTCCCCCTTCCCTTTATATAAAGGGACTATACATGCTCTCTGCCAATCCCTAGGTACCTTCCCCTCTTTCATACATTTATTAAACAAAAATTCCAACCACTCCAACACCATATCCCCCCCTGCTTTTAATATTTCTGTCATGATCCCGTCAGTTCCAGCTGCTTTATCCCCTTTCATTCTATGTAATGCCTCTCGCACCTCTCCCACACTCACATCCTGTTCTTCTTCACTCCTAAAAGATGGTATACCTCCCTGGCCGGTGCATGAAATTACAGCTTCCCTTTCTTCGTCGACATTTAAAAGTTCCTACTCTAACTGTAGCTACAACTAAATAATGATCCGATATATCAGTTGCCCCTCTATAAACGTGTACAACCTGGAGCCTACCCATCAACCTTTTATCCACCAATACATAATCTAACAAACTACTTTCATTACGTGCTATATCATACCTTGTTTATTTATCCTCTTCTTCATAAAATATGTATTACTTATTACCAAACCTCTTTCTACACATAGCTCAATTAAAGGCTCCCCATTTTCATTTACCCCTGGCACCCCAAATTTATCTACTACTCCCTCCACAACATTTTTGTCCACTTTAGCATTGAAATCCCCAACCACCATTACTCTCACACTTGGTTCAAAACTCCCCACGCATTCACTCAACATTTCCCAAAATCTCTCTCTCTCCTCTACACTTCTCTCTTCTCCAGGTGCACATACGCTTACTATAACCCACTTTTTACATCCAACCTTTATTTTACTCCACATAATCCTTGAATTAATACATTTATAGTCCCTCTTTTTCTGCCATAACTTAACCTTCAACATTATTGCTACTCCTCCTTTAGCTCTAACTCTATTTGAAACCCCTGACCTAATCCCATTTATTCCTCTCCACCGAAACTCTCCCACCCCCTTCAGCTTTGTTTCACTTAAAGCCAGGACATCCAGCTTCTTCTCATTCATAACATCCACAATCATCTCTTTCTTATCATTTGCACAACATCCACTCACATTCAGACTTCCCACTTTGACAATTTTCTTATTCTTTTTAGTAATTATTACAGGAAAAGGGCTTACTAGCCCATTGTTCCCGGCATTTTAGTTGACTTTTACAACACGCATGGCTTACGGAGGAAAATTCTTATTCCACTTCCCCATGAATATAAAAGGAGAAGTAATAAGACCAAGAACTATTAAGATAAAATCAAAGAAAACTCAGATGAGTGTGTATAAATGTGTACATGTATGTGTAGTGTGACCTAAGTGTAAGTAGAAGTAGCAAGACATACCTGTAATCTTGCATATTTATGAGACAGACAAAAGACACCAGCAATCCTACCATCATGTAAAACAATTACAGGCTTTCGTTTTACACTCACTTGGCAAGACGGTAGTACCCCCCTGGGTGGTTGCTGTATATATATATATATATATATATATATATATTATATATATATATATATATATATATATTATATCTTTGTCTTTCGTCTGCGTCTTATGTATAATTTCTCTTGCTCTCGCTCTGGGATGATGGAGATACCTTCATAAAAATTCCATTTCTCCTGTGTACGGGATAGGCTATTCAGAGGGATGGCAATTCCCGAGTGATAGTAACTCCAGCTCTACTGGAAGAAAATCTTTGAAACTCAGGCAGATAGATTTTTACACCTCATGATATTTGTATATTTGTGTGTGTTTGTGTGTATGCGTGTCAGTTACTATTTTGTCCTAGGCACATGTCGATTAGACACTAGGCCAGTTGTATATGCGTGCGTCTGTGTGTGTGTGTGTGTGTGTGTGTGTGTTTTGTGTGTGTGTGTGTGTGTGTGTGTGTGTGTGTGTGTGTGTGTGGTGTGGTGGTGTGTGCGCGCGCGCGCCAGTTACCATTTTGCCCTAGGCACATGTCGATTAGACACTAGGCCTGTTGTATATGCGTGCGTCTGTGTGTGTATTCATCTATATGTGGTTGCAGGAGTCCATTCACAGCTCCTGCCTAGTTTCTTAGCTGGTAGATACTAGGTCCACTCTCTCTCCCTGTGTGTATGTGGGGGTGGGGGGGTGGGGGGGGGCATGTGCTAATGATGATCCTCTTTAAGTCACTTGTTCTCTCTAGGCTGCAATACTGCTGAACACTAGCAATTCCCTTCAAGGCAGGTGAAATTATAGTTCTAGAGAATGTACAGAGAATCTTCACTGGAGGTTTTAATTCTGTCATGGACGTTAATTACTGGGAACGTTTGCAGTCTCTAGACCTGTATTCCCTTGAAAGTAGGCGAGAAAGATACATCATAATCTACACTTGGAAAATTCTAAAGGGACTGGTTCCAAATCTGCACATAGAAATCACTCCCCACGAAAGCAAAAGACTAGGTACAACATGCACCCTAAATGAATCAGGAGTACCTTGAGTACACTTAGAGGAAGCACAGTAAGTGTTTGGAGCCCAAGACTGTTCAACAACCTATTGTCATAAATAAGGGGAATTACCAATAGACCCCTGTCTGTCTTCAAAAAAGAACGGCAAAGACACCAAAAGTCAGTGCCCGATCAGCTTGGCTGTGGTTCGTACGCAGAATTTCTTGCGGCCGGCAGTAACAGCCTGTTTAATGAGGCTCTAATTCACCAGGTCTGGTTGAGGACCGGGCCGTGGGGGCGTTGACCCCTGGAATAACCTCCAGGTAGGAAGACTGGATTTTTTCCTATCCAGGATATGACACTCTTTAAATTCTAGTATGTTCTAACACATTTTCCTAGATGTGACTGGCAACAGTAGGCTAACACGTTAAGTACTTATTTTCCTTGCTAGGTGGGCAGGGGTATTAGGAAACTTGCCAATGTTTTTCTATTTTCCTGCCAGGGAACTGAACCCTGGATCTTGCTGTCACTAGTGAGCTACCAGGCACTCCTAGTAAGCCTTCTTGCGTGAGAGGAAAGGAAGGAGAAGGAATGAGACGAAGGCAGAGAGGGTGAAAACGAATTACGGTGAGGAATATAGATGGAGGGGAGACTGATAAATAGAAAGTGACCGAGGGCGAGAATAGAGGAAGGAAGGGAAGACAGGGGAAGGAAGGAGAGGTGAAACTAGTGAGAAATAGCAAGAGTGAGGGATGGTGGTGTTCCCACGAGGTTCACTGTTACCAGGTGTGCGTGACTCTCAGACCTTCAACTACCTCCCCCTGCACCCCTCACTACCTCCCCCTTCACCCCTCACTACCTCCCTTTCACCTATCACTTCCTCTTCCTCCAACCCTCACTACCTCCCCTTCACCCCTCACTTCCTCCCCTCCAACCCTCACTACCTCCCTTCACCCATCACTAACTCCCCTTCACTCCTCACTACCTCTTTCACCCCTCACTTTATCCCCCTCCACTCATCAGTACCTCCCATTTCACCTCTCACTACCTTACCTTTCACCCCTCAGTACTTCCTTTTTCACCCCCTCATTACCTCCCGCTTCCTCTCCTCTTTCCTCATCTAAGAAACCTGTAGTTTATCTGAATTCCGTATGACACTGCCCCCTCTGCCCGGTCCCAGACCAGACCTGCTGGTTGCTTACATGATCTACAATATTCCAGCCTAGAGGGAACGCGTGACCTGAAGCGTCATCACTGGGTTGGCTTCTCTTGCTCTGATGACTAGTTATCCACCCTAACATTTCCCTTGCAGTTGCGATCATATTGCTGTACCCTTTAAACGTGAGATTTTCTTTCATCATTCCAAGGTCTCTCACATTTGACTTACTTTCTATTGAATGGTCTGAGTTTGTCTTGTATTCCACCCCTGCTGCCCCTACCCGCTCTATAGTAATACAGTACAAGTGTCGGTCGCTATCCAAGATATATACATACATACATATATAATATATATATATATATATATATATATATATATATATATATAATATATATATATATATATATATATATATATATAATTTATTTATATAGAATACAGAATTGGGCGGTTTCGAAAAGTATTCTGATAACATTATCCTAAAAAATTTAATTTATACAAAAATTATGTAAAAATACAGATGCAACGAACTGTTGTCCGGATGGTCCATCGCACGTACAGGTTAACCAACATTTTAAAAATATGAAACCATACGTGGCCTCAAATGAAATTTACTTGTGTGAAGAAATATTTGTCATTACCAACTTACTGAAGGTGTTGTATTCAAACCCTGGAACCCCTCTAAACCTCACCTGTAACGTGTGAAACACACTCATTATCCACTCTATTTAACCAAGTTCTGCTGTCACTTCATTCCACTTCCAACTAGCACACATGTAAAATATTATCTCTAATGTATTGTAAGAATATCTGAGTTGTAATTTCCCGTATCTTCCTAATCCTAGATCCTCACTGTCATGTTTTTATCTCTACCTATCCAACTTCGTAGTAACTTGAACTTGTTGACACTCCTCTTTCCATTTCAATTTCCTTTAGGAGTGAAGTTTCCTAAGTAGTCACATTAGTCTAGCTTCTACACTTAACTTAGTACCAACAGATGGAAATACTCTCAGGCTTTTCAGTACCTGGCTCTGAGGCTCACATGCGGCCAGCAGCGTTTCGATAATGCTAGGCTTCTCAGTCATGTTTTGTCTTAAAGTCATTTGACTATCAGAACCGTAAATTGAATTTATCTACTCTCTCTCTATGTATTCTACTAGTGTGTCCAGTGTGTTACTAGACTGACCTACTAGTGTTCTAGTATGTATACTAGATGTAGTCATAGCTTTGTATCCGTGTTCAACTAGTGTGTACCATCAGTGGTCTACAAGCTGACTACATGTTCTAGTACTGAAGCTAGTGGGGCTACACAATGTGTCCAGGTTTTTCTATAATGGTTCTACTAGAGGTTCCTACTAGCTGATTACTAGAGCATTCTACTATGTCTCTATTAGTGTTTCTACTACGAACGTGATTCTACTAGTGTCTTCTACTAAGTGTTTCTACTAGGTGTCTACAGCCTGATGTACTAGAGCATTCTACTAGTGTTCTATGTAGTGTTATAGTGTGTTCTACTATGTCTACTTGAGTGTTCTACTAGTGTTTTCTACTTGAGTGTTCTACTTGTGTGTTCTATTAGAATGTTCTACAAGTGTGCTGTACTAGTATGTTCTACTAGTGTTGTACTAGTGTGTTCTACTAATGTGCTCTATTAGACTGTTCTACAAGTGTGCTATACTAGTGTGTTCTCCTTGAGTGTTGTACTAGTGTGTTATACTAGTGTGTTATACTAGTGTGTTATACTAGCGTGTTCACTAAGTGTGTCTCATGAGTTTCACTAGTGTGTATACTATTGTATCAGTGTGTTGCACTAGTGTGTTCTACTTGAGTATTTTACTAGCGTGTTCTATTAGACTGTTCTACTAGTGTGTTATACTAGCGTGTTACATCATGTGTTCTCTCTAATACTATACTAACGAGTTAGAAATTAACTTATTTATCAAACAGGTTCATTCTAGAGCTCATTTTTTATCTGTGTTCCGTACCGGCCCTCCACCTGTGTCTCATCCTGGTCCCTCCCACCTGTGTTCCCCTCGTCCTGGTCCCTCCCACTTGTGTCCCTCGTCCTGGTCCCTCCCATCTGTGTTCCCTCGTCCTGTCCCTCCCATCTGTGTTCCCTCGTCTGGTCCCTCCCATCTGTGTTCCTCGTCCTGGTCCCTCCCACCTGTGTTCCTCATCCTGGTCCCTCCCACCTGTGTTCCCGTCGTCCTGGTCCCTCCCACCTGTGTTCCCTCGTCCTGGTCCCTCCCACCTGTGTTCCTCAGTCCTGGTCCCTCCCACCTGTGTTCCGTCGTCCTGGTCCCTCCCACCTGTGTTCCCTCGTCCTGGTCCCTCCCATCCTGTGTTCCTCATCCTGGTCCCTCCCACTGTGTTCCCTCGTCCTGGTCCCTCCCACTGTGTTCCCTCGTCCTGGTCCCTCCCACCTGTGTTCCTGTCCTGGTCCCTCCCACCTGTGTTCCCTCGTCCTGGTCCCTCCCACTGTGTTCCCTCATCCTGTCCCTCCCATCTGTGTTCCCTCGTCCTGGTCCCTCCCACCTGTGTTCCCTACGTCCTGGTCCCTCCCATCTGTGTCCCCCCATCCTGGTCCCTCCCACATGTGTTCCCTCGTCCTGGTCCCTCCCATCTGTGTTCCGTCAGTCCTGGTCCCTCCCACCTGTGTTCCTCGTCCTGGTCCCTCCCACCAGTGTTCCCCTCGTCCTGGTCCCTCCCATCTGTGTTCCTCATCCTGGTCCCTCCCATCTGTGTTCCCTCGTCCTGGTCCCTCCCACTGTGTTCCCTGTCCTGGTCCCTCCCACCTGTGTTCCCTAGTCCTGGTGCCTCCCACCTGTGTCCTCGTCCTGGTCCTCCACTGTGTTCCCTCCCATTCCTCCCCCTGTGTTCCCGTCGTCCTGGTCCCTCCCACCTGTGTTCCCTCGTCCTGGTCCCTCCCACTGTGTTCCCTACGTCCTGGTCCCTCCCACCTGTGTTCCCTCGTCCTGGTCCCTCCCACCTTGTTCCCTCGTCCTGGTCCCTCCCACCTGTGTCCCCTCGTCCTGGTCCCTCCCACTCTGTGTTCCCTCGTCCTGGTCCCTCCCACCTTGTTCCCTCGTCCTGGTCCCTCCCACCTGTGTTCCTCGTCCTGGTCCCTCCCACCTGTGTTCCCTCGTCCTGGTCCCTCCCACCTGTGTTCCCTGTCCTGGTCCCTCCCACCTTTGTCCCTCGTCCTGGTCCCTCCCACCTGTGTTCCCTCGTCCTGGTCCCTCCCACCTGTGTTCCCTCGTCCTGGTCCCTCCCACCTGTGTTCCCTCGTCCTGGTCCCTCCCACCTGTGTTCCCTCGTCCTGGTCCCTCCCACCTGTGTTCCCTCGTCCTGGTCCCTCCCACCTGTGTCCCTACTCCTGGTCCCTCCCACCTGTGTCCCCTCGTCCTGGTCCCTCCCATCTGTGTTCCGTAGTCCTGGTCCCTCCCCCGTGTCCCTCGTCCTGGTACCTCCCATCTGTGTTCCGTAGTCCTGGTCCCTCCCACCTTGTTCCCTCGTCCTGGTCCCTCCCTCCCGTGTTCCCCTCGTCCTGGTCCCTCCCATCTGTGTTCCCTCGTCCTGGTCCTCTCCCACTGTGTTCCCCTCGTCCTGGTCCCTCCCACTGTGTTCCTCGTCCTGGTCCCTCCCATCTGTTCCGTAGTCCTGGTCCCTCCCACCTGGTTCCGTGTCCTGGTCCCTCCCTCTGGTGTCCCTCGTCCTGGTCCCTCCCATCTGTGTTCCGTAGTCCTGGTCCCTCCCACCTGTGTTCCCTCGTCCTGGTCCCTCCCATCTGTGTTCCGTAGTCCTGGTCCCTCCCACCTGTGTTCCCTCGTCCTGGTCCCTCCCATCTGTGTTCCGTAGTCCTGGTCCCTCCCACTGTGTCCCTCGTCCTGGTCCCTCCCATCTGTGTTCCCGTAGTCCTGATCCCTCCCACCTGTGTTCCCTCGTCCTGGTCCCTCCCACTTTGTTCCCTCGTCCTGGTCCCTCCCATCTGTGTTCCGTAGTCCTGGTCCCCCCACCTGTTCCCTCGTCCTGGTCCCTTCCCATCTGTGTTCCCTCTCCTGGTCCCTCCCATCTGTGTCCCTCGTCCTGGTCCCTCCCACGTGTGTTCCTCGTCCTGGTCCCTCCCTCACCTGTGTCCCTCGTCCTGGTCCCTCCCACTGTGTTCCCGTCGTCCTGGTCCCTCCCACCTTGTGTCCCTCGTCCTGGTCCCTCCCACCTGTGTTCCCTCGTCCTGGTCCCTCCCACCGTGTCCCCTCGTCCTGGTCCCTCCCACCTGTGTTCCTCGTCCTCGTCCCCCATCTGTGTTCCCTCGTCCTCGTCCCTCCCATCTGTGTTCCGCTCGTCCTGGTCCCTCCCATCTGTGTCCCTCGTCCTGGTCCCTCCCATCTGTGTTCCCTCGTCCTGGTCCCTCCCACCGTGTTCCCCTCGTCCTGGTCCCTTCCCACCTGTGTTCCCTCGTCCTGGTCCCTCCCATCTGTGTTCCCTCGTCCTGTTCCCTCCCATCTGTCTTCCCCTTGTCCTGGTCCCTCCCACCTGTGTTCCCTCGTTCTGGTCCCTCCCACCTGTGTCCCTCGTCCTGGTCCCTCCCATCTGTGTTCCCTCGTCCTGGTCCCTCCCACCTGTGTCCCTCGTCCTGGTCCCTCCCACTGTGTTCCCTCGTCCTGGTCCCTCCCACTGTGTTCCCTCGTCCTGTCCCTCCCACCTGTGTTCCCTCGTCCTGGTCCCTCCCACCTGTGTTCCCTCGTCCTGTCCCTCCCACTGTGTCCCCTCGTCCTGGTCCCTCCCACTCTGTGTTCCCTCGTTCCTGGTCCCTCCCATCTGTGTTCCCCTCGTCCTGGTCCTTCCCACTGCGTTCCCTCGTCCTGGTCCCTCCCACCTGCGTTCCCTCGTCCTGGTCCCTCCCACCTGTTTTCCCCTCGTCCTGGTCCCTCCCATCTGTGTTCCCCTCGTCCTGGTCCCTCCCATCTGTTCCCCTCGTCCTGGTCCATCCCATCTGTGTTCCCCTCGTCCTGGTCCCTCCCACTGTTTCCCTCGTCCTGGTCCCTCCCACCTGTGTTCCCTCGTCCTGGTCCCTCCCATCTGTGTTCCCCTCGTCCTGGCCCTCCCATCTGTGTCCCCTCGTCCTGGTCCCTCCCATCTGTGTTCCCCTTCGTCCTGGTCCCTCCCATCTGTGTCCCTCGTCCTGGTCCCTCCCATCTGTGTTCCCTCGTCCATGGTCCCTCCCACCTGTGTCCCTCGTCCTGGTCCCTCCCATCTGTGTCCCCTCGTCCTGGTCCCTCCCACCTGTCTCCCTCGTCCTGGTCCCTCCCATCTGTGTTCCCTCGTCCTGGTCCCTCCCATCTGTGTTCCCTCGACCTGGTCCCTCCCACTCAGTGTTCCCTCGTCCTGGTCCCTACCCATCTGTGTCCCCTCGTCCTGGTCCCTCCCATCTGTGTCCCTAGTCCTGGTCCCTCCCATCTGTGTTCCCTCGTCCTGGTCCCTCCACCTGTGTTCCCTCGTCCTGGTCCCTCCCATCTGTGTTCCCTCGTCCTGGTCCCTCCCATCTGTGTTCCCTCGTCCTGGTCCCTCCCATCTGTGTTCCCTCGTCCTGGTCCCTCCCATCTGTGTTCCCTGTCTGGTTCTCCCTCCCGTGTCCCCTCGTCCTGGTCCCTCCCATCTGTGTCCCCTCGTCCTGGTCCCTCCCATCTGTGTCTCGAGTCGTGGTCCCTCCCTCCCGTGTCCCCTTGTCCTGGTCCCTCCCATCTGTGTTCCCCTCGTCCTGGTCCCTCCCATCTGTGTTCCCCTCGTCCTGGTCCCTCCCACCTGTGTTCCCTCGTCCTGGTCCCTCCCACTCTGTGTCCCCTCGTCCTGGTCCCTCCCATCTGTGTCCCTAGTCCTGGTCCCTCCCTCCCGTGTCCCCTGTCCTGGTCCTCCCATCTGTGTTCCCTCGTCCTGGTCCCTCCCATCTGTGTCCCGTAGTCCGGTCCCTCCCATCCTGTGTCCCCTCGTCCTGGTGCGTCCCATCTGTGTCCCCTTGTCCTGGTCCCTCCCATCTGTGTTCCTGTCCGTGGTCCCTCCCTCCGTGTCCCCTTGTCCTGGTCCCTCCCATCTGTGTCCCCTCGTCCTGGTCCCTCCCATCTGTGTTCCGATCGTCTGGTCCCTCCCTCCTCTGTGTCCCCTTGTCCTGGTCCTTCCCATCTGTGTTCCCCTCGTCCTGGTCCCTCCCATCTGTGTTCGAGTCCTGCCTCCCATCGTGTCCCTCTGGTCCCTCCCTCTGTGTCCGTAGTGCTGGTCCCTCCCATCTGTGTCCCCTCATCCTGGTCCCCCATCTGTGTTCCCTCATCCTGGTCCCTCCCATCTGTGTCCCGTAGTCCTGGTCCCTCCCATCTGTGTCCCCTCATCCTGGTCCCTCCCATCTGTGTCCTTAGTCCTGGTCCCTCCCACCTGTCGTCCCCTCGTCCTGGTCCCTCCCATCTGTGTTCCCTCGTCCTGGTCCCTCCCATCGTGTTCCCGTGTCCTGGTCCCTCCCATCCGTGTCCCCTTGTCCTGGTCCCCTCCCATCTGTTCCCTCGTCCTGGTCCCTCCCATCTGTGTTCCCTCGTCCTGGTCCCTCCCACCTGTTCCCTCGTCCTGGTCCCTCCCACTCTGTGTCCCCTCGTCCTGGTCCCTCCCATCTGTGTTCCGTATCGTCTGGTCCCTCCTCTGTCCTTCCCCTGTCCTGGTCCCTCCCATCGTGTTCCCTCGTCCTGTCCCTCCCATCTGTGTTCGTAGTCGAGGTCCTCCCACTGTTCCCCTCGCCTGGTGCAGTCCCATCTGTGTCCCCTCGTCCTGGTCCCTCCATTGGTTCCGTAGTACGTGGTTCTCCCTCTCGTTCCCCTGTCCTGATCCCTCCCATCTGTCCCCTCGTCCTGGTCCCTCCCATCGTGTTCCGTATCGTGTCCCTCCCTCCGTGTCCCCTGTCTGTCTACCCATCTGGTTCCCTCGTACGGTCCCTCCCATCTGTGTTCCGAGTCCTGTCCTCCCATCTGTGTCCCCTCGTCCTGGTCCCTCCCGTCTGTGTTCCGTATGTCGGTCCCTCCATCTGTGTCCCCTCGCCGGTCCCTCCCATCTGTGTTCCCTCATCCTGGTCCCTCCCATCTGTGTTCCTAGTCCTGTCCTCCCATCTGTGTCCCTCGTTCCGGTCCTCCCATCTGTTTCTTAGTCCTGTCCCTCACCTTGTCCCCTCGTCCTGATCCCTCCCATCTGTTTCCCTCGTCCTGGTCCCTCCATCTGGTTATCCGTAGTCCTGTCCCTCCCATCTGTGTTCGTATCCTGCTCCCTCTCTGTTCCGTAGTCCTGGTCCTCCCATCTGGTTCCGTACTCCTGTCCCTCCTACCTGTCCCTCGTCCTAGTCTCCCACCTGTCCCCTCTCTCTGTCCCTCGCCATCTGTGCTCCTCGATCTGGTCCCACTCCCACCGTGTCCGTAGCCTGTCCTCCCACCTTGTCACCCATCGTCCTGCCTCCCATCTGTGTCCCTCGTCCTGTCCCTCCCATTGTGTTCCCTCGTCCGTCCATCCCATCTGTGTTCCGTGTACATGTCCTCGCATCTGTTCCACATCGTCTGGTCCCTCCCATCTAGTTTCCAATCCTGTCCTCCACCTGTTTCGTAGGTCCTGGTCCTCCCATCTGTGTTCCCTCGTCCTGTCCATCCATCTGTGTTCCCTCGTCCTCGTCCCTCCCATCTGTGTTCCGTATCCTGGTCCCATCCCATCTAACTGTGTTCCGTAGTCCTGTCCCTCCCATCTGTGTTCCGTAGTCCTGGTCCCTCCCACATGTGTCCCCTCATCCTGGTCCCTCCCACCTTTGTCCCTCGTCCTGGTCCCTCCAATCTGTCCCCCCTCGTCCTGGTCCCTCCCATCTGTGTTCCGTAGTCGTGTTCCCTCCCTCCCGTGTCCCCTTGTCCTGGTCCCTCCCATCTGTGTTCCCTCGTCCTGGTCCCTCCCATCTGAGTTCCGTAGTCCTGGTCCCTCCCATCTGTGTCCCCTCGTCCTGGTCCCTCCCATCTGTGTTCCCTCGTCCTGGTCCCTCCCATCTGTGTTCCCTCGTCCTGGTCCCTCCCATCTGTGTTCCGTAGTCCTGGTCCCTCCCATCTGTGTTCCCTCGTCCTGGTCCCTCCCATCTGTGTTCCCTCGTCCTGGTCCCTCCCACCTGTGTTCCCTCGTCCTGGTCCCTCCCACCTGTGTCCCCTCGTCCTGGTCCCTCCCATCTGTGTTCCGTAGTCGTGGTCCCTCCCTCCCGTGTCCCCTTGTCCTGGTCCCTCCCATCTGTGTTCCCTCGTCCTGGTCCCTCCCATCTGTGTTCCGTAGTCGAGGTCCCTCCCACCTGTGTCCCCTCGTCCTGGTGCGTCCCATCTGTGTCCCCTCGTCCTGGTCCCTCCCATCTGTGTTCCGTAGTCGTGGTTCCTCCCTCCCGTGTCCCCTTGTCCTGGTCCCTCCCATCTGTGTCCCCTCGTCCTGGTCCCTCCCATCTGTGTTCCGTAGTCGTGGTCCCTCCCTCCCGTGTCCCCTTGTCCTGATCCTTCCCATCTGTGTTCCCTCGTCCTGGTCCCTCCCATCTGTGTTCCGTAGTCCTGGTCCTCCCATCTGTGTCCCCTCGTCCTGGTCCCTCCCGTCTGTGTTCCGTAGTGCTGGTCCCTCCCATCTGTGTCCCCTCGTCCTGGTCCCTCCCATCTGTGTTCCCTCATCCTGGTCCCTCCCATCTGTGTTCCGTAGTCCTGGTCCCTCCCATCTGTGTCCGCTCGTCCTGGTCCCTCCCATCTGTGTTCCTTAGTCCTGGTCCCTCCCACCTGTGTCCCCTCGTCCTGGTCCCTCCCATCTGTGTTCCCTCGTCCTGGTCCCTCCCATCTGTGTTCCGTAGTCGTGGTCCCTCCCATCTGTGTTCCGTAGTCCTGCTCCCTCCCATCTGTGTTCCGTAGTCCTGGTCCCTTCCATCTGTGTTCCGTAGTCCTGGTCCCTCCTACCTGTGTCCCCTCGTCCTGGTCCCTCCCACCTGTGTCCCCTCGTCTTGGTCCCTCCCATCTGTGTCTCCTCGTTCTGGTCCCTCCCATCTGTGTTCCGTAGTCCTGGTCCCTCCCACCTGTGTCCCCTCGTCCTGGTCCCTCCCATCTGTGTCTCCTCGTCCTGGTCCCTCCCATCTGTGTTCCCTCGTCCTGGTCCCTCCCATCTGTGTTCCGTTGTCCTGGTCCCTCCCATCTGTGTCCACTCGTCCTGGTCCCTCCCATCTGTGTTCCGTAGTCCTGGTCCCTCCCACCTGTGTTCCGTAGTCCTGGTCCCTCCCATCTGTGTTCCCTCGTCCTGGTCCCTCCCATCTGTGTTCCCTCGTCCTCGTCCCTCCCATCTGTGTTCCGTAGTCCTGGTCCCTCCCATCTAACTGTGTTCCGTAGTCCTGGTCCCTCCCATCTGTGTTCCGTAGTCCTGGTCCCTCCCACATGTGTCCCCTCATCCTGGTCCCTCCCACCTTTGTCCCCTCGTCCTGGTCCCTCCAATCTGTCCCCCCTCGTCCTGGTCCCTCCCATCTGTGTTCCGTAGTCGTGTTCCCTCCCTCCCGTGTCCCCTTGTCCTGGTCCCTCCCATCTGAGTTCCGTAGTCCTGGTCCCTCCCATCTGTGTTCCCTCGTCCTGGTCCCTCCCAACTGTGTTCCGTAGTCCTGGTCCCTCCCACCTGTGTCCCCTCGTCCTGGTCCCTCCCATCTGTGTTCCCTCGTCCTGGTCCCTCCCATCTGTGTTCCCTCGTCCTGGTCCCTCCCATCTGTGTTCCGTAGTCCTGGTCCCTCCCATCTGTGTTCCCTCGTCCTGGTCCCTCCCATCTAACTGTGTTCCGTAGTCCTGGTCCCTCCCATCTGTGTTCCGTAGTCCTGGTCCCTCCCACCTGTGTCCCCTCGCCCTGGTCCCTCCCATCTGTGTTCCGTAGTCCTGGTCCCTCCCATCTTTGTCCACTCGTCCTGGTCCCTCCCATCTGTGTTCCGTAGTCATGGTCTCTCCCTCCCGTGTCCCCTCGTCCTGGTCCCTCCCTCCCGTGTCCCCTCGTCCTGGTCCCTCCCATCTGTGTTCCGTAGTCCTAGTCCCCCCCATCTGTGTCCCCTCGTCCTCGTCCCTCCCATCTGTGTTCCGTAGTCCTGGTCCCTCCCATCTGTGTCCCCTCGTCCTGGTCCGTCCCATCTGGGTTCCGTAGTCCTGGTCCCTCCCCTCTCTCCCGTGTCCCCTCGTCCTGGTCCCTCCCATCTGTGTTCCGTAGTCCTGGTCCCTCCCATCTGTGTCCCCTCGTCCTGGTACCTCCCATCTGTGTTCCGTAATCCTGGTCCCACCCATCTGTGTCCCCTCGTCCTGGTCCCTCCCATCTTTGTTCCGTAGTCCTGGTCCCTCCCATCTGTGTCCCCTCGTCCTGGTCCCTCCCATCTGTGTCCCCTCGTCCTGGTCCCTCCCATTTGTGTTCCCTCGTCCTGGTCCCTCCCATCTGTGTCCCCTCGTCCTGGTCCCTCCTATCTGTGTCCCCTCGCCCTAGTCCCTCCCATCTGTGTTCCCTCGTCCTGGTCCCTTCCATCTGTGTCCCCTCGTCCCGGTCCCTCCCATCTGTGTTCCGTAGTCCTGGTCCCTCCCTCCTGTGTCCCCTCGTCCTGGTCCCTCCCATCTGTGTTCCGTTGTCCTGGTCCTTCCCATCTGGGTCCCCTCGTCCTGGTCCCTCCCATCTGTGTCCCCTCGTCCTGGTCCCTCCCATCTGTGTTCCCTCGTCCTGGTCCCTCCCATCTGTGTCCCCTCGTCCTGGTCCCTCCCATCTGTGTCCCCTCGTCCTGGTCCCTCCCATCTGTGTCCCCTCGTCCTGGTCCCTCCCATCTGTGTTCCCTCGTCCTGGTCCCTCCCATCTGTGTCCCCTAGTCCTGGTCCCTCCCATCTGTGTCCCCTCGTCCTGGTCCCTCCCATCTGTGTCCCCTCGTCCTGGTCCCTCCCATCTGTGTTTCCTTCGTCCTGGTCCCTCCCATCTGTGTCCCCTAGTCCTGGTCCCTCCCATCTGTGTCCCCTCGTCCTGGTCCCTCCCATCTGTGTCCCCTCGTCGTGGCCCCTCCCATCTGTGACCCCTCGTCCTGGTCCCTCCCATCTGTCTTCCGTAGTCCTGGTCCGTCCCATCTGGTCCCCTCGTTCTGGTCCCTCCCATCTGTGTCTCCTCGTCCTGGTCCCTCCCATCTGTGTTCCGTAGTCCTGGTCCCTCCCTCCCGTGTCCCCTCGTCCTGGTCCCTCCCATCTGTGTTCCGTAGTCCTGGTCCCTCCCTCCCGTGTCCCCTCGTCCTGGTCCCCTCCCATCTATGTTCCGTAGATTGGTCCCTCCCATCTGTATCCCCTTGTCCTGGTCCCTCCCATCTGTGTTCCGTAGTCCTGGTCCCTCCCATCTGTGTCCCCTCGTCCTGGTCCCTCCCATCTGTGTTCCGTAGTCCTGGTCCCTCCCATCTGTGTCCCCTCGTCCTCGTCCCTCCCATCTGTGTTTCGTAGTCCTGGTCCCTCCCTCCCTTGTCCCCTCGTCCTGGTCCCTCCCATCTGTGTCCCCTCGCCCTGGTCCCTCCCATCTGTGTCCCCTCGTCCTGGTCCCTTCCATCTGTGTCCCCTCGTCCCGGTCCCTCCCATCTGTGTTCCGTAGTCCTGGTCCCCTCTCTCTCCCGTGT
The DNA here is from genome assembly GCF_026875155.1 of Cherax quadricarinatus. Lineage (NCBI taxonomy): Eukaryota > Metazoa > Arthropoda > Malacostraca > Decapoda > Parastacidae > Cherax > Cherax quadricarinatus. The sequence goes on from NC_069410.1 coordinate 38,985,711, forward strand.
CCCCTCGTCCTGGTCCCTCCCATCTGTGTTCCGTAGTCCTGGTCCTTCCCATCTGGTCCCCTCGTCCTGGTCCCTCCCATCTGTGTCCCCTCGTCCTGGTCCCTCCCATCTGTGTTCCCTCGTCCTGGTCCCTCCCATCTGTGTCCCCTCGTCCTGGTCCCTCCCATCTGTGTCCCCTCGTCCTGGTCCCTCCCATCTGTGTTCCCTCGTCCTGGTCCCTCCCATCTGTGTCCCCTAGTCCTGGTCCCTCCCATCTGTGTCCCCTCGTCCTGGTCCCTCCCATCTGTGTCCCCTCGTCCTGGTCCCTCCCATCTGTGTTCCCTCGTCCTGGTCCCTCCCATCTGTGTCCCCTAGTCCTGGTCCCTCCCATCTGTGTCCCCTCGTCCTGGTCCCTCCCATCTGTGTCCCCTCGTCGTGGCCCCTCCCATCTGTGACCCCTCGTCCTGGTCCCTCCCATCTGTCTTCCGTAGTCCTGGTCCGTCCCATCTGTGTCCCCTCGTTCTGGTCCCTCCCATCTGTGTCTCCTCGTCCAGGTCCCTCCCATCTGTGTTCCGTGGCCCTGGTCCCTCCCTCCCGTGTCCCCTCGTCCTGGTCCCTCCCATCTGTGTTCCGTAGTCCTGGTCCCTCCCTCCCGTGTCCCCTCGTCCTGGTCCCTCCCATCTATGTTCCGTAGATTGGTCCCTCCCATCTGTATCCCCTCGTCCTGGTCCCTCCCATCTGTGTTCCGTAGTCCTGGTCCCTCCCATCTGTGTCCCCTCGTCCTGGTCCCTGCCATCTGTGTTCCGTAGTCCTGGTCCCTCCCATCTGTGTCCCCTCGTCCTCGTCCCTCCCATCTGTGTTTCGTAGTCCTGGTCCCTCCCTCCCGTGTCCCCTCGTCCTGGTCCCTCCCATCTGTGTCCCCCCGTCCTGGTCCCTCCCATTTGTGTCCCCTCGTCCTGGTCCCTCCCATCAGTGTCCCCTCGTCCTGTTCCCTCCCATCTGTGTCCCCTTGTCCTGGTCCCTCCCATCTGTGTTCCGTAGTTCTGGTCCCTCCCATCTGTGTCCTCTCGTTCTGGTCCCTCCCATCTATGTCCCCTCGTCCTGGTCCCTCCCATCTGTGTCCCCTTGTCCTGGTCCCTCCCATCTGTGTCCCCTCATCCTGGTCCCTCCCATCTGTGTCCCCTCGTCCTGGTCCCTCCCATCTGTGTCCCCTCGTCCTGCTCCCTCCCATCTATGTCCCCTCGTCCTGGTCCCTCCCATCTGTATCCCCTTGTCCTGGTCCCTCCCATCTGTGTTCCCTCATCCTGGTCCCTCCCATCTGTGTCCCCTCGTCCTGCTCCCTCCCATCTGTCTCCCCTCGTCCTGGCCCCTCCCATTTTCAAAGCACTATTTATCTTTCTTGAAAAAACAAAAACAACAACTCACAGGAATATTTTATGTTGTGGTCACGTGAGAATTAAGTTCTCCATCTTCGAGTGACTCGCTGCCTTCAACACGTCGTCCTAGTGGTAAGCCTTGTTGTCACGCATCAGACAGTCTAACTCATCTCAGACGCTTCATCATCTGTCTCACCAGCTTCCTCTTCTGTGCGATGGAATATAACAAGAAAACACAACTAGCTTTCAGTTTCCACAGTGTATCATATAGTCACTCCTCGGGCTTCCATTTTTATTTTGTGTAGCTTGTCTATGTCGTGAATTTTTCCTTTTCCAGTTTTTGTTTCTGTTCTTGTCATATATTTCTTATATCCTCTTAAGATATAATAGAAAGAATGTTTTTATCTTTCTCTTTCTCTCTCTCTCTCAAAAGATATATGTATTCGAGGGGTAAGCCCAAGAATGAGACTCTACTCTTGCAACTTCTAATAGATGAGCGGAGTTCCAGTAGGCGAGCACGAACGTATACGTACACACGCACACATACACACGCACACACACACACACGCACACACACACGCACACACGCACGCCACACACACACACACACACACACACACACACACACACACACACACACACACACACACACACAAGCAGCAAGCGAGGAAACAGAAAATCCTATTCGAAAACGACACGTCAAAAGCAAAAGGACTTGACAAAATATTGCTGTGAATATTGGAGGAGCGACAACACTCAGTAAACTGCCTGGAAAAAAAACGACAAATATGGAAATAAATAAGACACTTACAAGAGAGCGAGCCTTTATTAGAAGCATTCGTTCACTTTTGAGCGAAATGCTGAGCAGAAACGGCTTGCTCTGATGTCTGTGTCTATGTTATTCAACCAGCTGCTTACAGTGAACTTAGGTCAAGAGGCAAGAAATCATCTAGCAGGCAAGTGGAAAACAGTTCGTGTAAATCTCTAAAGTCAAGAAGTAACCCTGAGAACCATCACGGGAATCACCAACACACCCCTGGCTGTCTCCCAGAGGAAGGCTGATAATCTCCTAAAGTCAGTTCCTCATCAGCCGGGCTGTGGTGCTTACGTTGGACTTCGTGCAACTATTGTCAACAGTGTGGCTGAACACGCCAGCCACCGGGAGGCCTTGTCTGGGGACCGGGTCACGGGGACGTTGACCCAGGGGGGGGGGAACCTTTAAGGTAGCACAACGCTGAACCAGTGCGTCACAAACGTAATGTAACACTTACGGCAGTATGACTATACACACACACACACACACACACACTTTGCAGAACAAGCTTTTATTGAGAACACATTTCGTTCTACACAGGGCGAAACACTGTCCCGACTAATGCAGCATGTTCTGTAACTTGTGTCTTTCGCATCTTACTTGTCCGCAGTGCGCTGTATTTTGACTTACGATATGCTGACAAGAACTGTCCAAGAGAAGCTTGAGTGGAATGCACATTCATAAATACCAATGACGACGTCGACAGAGTGCAGCATAGACGACGTCGACAGAGAGCAGCATAGACGGCGTCGACAGAGTGCAGCACAGACGGCGTCGACAGAGTCCAGCGTAGATGTCGGTATGAACCGAAATCATATCGAGGAATACGTGAAAAAAACAGACAAAATAAAAGGCCACAGTTTGCAACAAATCAGGAATGTTTCCCTTCATGGGAGGGAGGGGGGGCCTAGATGCTAGTGAATGGCCCCTATTCCAAGGAAGTGGATCTACCTTCTTCTTCATAGGATCAAACCAGATGTATGACCTTCATGGGTTTAGCGTTTCCCCGAGAATACAATAATAGTCATGGGTAAGTATAACCAATGGAGTCCTTCATGGCTCCTATTTTGTCCCATAATGTTCCTAGAGAAAGCAAATGACTATCCAGAGGGAAGAGACTCGTGACTGGCCTTGGTCGCGCTCGAATGAGGAAAATGAGGAATATTCGCATCAAAGAAATTAAGAAAATGCATAAGAAACCCGAAGACTACATGCAACAGACTATACGCATAGCTTTGCTAAAATTCAACTGCAGCAAAGCTTGAAAAATTGTACACTGGAAGTGAGGCTGGACTTGGAGCATAACCTCTGTGATCATCGATTACCTGACTGATCAGAGGCCGGGCAGCATTTAGC
>NC_069410.1:38991735-39006735 GCF_026875155.1 Cherax quadricarinatus
CTCAAGGAAAAAAGATCTTGGGGTGAGTATAACACCAGGCACATCTGAAGCGCACATCAACCAAATAACTGCAGCAGCATATGGGCGCCTAGCAAACCTCAGAACAGCATTCCGACATCTCAAAAAGGAATCGTTCAGGACCCTGTACACCGTGTACGTTAGGCCCATATTGGAGTATGCGGCACCAGTTTGGAACCCACACCTAGCCAAGCACGTAAAGAAACTAGAGAAAGTGCAAAGGTTTGCAACAAAACTAGTCCCAGAGCTAACAGGTATGTCCTACGAGGAGAGGTTAAGGGAAATCAACCTGACGACACTGGAGGACAGGAGAGATAGGGGGGACATGATAACGACATACAAAATACTGAGAGGAATTGACAAGGTGGACAAAGACAGGATGTTCCAGAGACTGGACACAGTAACAAGGGGGGACAGTTGGAAGTTGAAGACACAGATGAATCACAGGGATGTTAGGAAGTATTTCTTCAGTCACAGAGTAGTCAGGAAGTGGAATGGCTTGGGAAGCGATGTAGTGGAGGCAGGATCCATACACAGCTTTAAGCAGAGGTATGATAAAGCTCACGGTTCAGGGAGAGTAGCCTAGTAGCGATCAGTGAAGAGGCGGGGCCAGGAGCTTGGACTAGACCCCTGCAACCTCAACTAGGTGAGTACACACACACACACACACACCTTACTATTACCTCCAAACAGTTCCCTAAAACACACAAAAATAATAATATAAAGAGCACATGCCGCCATGCTCAGGAATATGACGATAGTATTCAGAAACTTAGATAAAGACACGTTCAGGGCACACTTTACCTCAGACGTGAGACCAATTCTTGAATATGCAGGACCAGTGTGGAGCCCTTACCTACCTAAACTAGATGCAATTTGAGAAGGTCCAAAGTTGAGGGACATAAGCTATGAGAAGAGAATAAGAAAGCAAGACTGTCTCTGAAAGACACTGGAGCTATGAGAGATATGATAATGACATACACAATACTCAAGAACATAAGCGGACTAGAAAGCATAAGCGTTTTATTAGAGAACGTAATTTATGCCACTTCTTGGGGGGGGGGGTACCTCCACGGCTAGCTCCCGGATTAGACCTGGTTGCTGGCCTGATCGACTAGGCTGCTGGTGCTGGCCACATGCAGTCCATGTATGCACTACAGCCCGGCTGATAACGAACTAAATTGAGGAATTTATCAAGTTCCCCCCTTGAGAACAGCCAGAGGTTTGTTGGCAGTTTCTCTTTTGCAGGAAGGAGGACGTTGAAAAGTCGAGGACCTCTGATACTGAACGAACCTAGGGTACTCACTGCACCCCTTCTTTTTATTGGAGGCTTTTGCACAGCCTTCTAAGTCTTTTGTTTTCATGCAGAGTTATTTCGGTGTGCAGGTTTGGAATCAGTTTCTCCAATATTTGGTCCTAAAACATAAGTGGATAAGAATAAAAAAAATCAATTGAACCACAGATTATTATTATTATAATCAAGGGGGAAGCGCTAAACCCGGAGGATTATACAGCGCCTGGGGGAGGGGGAATGTGGAAGGCATTCAGGCTTAATTCGGGGAATTGAACCACAGAGAAACACGATTTTTTTTAAATGACAGTGGGAAGCAGAATGACGTAAGCAATTAGTCCAGTGTATTCAGCATTTCTATGTAATTCATAACAGAATCGAGCAGCCATTACTCCTTCGGCGAATAATGATAATAATGATATAATAATAATGTAGGTAGAAAGAGTACAACAATGACATCATACTAAAGTTATAAAGAAAATATTGCAAAAGTATTTCACGTCGGCTGGTTGAAAGATAAGGAGGCAGTGTGGAAAACGAGAACTCACCCTCCTTCCCTCACAGACTCAAATAGGTAATTACTCCCTTCCCCCACATACCTAGGAGGAGTCAGTCTCATGCTTGAGACCAGGCATATCCTCATGTAAATACAAGCACGCGCATTTGACATTCACTAGAACGTGTTTGTGAGCGTGGGTGTGTTCAGCAGATGCGGCAGTAGTTTTTTTTTTTTTTGTGGGACTTGTAGGCACAGGAACAACAGTATTAGTGATAGTAGTTATGGAATTCGAGGTAGGCACAACAGTAACAGAAGTGAACGTGTTATTGGTGGTAGGTTAAAAGGCAGAAACAGCAGCAATGTCAACAGCACCTCTACCACCAGCTCTCATAAATACCCCTCCTTCCTCTCGCATCACCACCAACAGTACCCTGTCTCCCGCAGCCACATCACCACCACAAACAACGGCGGCACCCGCAGCAGGAAGCGCACACAAAAGAGAAAGCAGCAGTAGCTTGAGCAACAGCAGTAGTAGCTTGAGCAAGAGCAGCAGTAGCTGCTGCTGCTGCAACAACAGATACAGCGTCGGAGGAGGTGGCAGGCTTTTACGTGGCAAACGACCAGGACCAGCACAACACAGCAACCGTAAACCAGATAACCTCATGAATACCAACCATAAGCTGGAATTACAAATATCTTTTTTGCGGCCTTTATTCGCGCACTCCCCCCGCGCTTATGACACCATTCTCTCGTTAATCCCAACCTTCGCCTAAGTAACGACAACTCCGTTAATCCGTCTGGAGGTAGGGAAATGCTTAGCCAAGAGGGAAAATTCTACCTCTCTCGGGACATTAGTGTTTTGGCGTAATGGGGTCTCGTCCCCGAGTCCAGGTTCGCTCGACTCCTCTCTCTGTTTCTGTTTCTGTCTCTGTCTCTGTCTCTGTCTATCTCTTTTGTCACACGAAGAGGAAGGGTATGAACTTCTTCACCACACAGCAGTTCTGAACAATCGAGACTTTTAATACATACTATTGAGCTCCTCTGCTAGTCAGTAAGAATAAGACGTCTGCCTCCAGCGGGCGGAGAGGGTTGGACCAACATCATTCACTCTCACTCTCTCGTTTAAATTTCCCCCCATTTACCTTAGAATTTTAGGTTCATCGTTTTATCTCGTCACATTTTTTTTTTTTACCATTGGCCATGTTATCGTTAATATTCGTTTATTATGTAGCTCCTCTACGTTACTCGGCCACTGCCTCTTCTTACTTACATTCTCTATTTGTAATTCTCTCTCTCTCTCTCTCTCTCTCTCTCTCTCTCTCTCTCTCTCTCTCTCTCTCTCTCTCTCTCTCTCTCTCTCTCTCTCTCCTCTCTCTCTCTCCTCTCGTAAACCTTCGGCTATAATCAGCCATGGAGATAAAAAGTGGATGAAGGGACGGTAAGGAATGAGTGCTTATCATGGCGTGAGGAAGGGAAGGGTTTATCAAGAGGTGGGGGAAGGGAAGGGTTTATCAGAGGGTGAAAAGGTTTGCTAGGGGTATGGTTAGGGGAAGGGCTCGTCACTGGGTCGAGGAAGGTCTATCAGAGGATGAGATATATATATATATATATATATATATATATATATATATATATATATATATATATGGCAGAGTGTATATGTACTAGTATATATACACTCAGTGGCTACTTTATTAGCCACTGAGTGTGTGTGTGTATGTATATATATAAAGAACATAAGAAAGAAGGAACACTGCAACAGGCCTACTGGCCTATGAGAGGCAGGTCCAATTCTCCCACCAGCTTAAGCCAACGCCTATGCAAGACAAGCTACATGGGATGGAAATCTTCAGCTCAAGATCTTTCACACGTCTCCGTGCGTCATCAGGAGCTATGCAATCTTGCAAGAACAGCAACAGATGGAATGAAAGGAAGTTTGCTCAGAGAAAGAAGGTAGCGTGGTGATGCCAGCCAGTCCTCTCACTGATGTCACCAGCGAGCTGTGTCATCTCTAGACAGTTTATAAGCTAACACTGAAGTCACTTCGAGCCGTGTCATCTAGACAGTTAATAGATCAATTCACATTAAAAGTGATGTCCCAACACCATGGCAACCGATGGGAGGAGTGACCAAGCTTTGCTTTCTGAAGTCTCAATAAATGCTAGTTTGGCTGAATCAGCAACTTATAGAGGAAACCTTATATTTAGCGACGTTTCGCCCGCTTAGTCTTTGTGAAGTACACAGCAAAACACACAAACATTAATTCCCCCTTGACCTTAAATGCGCTACATAACTAAGGTAGGAGGAGGGGGTTCAATGTAAGGAAATATCACTGTAAACCAATTTCTGTAAAAGAATATGTAATCTATTGGAAAATAAATATTTTTATTTTATTATCCACAAGTAAGTTTTCCTGTCCACACTTCAGTAACCATTGGAATGATTCTCAACACACACGTGATCCACTACACGGCACTCCCCTGGCTGTGTTCAATAACGGCGGGATGCACTGAGTGAGAACAAATCACAAATCCTTTCTCCTGAATGAGTTGTCTTTCTGAATTTAGTAATAATAATAATAATAATAAAATAATTATTATTATTATTACGAGAAAGGGCTAAAATCGTAAGGGTCATAAAGAGCCTGGGAAATGGGTGACAATACAGAATGACTGGTTTAAGAGAAGGGGTAGTTTCAGTTTCTTTAAACAGAAATCCTTCACGAGAACAAATGCATCCCCTCTGAAGTGTGTCTCTAGAGAGACTTACAGATACTCTTCTACCACTAAATGATTAGGTTTTTAGATTTTGTTCCCAAAGGGGTTAGTTTACTGGGTAACCCATGTCAATCCTATGAACGGTAGTGGCTAGTTTACCATGAAAAGAAAGCTGTTAGCTTATTATGCGCTCCATCTTCACCCTGTGGACGGCAGCGACTAGTTTACCGAACACCTTATAGTTATGGAGATAAAAGGTATAAAATACCGACACAATGGAAAAATTAAACACAAATGCAGTAATACTGCGATCCTTTATTAATCGCAGTACACTGCATCTGTGTTTAATTTTTCCATCCTATGGCCATCCTGTGGAAAGTGGCGCAAAATTCTATAGGTGCACTGAAGACCTAGGAGCTAGACCCTGTACTTAGGTACATATTTTATTTGTTACAAGTTAGACTAGACGACTGGGTGGCTAGGTAACCTAGAAACTTTCCTCAGCGGTCGTACTCTCCGAGGTTTTAGAAACTCCTCAGTACTTATTTCTGCCTCACACTTCTGAGTACTAGTTTCAGATCACTCATAATTTGGCACAAGTCATAGTACATGAAATGAAACTTGCTCTGATCCTGGTACAACTAAGATTACCACAAAATTATTATGCCAGGGTGGGTAATTTCATTTATAAATCGTAATATTAAAACGACTGCAAACAAACCACCCGGTTGGGGATGAATCTTATTGTAGCCAGGTGGCCCAGTTGCTTACGCACTGGCCTGGAGTTTTACGACTCACTCGCCATGGATTCAAACCTCACCCGTTCCGTGATTCGTAACATTAAAACACAGGAATTATACTATAACGGAGAAAACGTCTTAAGATCAGTAAGTGATTTAAGTTTGCACGTTTACCTGTTACGTTACTTGCCTCAGTGTGTTGCAAGATATATGTGGGCAATGGCGCCTTTTTCAAGACTTCCGAGATGGCAGCTCCTAGAGATGGAGAGAAACTGGTAACGTAACTTGCCCCAATCTTGCAACCTGTGTCTTGATCATGCACAAAGTGTCTCGATCATTCACCCTGTGTCCCGATCATGCACCCTACGTCTATCATGCATCCTGTGTCCCGATCTGATCATTTACCCTGTGTCCGGATCGTGCACCCTGTGTCCCGATTATACACCCTGTGTCCCGATCCGATTATTCACCCTGTCTTAATCATGCACCCTGTTTCCCGATCGTTTGTCCTGTGTCCCGATCATGTACCCTGTGTCCCGATTATGCATCCTGTGTCCCGAGCAATGAACCCTAATAACCCCCCCCCTCTGCCCCGATCATACACCACCTGCCTAGATCATGTATCCTAGATCACACATTCCTAGATCATGTATAATCGTGTTCCACCCATAACCCTTCCTAACCCTGCTCAAGCTCTCACCATCTCAACCCCAACCCATGCACTTAACCCCCACACTACCCCACCCCTAACTCTTCATACTCCCCCCAACAAACACTAGCGGCCACTCTTCTCTCAGATGCCTTTACGATGCGACAGCGATCTTAATTACACATGATCGTATCCCACTTTCATGGCGGCTTTAATCACACTGTCGCCTGCAGCAACGACCCGCCAGAACGACCGGCTGTTAACAGGGACGCCAAGCCTACTGTTTGTCATAGGAATATCAATCAATCTGGCGGGATAGCATTTTATAGCCACGATAAAGTTCTTTGAATAGCTTGCGTCAAGATTGTGGAGGCTCAGTACAGTGCTGGCTGTGGAATGTGTACTTCTGTGTCACTGTTGAGTGTAGCTATGTTCGTATATAGCTGTGTTTTTTGAGACTGTGTAGAACGTCTTGGCAGTGCATAATTGTGTTATTTGACGTCATGACTGTGTATGAAGTGTGCGTGTATGATGCCATGTCTATGGCGTATGATATTATGATGTATGATGCTGTCTCTCTCTTGCATATACGCATCTGTGTATGGCGTTGTGTCTGCAACTATGCACGAGTGTACAAGTGAGTTCGGGAATCCCTGTGTTCGTGTTCACGAATGCGTACTCTTCTAAATCTGTTTTGGGGGTTGAGTCCTAATATCAATTAGACTGCAAGAGCTCTGAGGACTAAGCTCATTCAGTGCTAAACGTCTGCGAGAGATGCTCACAATGTCTTATATTTCAGCGTTTACGAGGCAAGAAACAGTACTGACTGTGGCAGAGTACAATGATCCGCGGGACTTAAGAAAAATAGATGAGTGTACTTTGACAGAAGCCATTCCAAAATCCAACGGGCCATAGTTACAGTGAATACTTGAGGCCATTACACGGGTGAGACCTCAGGGAAATTTTAAGGGAGTCTTTCGACAATTTTTTTTTTATTGATGAAGGTTATTTTATTTAAGTGGGATAGTCATTTTTTGTAGGACTATTGGTTTGAATGGATTACATTTTTGTAATGTAGGTTTGGCTTGTTAGTGTTAATGTGTATGATTGTATTTCGCTTTTCATTGATATAAATGCTTAAAAGCATTACAGGTCAAAGAGCACTGTAAATCGTTTAACTTACATCGTTCTATCACGAGGGAACAGATTCCTAAGACGGCTGATGCGACACCAGAGTAAAGTCATGATTCCATTTGGTATTAGGAATAAAGTACCAGTTAGAAAGAAGGGGGAAAACACCCCTTTCTACTATCAATTCCTATTTCAGCGGCTGGAGATAAGTGTCAGTGTGGTGCGTGGTGGTGATCCTCAGTAGAGAAGTGTCACTTTGATGCTTGGTGGTGAGCCTCAAGAGAGAAGTGTCAGTGTGTGGTGTGGGATCCCTGCATAAACTCTGGGCTGGTGTGTACACAGTATTTTCTTAATGCAAACTTGGTTATTATATCGAATTTCAACACATCTAAAATCACAGGCAGGATATCAACATCGGAACATCACATCTCTCTTAACTATCTCACAGCTTTAGAAACTCCATGAATAGAATACGACTGCTCTCCATATTTTTTCCATTAATATAAATATTATTATGCTCACATAAACGCATTTTTATTACACGATTGATGGTTTCCAGATGAATAAGATACGCGCTACAGTATAGTGTCATTACTGTCGAAACGTTTCTCCTGTTTAACAGTCTTCTTCAGTCGAATAAAGCACTGACTTTAATATTTGAGACCGCAGAAGCAGTGGAGAAATAAACATCAAGTGATCAGTCTCTCAGCCTTTAAGAAGTAATTTTGAGGTCGTCAGTCCCTCAGCACTGAGAAGTGTTCAGCTCTATAGCCTCGATCACTGTAAACGGAGGCCTGAAAATTAAGCCTTTTATTCCTGGATCTAGAAGCGAGGTGTGGAAGTAGGGGCTGGCTTGTCTGGTATGCTCAGTAAGTCGTGCTCTGGAAATATAAACACAAATGCAGTATAATGTGATCCTTTATTGACTACGTTTCGGCCACACAGTGGGCGAAACGTAGTCAATAAAGGATCACATTATACTGCATTTGTGTTTATATTTCCATTGTGTCGGTATTTTATACCATTTATTTCCAAGTCGTGCTCTGGCGGGTGGCCGTCGATATTTGCGTCTGCTCTGTTTAGTACATCAGAATCGTATTCCTTGTTTATCAAACATGAATAGTGAAATTTTCAAGTTTTGATTTTCTATACAAAGGGAAAATTCTCGAGATCCAAAATAAGACGTTCATCCGCATTCCACACCTTTTATAATTTCTGAAATAATTCATTTTGATAGTACGTTATTTCAACACTTTCTCTGGTTTCACTCTACAATTTACTGTAGTCCCCCTTCACTGAGGTGCGTCTGATGAATACATCAAGAGATAATAATGCCAAGCAGACCGAGGTGCTCCACAATGTTAAGAAAGTTTGCAAATGTGAAGCTAACTCTTCTTTTTGTCGTTTTCTGCTTGTAAAAGAAGTCTACAAGCAATAGCTGATGAGTGGTGCAGCAGAATACAGAAAATGTAGCAATCCTTTTTAAACGTTCGCCGTCGTATCCCAGCTGAACGTACACAGTCGTATCCCAGCTGAACGTACACAGTCGTATCCCAGCTCAACGTACACAGTCGTATCCCAGCTCAACGTACACAGTCGTATCCCAGCTCAACGTACACAGTCGTATCCCAGCTGAACGTACACAGTCGTATCCCAGCTCAACGTACACCGTCGTATCCCAGCTCAACGTACACAGTCGTATCCCAGCTCAAATTACACCATCGTATCCGAGCTCAACGTGCGCCGTCGTATTCCAGCTCAATGTGCGCCGTCGTATCCGAGCTCAACGTTCCCCGTCGTATTCCAGCTCAATGTGCGCCGTCGTATCCGAACTCAACGTGCGCCGTCGTATTCCAGCTCAATGTGCGCCGTCGTATCCGATCTCAACGTGCGCCGTCGTATTCCAGCTCAACGTGCGCCGTAGTATTCCAGCTTTGCTGTATTTTTATAATAGAAGGCCACTCTGGTACCTGTCTCATCTGGACTGAACGTCATTTCTGGTATTAGTCTCAGTTCACTGTCAAATGCTTCCCTCTTCTCTGATAAGAATGACTTTCATACCCTGCATTATTCTTCCGAGAGTCACACTGCACCACCACTGACAGCTGTTCTACTGGTGTTCCTTTTCTTCTTCTTTATACAAGAACCGTTTCCAATCCTGAGAATTTTGTGTTTGCATCTTTTACGGTTTATTCATGTTAACTGGATACGAATGTACTTGCTTAAGGAACCTTTATTAGAAATGTTTCGGTCCTTGGACCTTCATCACTTCAAATACAGTGTAGGAGACGGGGTATATACAGCCTTTCAGTAATTGTGAGTACACACGTCTTTTTCACCGATGCTGTGCTGTTCATATCTGTACTATGGTGTATCCTGGCTTGGGCGTGAGGCTATACACGTGTTTACACATCTGCTTAAAATATGGGGTGATATCTTACAAGTAGCGCAACACTGGCTGACCCTGGTAAGCGACGCAACACTGGCTGACCCTGGCAAGCGACGCAACACTGGCTGACCCTGGCAAGCGACGCAACACTGGCTGACCCTGGCAAGCGACGCAACACTGGCTGACCCTGGCAAGCGACGCAACACTGGCTGACCCTGGCAAGCGACGCAACACTGGCTGACCCTGGCAAGCGACGCAACACTGGCTGACCCTGGCAAGCGACGCAACACTGGCTGACCCTGGCAAGCGACGCAACACTGGCTGACCCTGGCAAGCGACGCAACACTGGCTGACCCTGGCAAGCGACGCAACACTGGCTGACCCTGGCAAGCGACGCAACACTGGCTGACCCTGGCAAGCGACGCAACACTGGCTGACCCTGGCAAGCGACGCAACACTGGCTGACCCTGGCAAGCGACGCAACACTGGCTGACCCTGGCAAGCGACGCAACACTGGCTGACCCTGGCAAGCGACGCAACACTGGCTGACCCTGGCAAGCGACGCAACACTGGCTTGCTCCAGTACAACCTTCACTCCTGCTGACTCAGGCTCAAGGCAGTAGGAATAGTTTTCACAACTCGCATATTTACAAATGAGTGTTAGAAGTTGGTCACTCTTGTATAAATACCTCAATGTCTTGCAGAGGAGAACATGGAGAACGCAGGACACACAGAACATGGAGAACGCAGGACACACAGAACATGGAGAACGCAGGGCACACAGAACATGGAGAACGCAGGAGACACAGAACATGGAGAACGCAGGACACACAGAACATGGAGAACGCAGGGCACACAGAACATGGAGAACGCAGGACACACAGAACATGGAGAACGCAGGGCACACAGAACATGGAGAACGCAGGACACACAGAACATGGAAAACGCAGGAGAATGACAACAGAATTCCAAACGTTTTCGTGATCTCTTATTCACTTTCTCAAGAAATTGTGAAAGCAATGAAGAAAACGATCTCTTCAGCGTTGAACAAATGGGAGCGTGGAAATGGTTGGCTTTGAGAAAGGCTTGCTCAGTGTGGGCCAGAAGGCCTGCTGCAGTGTTTTTTCCATTCTTATGTTCTTATGTTTTATAACAAAGATGCAACCAAATTCAGCTCATGAGTAAAGTGTGAGCTCAGAAGGTTCGCACATTACTCGTGAAGCCTGGGACAGTAGGCTTACTGCAGAGCATCTCCACTTTTCAGTACAGAACTACAGTATGTCATGTAACGAGTGACCCACGTCCGTAATCCTTCCGATACCAGGCTCGACTGAAGATTTATTCTGCTGCTGTGGTGATGCGTGACTTCAGCGGCCAATACATCTCTTCCCTTAACAGTTTGCTGTAATCATTTATCAGCATTCTTTTCGATTTAGTATATCAGTTTCTCCATCATGAAAAGAAGTATTACGATTTCATGAGTTATGACTCATGAAATCGTAATAATACGACTGCAGACAAATCAGGGACCGAGTGGGGTTGGAACCCATGGCTTGTGAGTTTCAGGACTCATTTGCCATGGGTTCTACCCCCATTCGTTCCTTGATATGTCGTACTTTGTTCCAGAGTATTCAGACTGGTACAAGAAGGATGTTGGCTGTGGTGACGGAAGCTGTTCCCGTTTTTTTTTTTCTAAAACAACGATGGTTAACAAGTTCTGTCATGGAACGGCAGGATTACTGACAAATATGTTAAAGCACCTGCTTCACAAACCATTATTTAAAAAAGAATGATTCGCTTGGTGAGAGTCCTCTTCTAAAAGCTCACCACTGAGGGAACCTTTAAAAATGTTGCTGTGAACGTAGTGCCTTCTTACCAGATGTTTATGAGCGGACAGAGGATCGAACCTTCACCACTCCTTTTGCTTAATAACTCTCACAGGTTTAGCACTATACATAAATATTTTCCGAGATGCAATGAATTCTTAAATCCGGTCCTGCAATAGAAAATTGACTGGTTATGATGCAGGCAGTGACTGAATGAAAGTGACCTTTCTTTTGTAACATTAAACAGTTTAAAGAATCGAATAGCTATTGAAGGTTGTGATAGTGCTACGTGGAGAATACGGAACATGCCAACACCTGTGATAGCGTGAACCAAACTGTTTGCTTCAAAATCTTTAAAATGAATTCAAACATCACAGGAACTGAGGGAAAAATGTAATGGTGAACTATTATATTCAAGGGGAAGCACTAAGCTCGAATTGGCCATACAGAACCTGAGAAATGTGGGGGATGGGGGGATGGAGTGGGGTAAATAAATGTGATCGTAGGATTTTTTCTTTGAGAATGGAGTTCCATAGTCTAGGCCTGGGGCACAGTGCACGCTCTCAATTGTTTCTTCGAGGTCAAGTTGGGCTAGAATTATGTCAGGGATTGTGGTGATGTTGACAATGTTTTGAATCCCATTCACGGGGGGGGGAAAAAGTCCTTTGGGTATTCCACTCATTTCTCTTTGATGGTCAGTGTATAGTCCATCTCCTTTAAGTACGAGCTCGACACTAGATGTGGTTTTTGTCCTAGATTTTTGTATCCATTTCTATTTTATATCCATTTTTTTTGTTCCCAGTCTCTCCTGTACACTATGTGACGCATTCAGTTTGAGCTCAGCGTTCTCCCTATATCTTCTCTTGTATGTGATGGTATGTGTCTGGAGCACACTGCAAGTGTCCTTGAGATCGCCCTCTCGAAGTGCTGATTCAGAGCCATGTTAGTCACACCGTCTTCCGCAAATATCAGTTAGGTCACGACTGATTTGATCCTAGCTGATGTTCTTATTCTTGAAGTTGATTTCTGCTGAAAGCTCCCAAGTATTGCTTGTGTTTCGCTGTCTTCAATCCTATTAGCAAGTAAATGAGTAAGTCTATTTCGGTACAGGTACACATAAACACAGTTACACAAATTATCATACATAGTAACATATGTGTAAATTACCTAGGATAACCGAAAAAAAATCTAAGTGACTTATTTCAATTGTATCTCAGGCAGTTGTACTATTAATGAAATTTAATATTTAACCTCCCTCCCTCCCGTTTTGGTTTTCTGTTTCTTTCGTCTAATTTAGCCCTAAACTAATCCTCCTCAATGTCTTTTAGCTGGTCCAAACCACCGTTTTCCAACTTATTTAAATCAGGTAAATTTAGTTAATTTAATTCGTTGTTAGTTAATAGCCCCAATGTTAATTTTTTCGTGTTAAAATCATCTTTTCAGCGAAGTAGTCTTCGGTCAGCACATGAGCATTTTGCCTCGCTCAAGCATATGCCTACTCAGCCTACTCTTCCTGGGCTGTTTCTCTCTCTCCAATCTTTCTTTCTATGCTCTCTATTCCTTATATTCATTCACTAAACCCATTTCCCTTCCCCTCATCTTCCCCTCTTCCTTCCTTCACCCCCATTCAAAACCACAATCCATAGCTACACATTAAGGACCCTTTCTCCTCTCTTAGTCTCTCCCCTCAACCAACCCCCCAGCCTCAATCTCTTGCTTCCACCTCAATCAACCCCAACAACCCCCCTACTCAACCAATACTCCCCCTCCAACCATCCGCTATTCCTGGCCATTAACTTATCTCCTACCCCAACCACTATTTCTCACTCAACCATCCCCCAACTCTAACCACTACCCTAACCTAGTTAAATTCTTACACTAACGTCTAGTCCCCCTCCTCTCAACCGACCCTCTACAGAACCACTACTCTACTGGTTAAATCCCACTGGATTTATGCCACCCCAACCTAAATCCTTGTAGCGGAATGCACCTAAATCGCTCCCCCCCTCTCACCACCAGTTAAATCCCTCCCCCCGTAAAATCCAGCTAGTTAAATCGTCAACGAGGATCCTTCACCCCTCCTTATTTCCCCCTCCGTATCCCCCCCCCGCCTTATCTCCCTCCTTTCTTGCCTGCATCCTCTCACCTCCCTCCTTATCTCTCTCTTCCTCCTTAACTCGCCCCTCCTTTCCTCCCCCCTTATTAACTCCCCCTTCCCTCATTTGCCTGGTGTCAGAGAGAGAGAGAGAGAGAGAGAGAGGAGAGAGAGAGAGAGAGAGAGAGAGAGAGAGAGAGAGAGAGAGAGAGAGAGAGAGAGAGAGAAAAGAGAGAAAAATTAGATCCGGCAGACGGGTCGAAGCTGAGGCTTTAGCTGGAAAATCTCTAGTATCCAACGCCTCTCTGCCATATTACTTGATTAAATTATAAATTCTAATGCTCTAAAAGAGAGGGGAGGGGATATGTTAGTGGGAGGAGGTATGTTGGCCGGAAGGGGTGGAAGAATTGGGAAAGGGGCAAGCGGACATGGGGTGTCCACACTCGTGCGTGTTTGCACTCGTTTATTTGTTCCCACCTCTTTGTAGTTGCATGGGTGAAATCTCAGCTCCTGACCCTTCCTCTTAACTTGCCACACGTAGGATGTACTCTCAAACAGCCTCGAAGGCCTTTTTGTATCTATTCGTGAATCTACGCATGACCCTTGCCACCACCCAGTCTTCGACCAGGTCATTTCATTTCTTAACTAGATACAATGAGGTTAAGATATGTCTAGACTCAGCTCCTGTCCCCGTTACTGGGTTCACTTCCGGCTGCGTGAGTCCTATCATACCTTTTCTTGAAATGAGGGCTAGCAGATAGAACAGAAATAGTAGTAGTAGTACAGGTTAGGTTAGGTAAGGTTCGTCAGGAGCTTTTGGTCATCTGACCGAGGCCTTCCGCTGGCTTACCGGTCCACCCCTTTAAAAATTATTGTCATTTATAGCCATTGTTATATGACTTCAGCAATAAGGCCGTAGTAGTACACAGAGTAAAATAAAACATCAGCTAAGTAAAGAGCTCGGTACCACAAGTCAAGGTCCTGGCGCCTCTCCTGTTTCTTATCCTCACAGCAGATATAACTAAAAACATCGCCACAGTTTTGTATTATTTACGGATGACACAAAGATAAGCATGAAAATCACCTCGGTAGAACACACACAAAAAAAATTGCAGGACGATATAAGTAGAGATGGCCAGTGGGCAGTGGAGAACAAGATGTTTATTGGTGATAAGTTCCAGCTGCTTAGATATGAAAAGAATGAAGCACTCAAAAGGGATACTGTATACAAAACCAAAGAAGCTCATCAGATACCACGAAAGGAACACTAAAAAGATCGGAGAGTAATTATGTCGGCCGACCTTCAAGAACTTCAGGAAAATAATGGGTTGGATAATGAGAACTTTCGAAACAAGGGAAATCGTGCTAATGGTGACATCCAAATCGCTTGTACACTCTCGTTTAGAATATTGCTCAGTGCTGAGGGTACCGTTTAAGGCAGGGAAGATATCAGAGCTGAAACAGATACTGAACTCATATACGACCCGCAAAGAGTTAATAAAGCATTTATATTATTGAGATCTCCTTGAAGTTCTCAATGTGCACTCGCTGGAGTGGAGGAGAGAGACATAACGTATACGGGGAATGTACTGGAACTAGAGATATGGGAGGAACTGTAAAAGATATCCAGTGAAAAGCAGGGGGG
>NC_069410.1:39009235-39044235 GCF_026875155.1 Cherax quadricarinatus
CCATGAACGAAACGTTCTCATAACAACAGTTGGCTCTGCATATTGTGTCTTTCGACCCATACTTATAGGCAATGCGCCTGTACTTTTCGACCACCATTGCAAAATTCACCATTCACCGCTGAATTTAACCCAACTTGAAGTTTTATCTTGAAAAAGTAACTTGGAGTGACCTCTTAACTCTTTGTTTTATCAGACATAGGGAAGAACACGAGGCGAGCAACACACAAGCCAATTAACCAACTTGAGACTAAATACTGCTTGGTAATATTAATCTTCCTCTCCATACCCTACCCTAAATTCCTAACTCCTACCCTCCCTCCGTAGACACCTCACTCTTCCCTAACAACTTCTCCCCTTTCCCCTCTACTCCGGCTGTGATAAAACGAAATCTTTGAAGCTCTCGTAGCTGATGAATCTTTGGTGAAACACTAGACCGTATCTTCAGTGCCTTTACTGACGTCTCTTATTCAGACTCACAGATTTTAACACGTTTTCAACCCGTCCTGACTGATGGGCTATGACAGGGAAACACTGGCAGCTTTTGTTCCCACCATGCCACTGCTATATAGAATAAGATGGACCCATTTATGCTGAAAAAATCTCGTGTAACTATGTTTCATCCTGTGTAGAAAGAGCAAAAAGGTAGAATATCGTCATTGGAACAATACAAAAGCAGCCAGCACACGGGAAAGAAAAGCTTGTGACAGCGTTTCGGTCCGATTTGGACCGAAACGTAGTCATTAGCTTCTCTCTTTGTGCGGGCTATTCGTGTATTCATCCTGTGTGATGGAATATTATGAGGGTAACAATTTTTCTTTCATACCATGGAACTAGCATATAGAACTGGGCACCGTACACTGCGAGTGTTCCCACTATGTAACAATAAAATGCTTTTTCATATAGAATGGGCAGCCGCACACTGCGGGTATAAAAAATACAACTGTCATAGAGCTAAAAAAAAAAAAAAGTTACTACAACTATTCCCACGATGTAATCAGCATACAGAACAGAGGAGCGACACACTGAAAATGAATCCAGATTTTTTAAAATAAAAAATAATCCTCTATCTAATCCTCATAAATTTGAAAGTGAAGAGGAAGAGTTACTGATTCAAGTCTCGGGAGGAACATACGGTTGCTTACTCAAGGCACAATATTCTCCGAGTGGATGAGAGTTGTGTTTGGTATCTTTTGCTAGAGAGGGCAGTTTTATGGCAAGTGATGCTTGCTATCTCTAGCAGCCTCCTCCTCCTCCTCCTCCTCATTCCCCTTCCCAAGAGACGAGCACCAAGCTGTCTCACTACCAATTTAACCAACCAGCTAAGGACTATCAAAATTAAAAGTCAAGAATAAATCTGCTTATCTAGCATCAGAGCTGGCGGTGCTCGTGGCACAGTATCTAGGCGCCTCCCTCCCTCCTTCCCTCTCTGACCCCCTATGTCCCTCCTTCCCTCTCTGACCCCTATGTCCCTCCTTCCCTCTCTGACCCCCTATGTCCCTCCTTCCCTCTCTGACCCCCTATGTCCCTCCTTCCTTCTCTCCTTTCCCGAGGTTTTTCTTTTTTTTTTCTATCTATGCCTACATTTTAAAGATCACTACATCACTCTCATCAATAAACATTAAATACTGACCTCATGTACACTTCAGGTCAACACCACGTAAGTTCACTCCCCGTCCCTTAAAGTTATAACGAAAAATGACTAGCCGACACAGCCACCGCATCCCTCCTCCATCCCACTCTCTCCCTTCCGTCCACTAAAGTTCCACTTTAAAACCTACCCACCTCTCCACACCAAAGTTTTCACGCAAAGGCCACCCTGTCATATACTCTCCACTTGCATGAGCCATTGCCCTTTACACCCACACAAAAGTTAGAGAGAGAGAGAGAGAGAGAGAGAGAGAGAGAGAGAGAGAGAGAGAGATAGAGAGAGAGAGAGAGAGAGAGAGAGAGAGAGAGAGAGAAAGAGAGAGAGAAAGAGAGAGAGAAAGAGAGAGAGAAAGAGAGAGAGAAAGAGAGAGAGAGAGAGAGAGAGAGAGAGAGAGAGAGAGAGAGAGAGAGAATATGAATGGTTGGATGGATGTATGTAGAGTGGTTGGGTACTCTGTCTTCACTGCGGGTTCAACAGTGTGTTGGACTGGCGTCAGTGTGGACTATGCGGGCCAGGCAGCGGCCCTAAAGGAACATTCCGTTTATAAACACAGACACCCATGCAATTTGTCGCAATAGTCCCGCTTCGTATATACCACCTCAAGTTATGTCACGAGGCAATGTTGTAGCACGGTGCTTCAAATTTATGCTGGTGCTGTGGATGCTGTTTCTAATACTATTACCTTCCAATACGAAAACTATTACTACCTATTACTACAGCTATTTTTAATATATGCTTGTTCCTATTGGTTTTTATAAATATCACTGTCTCTACTACTGTTTATAATCTGGCTCTACTGCTCTGTCTAATGCAGTTTTATTATTTATTACTCGTACATCTACTACTTCTTATACTTTTCGTTAATATTCTTTCTACTATTTTTAATCTCTTATCAAAAAAATTACAAAAACATTAAAAAATTATACTCTTTACTCACAGCAAAATTGCACCTCATTACCCTATCGAAATAGGGTAATGAACCGCCCTAAATGATCCCAGTCGCTATGAAATTTTCATACACACTGTAACCAATCATTTATTGAACAGGGGAAAAAAATTAGAAAAAATCAAAGATGCGTCAAACACGATATGTCATCCTGTCAATATGTTCCTTGTCGTGTCAAACACGATAAGGAGCATATTGTAAGCAAGAGTGTAAAAAAAAAATCCTTGAATTGTCCTTGATTACTGTTTCATCCGATTTCAACGTCTCACAAGGCAAGTGGAGACCTGTTACTGTCACCACCCTTACCCTGAAGTCATTTATTTTTTTTCCTGCCCCTGACTTGTCATGTGGCCTGAAGTTGTATATAACCTTCATGTCGCAGACGCTGGAATATTTGCTTCAGTGTGAGGCAGAAACATACAGTACTAAATACATTATACGGGGTGTTTCAAAAAGATGGAACCAATTGCAAAGCAGCATATATTTCAAATCATGTCCATCTCTCTGAAACACCCTGTATTTCTATCCCACTTCAGGTCTGTACCATATATTCATATATTAAATCAATGTTTTCGTTTCACTAATATTCACAGTCTTTAGTATATTGACAAAAAGGTAATCCCAACCAAACATAAAATGTAATCAAACCCAAAGTTGTGATCTCATCCCCAAGAAAAAAAAAAATTACGTTCAATCCTAAACAAAGACGGTAATCACACGAAGAATATTGTACCTAAACAAATATATTGATCGCTAACCAGATAATGCAAACAAACAGAAAAAATGTGGCCTCAGTTTAACACTTAATGAGGATAAAATTAAAACACCGACCAAATGATTAAAAAAAAAAAAAAAAAAAAAAAAAAAAATCTGACGACGGATAGTTACTACAAAAAATAAACATAATCGGAACTAACATTAAAAATCAAATAAAAATAATTAAAAAAATGTATTAGATTAAAAAAAATATATATATAATCGAACATTCAGATAAAAGGAATTTTTTTTCACTTATTTTGCTTTTACTCCCATTTTTTTTAACCCTCCAGTTCTTAAACCTTCAGTTCTTGAACCCCAGTTTTTAACCCTCCAGTTCTTAAACCTTCAGTTCTTGAACCCCAGTTTTTAACCCTCCAGTTCGTAAACCTTCAGTTCTTGAACCCCAGTTTTTAACCCTCCAGTTCTTAAACCTTCAGTTCTTGAACCCCAGTTTTTAACCCTCCAGTTCTTAAACCTTCAGTTCTTGAACCCCAGTTTTTAACCCTCCAGTTCGTAAACCTTCGTTCTTGAACCCCAGTTTTTAACCTCCAGTTCTTAAACCTTCAGTTCTGAACCCCAGTTTTTAACCCTCCAGTTCGTAAAACCTTCAGTTCTTGAACCCCATTTTTTAACCTCCATTCTTAAACCTTCAGTTCTTGAACCCGTTTTTTAAACCCCTTTAGATTCTTAAACCTTCAGTTCTTGAAAACCCCAGTTTTTAACCCTCCAGTTCTTAAACCTTCAGTTCTTGAACGCCAGTTTTTAACCTCCAGTCTTAAACCTTAGTGCTTGAACCCCGGGTTTTAACCCTCCAATTCTTAAACCTTCATTCTTGAACCCCTTTTTATGCCCTCACTATGACCCCTCAGTTCTCTTCACCCAATACCTTAAAATCCAAGCTCCGAACCCCCAGTTTTTAGTTGAACACATGGAACAGGGACCGGCATGAAGTGCTGTTATGACCCATCAAGGAAGGTGAAGGGATCACGAAGGCTCTTGATTTCAAGTAAATGACAGACCATTCCCTTTGCGGATCAAATGGCCTAATGATAAATATATCGAAAAATATCACTTTTTCCGACGCTGAAACCCTCACGAATGTAATAATATTAAAATATTCTACAGCAATATATTAATGTCTGGAAAGTACAAAACATTAATAAAAATAGGACTGTATAATTATGTAAAATTCTTAATAAGCATAACAAAATTATAAATCACGGAATTTAACTTCTAAATAACCCAAAGTGTTGGGTAAAGAGAGAAGGAGAACAAATAATATAAATATATATATGTCGATATAGGTATAATTGTAATATGCAAGAACTAATTAAAATTAGTCTTTAAAATCTATAGAGTTTAAAGAGAGATTGTTAAAATTAGACCAGAGAGAGGGAGGAGTTACTTAACCCAAATATAACAAACGCTATTTAATGTACCCCACAAATAATTTATTTTAGACAAGTTTTTTATAAATTTTTTCCGGAAAAAAGCACAATTAATTTGTTTGCGTTAAAGTTATGAAAGATGTTGCGGCAATTATTGCCTCAAAATTTACTTGCTTATTTGCAAGAAGAAGCGGACTATTAGCCAAATAGCAAGTTTTACTATACCGGCACGAACTATTTATTTTTAGATTATAGATAAAACGTCACACACATGCAAATTTGTACCAGATAGACATTGGTGAAAATTTCACTATAGATGCCAATAAATTTTCCTCAATGTTCTAATCCATACCTGCACTTCCCTCCCTATTTATTTAATCCCCGAAAAGCAATGCAACGGACTGGCATGATCGAGGAATTTCGTACAGTATGGCAAGAAAAATGACGGAAATTCCCGCTCTACCCCTGGAAGTCAAAGTGAGTCGGTGGTAAGAGGAGGAGGAAACAAAATATAAACATGATGGAGGGATGTCGTGAGCGGGAGGATAAAGGGGGAATGAAGGAGGGCTCATAAAATGCGTCTAAAAGTTTCTTGAGAGAGGTGAGATGGGTTTGATTGGGAGAGGTTCATGAAGGAAATTTAATTATGAGGGAATGGCTATATTGCCTAATGCCAAAAATGCTACGTAGCATGTTGTAAATGTGTGTAGTGTTATGCAGGATTTTATTTTAACAGTTAGTTTAATTGTTCTATGAGAATTTTCTAAAATTTTACTTGCCTTATTCTTCTGAGCGTTGCTATTTACAAAATAGCATGTTGCACCTATTGATGCACGGGGAAAAGGGTATTTGGGTTTGTAATTCGCCACCGTATTGAGGGACTTTTGGTGAGGGTACCAAAGGGGCAAAAATTGGAATTCAGCGGATTGTCGGAATTCAATTTACTTTACCATGGCTTCGCGACCCCCCGCACGATGCCCCGCCCCGTTTTCAGCAATGCAGCATCTGCCACGAGAACCCGGTCTAGAATCCATTACATGCCACTGAAATGTCTAAATAGCACGGATGGACTGGAGGGGCAAGGTAACAGCAGGGGTGCCGGTGCACAGGAAGCGATCCAAGCAGAGGATAACAGGGCACGGTATCAAGGCAAGCGTACAGGGGGAAGGGGGGTGAAGGTAGCAAGCTTACAGCAAGGACGCACGGGTGCCGTGCACGCAAGTCAAAGTGAGCACGACGGTGAATGAGACGGGGGTCACGTCAGAGCAGGGTACACAGAAAACGCCTCAGTGGCCAAGGAGGGTGATGACATCAAGGGTATACAGTATGCAATCACGTCCACAGCAAGCGTACACAGCACGCGTCACGTCCACAGCAAGCGTACACAGCACCCGTCACTTCCACAGCAAGTGTATACAACACGCGTCACGTTCACAGCACGCCTCACGTCCACAGCAAGCGTACATAGCATGCGTCACGTCTACAGCAAAGTACATGTTACTTGTATATCACTGAAGTGAGCTTATACAACTTTTTGTCACTGGTGATTCTGGAATTTCGACTTGTTACACATGAAATAACTTGACAAACTCATCTTTGACTCACCTCTTCTGTACCGAGGAATAGGGAGGCTAAAGCTGTCCGATATCTCGCTACAACAATTTTGAGTCTCCTTGATGCAAACTTTGCCAGTTAGGCCTCTTGCTACAGCTATTAGAAGTCTCCGAATAGTGAAGAGTCGCGCTAAAGAAGTTACGGTTTCGTTATAGCAATAAAAATTCTCCTTATAGCAGTCAGAAGTCTCGCTACAGTAATTAGGAGTGTCGCTATAACAGTTCAAAGTCTAGCTATAATAACAGTCTCGTTATAGCAGTAAAGAGACTCGCTACAGTAGTTATCTCGCTGCGACAGTGAGTAGTCTGTTAACTTCGAAAGTCTCACTACGGCAATTAGAATTATCACTTCGGCAATTAAAACTGGCTACAGCAGTCACAACTAGACCAGTTATGATTCTCGCATCACTAGAGGAAGTGTTGTTACAGCAGTTAAGAGACTTAGGCAAGTAACAGATCTCCTGTGTCGGTGGATGTACGATACATGTTCCACTACTGTATGGAATGGTAAGGTCAAGACAAACAACCACACAGTATCTTTATACCCACTTTTCACGATAATGATTTGAGAATCAAGACAAAATATGCTTAACAAACAATAGGGAGGATTTTTTTTTGTCGTCCCCCCCAAAAGAAAACATATTAACACATCTATTCTTCTTGCCCCCCCCCCCCCAAAATAAAAGCATATTTCTGGATTTTTTCTCCTTTGCAAAAAAAAAAAAATATTCCAGGATTTTTCCCTTTGCGAAACTAAAGCGGTTTTCACAAATATTAAAACTGGCGTCACGGTACTCATATTTAAGATACACAATGGATACTATTATTTTCAAACGATTTATTGCTCTAGATTACAGCAAGGCTGAGCACAGGTCTACACGGAGATGATGAACTTACCACAGGACTGAGCTCAGGTCTACACGGAGATGTTAGACTTACCGCAGCACTCAAACCCTTGCTTTCCACTGTGTTAATTCCAACATGGCAACTCACCTGAGGGAGAGAAAGGTTCAGTTATTAATGTCATATTGTACTGTAATAATATTCATACACTAAGCAATTTTTACATTACCACACATTCGTCTTGGGGAATTAGGAGTCAGATAGAGAGGTTCTAGATATTAAACTTGAAGAAGGAAAGGAAACCTCTGAAAATGACATGAAAGATATGTGCGGACTAAGGTGAATCCAAGAGGTTTATATTTAGAAAATAAATTGAGCATTAGCAAGAAGGAAATTACAGAGCAAAACTTCTACACCAAAAAATGAGATGTGGTGAAATTATTCAGGGACCTCGAAATAAAAAAAAAAAACTCTGGTGTCTGACATGTTAGAATTAAGACTGACACAAGGAGCAGAAGCCTTGTGTGAACGGACAGCACAGCTCTGCAAATGTTGCTGGAGACGAGGACACTAACATACGGCTATTCCACAGCAAATGCCATCTAAGAATATAAGCAGGCGGACAGGCAAGAGACACTGAATTATAAACCGGTATCACTGACATGTACATTGTCTAAAATACTGGATAAGTTCAGGATGATTAATGGCAAATCTCACCTCCAACACCATGGCATGTCATGTCTTGGTGGCAAGGTGTCTCCTAGATCAAGGCATTTTTAACCTATTAGCAATAATGAGGATAAAACATCAGTGAGGAGCGCTCATTAGTGAAGCTCTGTAGGGGACAGAATTGAGCCCTGTGGTGCTCATAATTTATTGAAACGAATGGATTGAGAGAATAAATATTGAAAACTGCTGAGCAAACAATGTAATAACTTCACACGTGTACAAATGCTACGCACGCACACCAATGCTACGCACGCACACCAGTGCTACTTAGGCACATAAATGCTATACAAGCACACATATACTATGCACGTAAACACATGCTACGCACGCACACCGATGCTACTCATGCACACCAATACTATGCACGCACACCAATGCTGCACGCACGCACACAAATATTTACAGACACATGGATACAAATACTACAGGCACACTCGCAAAACCATCGGTACATATGCACACAAATGCTACACACACAAAAAAAAAAAAACACTACACACTATCCACACACACACACACACACACACACACACACACACACACACACACACACACAAATGATCTCGTCTTATTCTTGAGGATTCCGCAGAGACGCTTTTAACACAATGTACTCTAAGACCAGTTTCTGAAGATGACCCTTACGTCTTGGTGTTAACTAACCTATTTGTTTCTCACTCCCTCCCTCCTCCGTCCATCTTCTCTTCTCTCTCCCCCTCCCTCCTCCGTCCATCTTCCTCTTCTCTCTCCCCCCTCCCTCCTTCGCCCCTTCTACCTCCTCTCTCTCATTTCTCCTCCGTCGCCCCTTCCTCTCTCTCTTTCTCTTATGCCATCTCCATTCAATGTCTCCTTCCTCCCCGCCATTCCACTTTCACCCTCTCCATTCTCTCGCCTTCCTCCTCTTTCACCCCCTTCTCTTTCCTTCCTCGACCCCTTTCATTTCCTACATTCCTACTCCTCTGCCCTTAACCTCCTTTCTCTGCCCCATTCCTCCTTTTACTTTCACGTTGTGTTCGTGTTCTGTTTCTCTCTCCGTTACATACACACCTTCAAATAAATTACTGGACGACGAAGTTTTGTTTTCAGAAGAGCAAGAATTGTTTCTTTTTCAATGACATTTAAATCAGAAGTTGCAAATTGTGTGAAATATGCTTCTTCTTTTGTAAAAATATTTAATTTCATTATTAAACGGGCAATGAACGATGTATTTACTATTAGACTGAGGAAAAAATCATATAAACATATATATATATATATATAACATATAACCAGACTTGTGTAACACAGACTTGCGTTTGCTTTATTAATGCAATCATTGGGAAAGTAAAGCGATAGGTAGCCATTCCTTGGATACAGGGATCTCCATCCATTCCTTGGATACAGGAATCTCCATCCGTTCCTTGGATACAGGAATCTCCATCCGTTCCTTGGATACAGGAATCTCCATCCGTTCCTTGGATACAGGAATCTCCATCCGTTCCTTGGATACAGGAATCTCCATCCGTTCCTTGGATACAGGAATCTCTATTCGTTCCTTGGATACAGGAATCTCCATCCGTTCCTTGGATACAGGAATCTCTATTCGTTCCTTGGATACAGGAATCTCCATCCGTTCCTTGGACACAGGGATCTCCATCCGTTCCTTGGACACAGGAATCTCCATCCGTTCCTTGGACACAGGGATCTCCATCCGTTCCTTGGATACAGGAATCTCTATTCGTTCCTTGGATACAGGAATCTCCATCCGTTCCTTGGACACAGGAATCTCCATCCGTTCCTTGGACACAGGGATCTCCATCCGTTCCTTGGACACAGGGGTCTCCATCCATTCCTCGGATGCAGGGGTCTCGATCCATTCCTCGGATGCAGGGGTCTCGATCCATTCCTCGGATGCAGGGGTCTCGATCCATTCCTCGGATGCAGGGGTCTCGATCCATTCCTCGGATGCAGGGGTCTCGGTCCATTCCTCGGATGCAGGGGTCTCGGTCCATTCCTCGGATGCAGGGGTCTCGATCCATTCCTCGGATGCAGGGGTCTCGGTCCATTCCTCGGATGCAGGGGTCTCGGTCCATTCCTCGGATGCAGGGGTCTCGGTCCATTCCTCGGATGCAGGGGTCTCGATCCATTCCTCGGATGCAGGGGTCTCGGTCCATTCCTCGGATGCAGGGGTCTCGATCCATTCCTCGGATGCAGGGGTCTCGATCCATTCCTCGGATGCAGGGGTCTCGATCCATTCCTCGGATGCAGGGGTCTCGATCCATTCCTCGGATGCAGGGGTCTCGGTCCATTCCTCGGATGCAGGGGTCTCGGTCCATTCCTCGGATGCAGGGGTCTCGGTCCATTCCTCGGATGCAGGGGTCTCGGTCCATTCCTCGGATGCAGGGGTCTCGGTCCATTCCTCGGATGCAGGGGTCTCGGTCCATTCCTCGGATGCAGGGGTCTCGGTCCATTCCTCGGATGCAGGGGTCTCGGTCCATTCTCGGATGCAGGGGTCTCGGTCCATTCCTCGGATGCAGGGTCTCGGTCCATTCCTCGGATGCAGGGGTCTCGGTCCATTCCTCGGATGCAGGGGTCTCGGTCCATTCCTCGGATGCAGGGGTCTCGGTCCATTCCTCGGTAGGGCCCAATTTTTTTAAGATACACAAGGATACTATTATTTTCAAACGATTTTTTGCCAGCTTACAAAAGGCTGAGCACAGGTCTACACGGAGATAGAACTTACCCAGGAGGCTAGGTCTACAGGGAGATGTTAGACTTACCGCAGCCCCAAAACCCCTTTTTTTCCCTGTGTTAATTCCAACAGGCAACTCACCGAGGGGGGAAAAAGGGTTTTCAGTTATTAATGCATATTGTATTTAAATAACATTTATACACTAACCCAATTTTTACATTACCAAAACATTCCCGGGGGGAAATTTAGGAGTCAATGAGGGGTTTCTAGTATTAAACTTGAAAAAGGGAAAGGAAACCTCTGAAAATGCATGAAAGATATGTGCGGACTAAGGTAAAAAAAAGGTTTATTTTTTGAAAAAAAAATTAGCATTAGCAAAAGGAAATTACAGAGAAAAACTTCTACAAAAAAAAATGAGTGTGAAATTATTCGGGACTCAAAATGAAAAAAAAAAAAACTCGGGTGTCTGACAGTTAAAATTAAGATTGAAAAAAAGGAGCAAAACCCTTGTGTGAAGGGACAGCACAGCTCTGCAAATTTTGCTGGAGACAGGACACAAATAGGGCTATTCCACAGAAAATGCGATCTAAGAATAAAGCGGGCGACAGGCAAGAGACACAAATTTAAAACCCGTATCACTGCATGTACATTTCTAAAATAGGGATAAGTTCAGGATTTAATGCAATCTCACCCCCAAACATAAGGCATGTCATGTCTTGGTGCAAGGTGTCTCCTAATCGGGCATTTTTCCTTTTAGCAATAATGAATAAAACATCAGTGAGGAGCGCTCATTAGTAAGCCTTAGGGAAGAATTGACCCCTGTGGTGCCTAATTTATTGAAACGAAGGTTTGAGAAAAATAAATTTTAAAAACTGCTGAGCAAAAAATTTAATAATTCACACGTGTCAAATGCACGCACGCACACCAATGCTACGCACGCACACCCGTGCCTTGGGCACAAAAAATGCTTGCAAGCACACATAACTATGCACGTAAACACATGCTACGCACGCACCCCGATGCTACCACGCACACCAATGCTATGCACGCACCCCAAAAATTTACAGACACATGGATACAAATACTACGGGCACATCGCAAAACCATCGGACATATGCACACAAATTCACACAAAAAAAAAAAAAACCACACCACACTATCCACACACACACACACACACACACACACACACACACACACACACACACACACACACACACACACCAAAATGATCTCGTCTTATTCTTGAGGATTCCGCAGAGACGCTTTTAACACAATGTACTCTAAGACCAGTTTCTGAAGATGACCCTTACGTCTTGGTGTTAACTAACCTTTTTGTTTCTCACTCCCCCCCTCCTCCGTCCATCTTCCTTTTTCTCTCTCCCCCCCTCCCTCCCTCTTTTCATTTCTCCCTCCGTCGCCCCTTCCTCTCTCTCTTTCTCTTATGCCATCTCCTTCAATGTCTCCTTCCTCCCCCGCCCATTCCACTTTCACCCTCTCCATTCTCTCGCCTTCCTCCTCTTTCACCCCCTTCTCTTTCCTTCCTCGACCCCTTTCATTCCTACATTCCTACTCCTCTGCCCTTAACCTCCTTTTTCTGCCCCATTCCTCCTTTTCCTTTCACTTTGTGTTCGTGTTCTTTTCTCTCTCCGTTACATACACACCTTCAAATAAATTACTGGACGACGAAGTTTTGTTTTCAGAAGAGCAAGAATTGTTTCTTTTTCAATGACATTTAAATCAGAAGTTGCAAATTGTGTGAAATATGCTTCTTCTGTTGTAAAAATATTTAATTTCATTATTAAACGGGCAATGAACGATGTATTTACTATTAGACTGAGGAAAAAATCAATAAACATAATATATATATATATATATAGCATATAACCAGACTTGTGTAACACAGACTTGCGTTTGCTTTATTAATGCAATCATTGCGAAAGTAAAGCGATAGGTAGCCATTCCTTGGATACAAGGATCTCTATCCATTCCGGCCAGCAGTAACAGCCTAGTTGATCAGGCCCTGATCCATCGGGAGGCCTGGTCGTGGACCGGGCCGCGGGGGCGTTGATCCCCGGAATAACCTCCAGGTAACCTCCAGGGGTCTCTATCCATTCCTTGGATACAGGGGTCTCTATCCATTCCTTGGATACAGGGGTCTCTATCCATTCCTTGGATACAGGGGTCTCGATCCATTCCTTGGATACGGGTCTCGATCCATTCCTTGGATCAGGGGTCTCGATCCATTCCTTGGATACGGGGGTCTCGATCCATTCCTTGGATACAGGGGTCTCAAATCCATTCCTTGGATACAGGGGTCTCAAATCCATTCCTTGGATACAGGGGTCTCGATCCATTCCTTGGATACAGGGGTCTCGATCCATTCCTTGGATACAGGGGTCTCGATCCATTCCTTGGATACAGGGGTCTCGATCCATTCCTTGGATTACAGGGTCTCGTCCATTCCTTGGATACGGGGGTCTCTATCCATTCCTGGATACAGGGGTCTCTATCCATTCCTTGGATACAGGGGTCTCTACCATTCCTTGGATACAGGGTCTCTATCCATTCCTTGGATACAGGGGTCTCTATCCTTTCCTTGGATACAGGGGTCTCTATCCATTCCTTGGATACGGGGGTCTTATCCATTTCCTTGGATACAGGGGTCTCTATCCATTCCTTGGATACAGGGGTCTCTATCCATTCCTTGGATACAGGGGTCTCTATCCATTCCTTGGATACAGGGGTCTCTATCCATTCCTTGGATACAGGGGTCTCTATCCATTCCTTGGATACGGGGGGTCTCTATCCATTCCTTGGATACAGGGGTCTCTATCCATTCCTTGGATACAGGGGTCTCTATCCATTCCTTGGATACAGGGGTCTCTATCCATTCCTTGGATACAGGGGTCTCTAT
This sequence comes from Cherax quadricarinatus, assembly GCF_026875155.1. Classification (NCBI taxonomy): domain Eukaryota; kingdom Metazoa; phylum Arthropoda; class Malacostraca; order Decapoda; family Parastacidae; genus Cherax; species Cherax quadricarinatus. The sequence goes on from NC_069410.1 coordinate 39,022,747, forward strand.
CCATTCCTTGGATACAGGGGTCTCTATCCATTCCTTGGATACAGGGGTCTCTATCCATTCCTTGGATACAGGGGTCTCTATCCATTCCTTGGATACAGGGGTCTCTATCCATTCCTTGGATACAGGGGAACTCGACTGAAGAAGCCTACTGTGTAGGCGAAACGTTTCGAAATAAAGATACCTAACTGTTGCATATGTGTCTTACCTAACAACCTGTCGGTATTTTATACCATTTTAATGTTCAATCTGTCAGACACTGCAACACAAGGGTATCTTGGTACAGACCTACAATCAACTTCGACAACCTCTACTAGTGAGAATGGCTGGATTTGAGAGGGACCTGACCTCCCAACATCTGAGTTCTTACCTCTTCTAGTGACCTACGTCTCACCTCTTGGCGCTATATAAGGCTCCATCCTGTCACTTCATCTCCATATTGTTTCATACTATGGAACAATGCTCTTCTCCAGACTGAGGGACTGACCACCTCAAAACTTAAGGGTGATGGACTGATTACATCGTCTTCAAGTATCTTCTGCTTCTATCAACTTTTCTGTACTCGACTGAAGAAGCCTACTGTGTAGGCGAAACGTTTCGAAATAAAGATACCTAACTGTTGCATATGTGTCTTACCTAACACACCTTCCCTCCTGACTGACACATTAGTACAGAGTGTATCTGGCAGTATAACTGAGCCTCATACTAGTACTGTTTATGCTACACCTGTATCTACTTATCCTAGACCAGATCTACTCTTTAGGGATGGCTGGACAAGGTGTCCGACCTAAGGACCGTCCAGACTCATTCGTTAGATTCCTTAGTCCTCCGTTACCCACTGATCCTATCTCTCAGGAACAGTTTGATAGGCTGGAACGCCTGATTATGTTGCAGACTCAAAAAGAGGCACAGAGGAAATTGAACGAAGATTTCCAGACTAATAAATCTGACAATGTTGATAAAGCTGATAGTACAACACAGGACACATTTAACGTGCAGAAAGCTGCCTCAATGATTCCTAAGTTTTTTGAAAGTGACTTAGACACTTACTTCGATGTGTTTGAGAACCAGGCACGTGCTATGAATTGGCCACGCAAGCACTGGGCAACATTGCACACAGCTTTGACAGGCAGAGCACAAACTTATACATACTGCTGCTTTGCCTTTTGACAAGTATACTAACTACGATACTGTCAAGGAAACTATTCTAGAGACATAACTTTTTTACCTGTGAGTTATCAACGTGCATTTCGTCCGTTACAGCAACGACAAAATCAAACTTGTGTCGAGTTTGCTCGTGAGAAAAAAGTTGCATTTGAGAGAGGTGGTTCAGCTGTTATTTCACGAAGAGTTTAGCAACTGTATGTCTGCTGACATACAAGAATATCTGATCGATCACACTGCTTCAGATGTTCTGGAAACAGCTGCATTAGCAGACAATTACGAGATTTCTCACACACTTCTACATACTAGAACACACAAAGTGTACTAGAAGTTGGCAACCCAGAACAACTGTTCAGTGCCGGCCTGATTCACCTGCCACTGTAACTTCTCGTATCTTCACCAGGAAACCTCACATTCCCAAATTTGTCTGTGGCTAGACAGGAGTCTGATACCGAGAAGAAAAAAATTAAATGTACCTATAGTCATAGAAAATTACATCCTAGAGAGTATTGCTATAAATTAGAAAGAGATGAGGGAGATGATCGTACGGCTGGCGCCCCCACACAATTCGTATCCTCTTCGGTGCAACAAGGGCACCAATATCCTAGTAATACTTTTAATCCTGCTGTTTTGGGTAATATTACTCAGAATAGATGACTAGCGTCAGAAAGTGTATCTGACGAAAAGATTCGTTCAGCAATGAGTCCTTACTTATCGAGAGGAAAAGTAGGACTTGACGAATCCCATCTGAGTTAATTACTTTCAGGGATACTGGCAGCTATCTCACCTTTAACTAATGATACTATAGATTTTGCTCACAATAGTCTCATAGGAGGGCATTTGGGTGTCAAGAAGACACTAGGTAAACTGGCGAAACATTTCACTTGGCCAAAAATGAAGGAAACCGTATGACAAGCGTGCTGTCTCTCTCAGAAATTAGTACCAGGTCATGCTGTACAAGCCAGGTATGATGGGCCCCTGGAAGTAGTGAAAAAGTTTAGTGACGTAAATTATTTAATACGCACACCTGGGAAGAGGAAAGTAAAATCATGTGTACAACGTTAACCAGCTCAAGGTATACTACGCTAGTCCTCTACCTACCATCCCCTCACTGAAGGCTCCTTGATGCTGGTGAAGGGCTCTTGATCTAGGGAACTGGATCTACCCTCCAGTTCCCTAATTAAGCCTGAATATCTTCCATCCCCCCCACAGGCTCTGTATAATCCTATGGGTTTAGCGCTCCCCCATGATTATAATAATAATCTGCCTACTACGTCTATTCTTCCTAGAACAGAGGAAGAAAACAACAGTCTGCTTGACATCTCTAGAGGTATAGAGGTGCCTTTAAAAAATTCAGTGACTACAATCACTAGATAATTTTCTTAGTAACTGTGGAAAATACTGTATATTTTCCGGAAATACGGTAATTTATAGGTAAATAGATGGCCTATATTGTATTTAATAAAAATTAGGTTATGGAAAATGGGAAACTGAGCCTGCGTCTGCGCAGGAGAGTCGCCATTTTGTTGTTTGAATTGAGTAACAGACATTAGTAATGGGAAGAATTTTTTGTGCTCTAGAGGTTAAAATTGGGCTGACACCTCTCAAATAGGAGACGAAATTGTTGGATGTGCATTCCTGCATAACTTGAGATATCATGCGACTGGACAAGACAGCTCCAGGAGCCCCAGCTAAGTCATGTCTATATTATGTTTATAGTTCTGGCCAGTATTATTATCATGAATGTAGACAGGGGGTTTTCTGAGTATGATACACATTAATCTCCAGTCAAATTGGTGAGTGTTATGATTTTAAGATATTCTCCTGTTATGTATATGTGTTTATATATAATCATTTTTTAATTTAATATACAGTCCACAAATTTATATATTTACCAGCATTCCTGGTGATGTATTTTTCATTTGTAATTAATAGGTCCAGAGCAACTTGTGGATAAGACAGTGGTAGGTATCGAAGGGGGACATTTTTTGCGACCTAGGTGTCCCAAATTCCTACTTGTCTAACTGATAAATAATAATTATCTTTGTTCATTTACTATGTAAATAATGATACATTCAGCTAAATGCAATTTTCCACAGTAACCTTGAGACCGATAAAGCCAGCGATATTAAGAACATGATTTTGCAGTCCCCACCGATACAATCGAGCCTCATCGTGTCATGTGCTGTCACGCTATGCTGTCTCTACATTGGTGTACATAACCACGAGTATGCAGAGATACAATAGGCTGTATGCTGCCCTAGTACGAGGGGCGTAGATTATAGTGAAATAGACACTGTAAAATGTAAGAAGTGCATGGCACCCAAGTGACTCCGATGTTTATATTATTTTTTTTTTATTAAAGGGACATGAGTTATCAGTTAAGTAATTATGTGAAAAACACTAATGCAACTCCTAGTGCGACCGTTTGTCGTGCTGGGAAGGATGGGGGGGGGGGTATTGCGACCCGTGAATGGGTCACAATGTATGTACATGTATATATCTCAGTTTTAATGTATATTACCTGTTCATGTAATTTTATATTGCTGATATTTGCGATATTATCTAAGTCGTAAATATATTGCTTTATATTGTTATTTGACTTGGCTATATTATTAGGTAGGATGTAACATTTACACCTTATTCTGTGCTCATTGTTCGAAAGTGTTGAGAAGCTGCCCGTCTGGGCAAAAAAAAACAAAAAACTGCCTGCTCGCTTGTTTAATTGTCGGCTTCTCTGTAGTTGCTGGCCAGCAGCAGTCCACGGGAGAGTCAGGTGACCAGGGTGGCGTGATCACACCTGAGTGAGGAGACTGCCTTGCCTTCCTCTCTCTTTGGCTGGTGCTGGTTCCAACACCTCCCTCTCCAACTCTCCCTTATTGGAGGAACATCTCTGTCGCTCTCTTGTTGTTAGTTCGTGGTTTAGACTGTTTGGTAGAGTATGTTTTCTGTGGCGAGATGAAACATACTTCTTGTAACTGTGTAACTCTGTTTACAGAGCATAGCCTAGACTTAGTGATTTTCGATGTTTTACTGAGGTTGTGTGTCTCACTGACACTCTTAAGATATCTTGGGTCCTGAGCTGTAACTTCTGACCTAATATGTTCTGGTATCTGTGCACCGTCACAGTCGGGGATTTTGTTATGCTGAACTTAGATTCAATATTAAGGGAGTTTTGTGACTTGTGGAGGATCTACAGATGGTCCCCACTTAGGGTCGTTATGTGATCTCCTTGGTCCTGACTCTGAGTTTCTGCTGCTTGTTATATTGCTGTTCGGCGAATCGGTCGCCTTACTGTTCAAGCAAGCTGTTCTGATTGCCAGGTTGGTCAAGAAGATAGTTTATGTGAGGACATTTAGTCGGTCACTGGTTAAGTCGAGTCGAGTCTTGAGACACAGCGAACTTCTTAACAGCATCCACATACATACATGTATACACACATACTTGTATACATTAGTATTATGTTCTTCAATGATAATTTACCAAACGGTACTTAAAAGCCATAAAGATACGATACGTGCCTTCAGCACAATATTACTGTATACGAGAGAAGTGTAGGAACCTATATCCTATATTTTATTAAATTAATTTACTTTGATATTGTCCACTAAGACAACTTTATTAATAAACTTAAATTTTATTTCTTTAGTTAGTAGCCTACCAAATGTAATCCTGAAGCACTATTGAATCTTACTATTATATTCTAATGGATAATTGGACCAAGATACTGACTACTTGTTACAAAAACCCAGTAACAGGCTGAATGCTAGAGGGGCAGACCTTTCTAGTATTCACTGGAGATGGCTATGCTTCATAGACATCGCGTTTTTTGTAACAAGGGATCTCTATCCATTCCTTGGATACAGGGATCTCTGGATAAAGAATCTCTATCCATTCCTTGGATACAGGGATCTCTATCCATTCCTTGGATACAGGGATCTCTATCCATTCCTTGGATACAGGGATCTCTATCCATTCCTTTGATACAGATCCCTTCGTCGTCATCAAGGCGCTCTTTCTCCTCCTTCAGTGATGTTTGACATAATTCGTCTTAACTCTCAGAACTATTTCTTCACTCCATGAGCTCCTGGTTACTGTAATTTGCAAACAAGTAGTACCCTAAAATTTCAGGAATATTTAAAAAATGCGGTTTTGAAATATAGCTCCTCAGTACGTAGAGTAGGTGATGGAAATATGAAGTCGGTCGGATGATGCGTTCTTTAGTTTTAAACAAAAAACTTCGGAGAAAAAAACAAGTAATGTGTCAACCATTTAATGGTACCTTTTTGGAAATAAGTAACTACCAAAAGAACTCGTTTCACTGACGACTCTAATTTTGGAATTTTTCCACTCCTCTGTAACGACTGATCAACACATTCCTACACATTTTCTTAACCTAATTTTTTCAACAAGTCAGTCAGCAGTCGAAAGTAAGTTATTCAGGTATCTTCGAAGAGGGACCTATAAATGTTGTCTGATTTTTTTTCTTTATCACCCAATTTTTCGTTTTTATTTCGTTCGTAACTCGAAAAAAGCTGGTGTAGAGTAAGCACAGCAAAGTTCATGGAGCAATTGGCAGGTACAAGTGCCCTATGACCAAAGTCGTAAAACTAATTCCAAGTTTCCTGTAATATCTTCGATATCTTCCAAAACACCCTTCTGTTTGGCATCAAACTTTAGAAAATAAATTCTTCCCAATTCGAGGTCATAGCGTGAAATTAAATTGTGCAGGTGTACATGTGTGAATTTTGTTTGCAAAATAGTATGATTTTACCCAGTTAAATAATATTAAATATGTTCGAGTCTTCCTCTTCTGAATGGCGTCAATATTTGATGGCTGATACATCTTACGAACATGATAATATCAATAAGTTTAATTTCTCTGTGGGAAATTTTGTCAGTACAATAAAATAGTTAAAAAAAAAAGTGGAATCGTTGAAAGTCAGAACAATAACTAGAGAATCTTGTAACTGGCCTCAAATTTTCAGCGCTGGTGTTTGTGTTCCAGAAAGTAAAGTTTGCGTTGGTGTTGGGCTGTATTAATCCCAATTTGCCGAACTGATTTCCATTGGATTCAGTGCAATTTCTGAAAAATGCTTTTTCTGATAGGCCTCAAACTTTTAGTGTTCGTCGGCTATATTTAAAGAAAGCTTCGCTCTCACTTTAAGCCACGCAAATTATAAATCGTCAGTTTTAGTAACTAATTAAGTTTTCGTGTAATAACGAGAAAATGCCTCTGGTTGGCAGGTGTATTTTAGTGGGAAATATTTTTGCACTTAACTTGAGATCAAGTCGGAATATCTTAAAAAATACAAAACAAAAAAATTTTTTTTTTTAGAGTATCACAGAGAATTTTAAATAGAATAGGCCTTCAAGAAGAAAATTAAGAAATATTAAAAATTCGCATTTTTTATAGTGCTTTTAATTTTCACGAGTTTAGTGAACCTTTGAATAGCGTACGACTTTTACGTTAAAATATTCACGGTGTAAGCTACAGTGTTCTTGTCATCCACTAACTTCATCCAAGGCTTTCACATATAACTTCACAACATCTTATCTGATCGGTTTCAGATTTTCAACCATGTTGAACTAACACCAGTGAGAGGGTTGAGGAACACTTAGTGTGGGAGCACTCTACTCAGTTTTGAAACAGACCAATTCCTAAGTCGGTTTCTCATGCGATAACTCGAAAAAGACCTCCTTTGATCAACGTCAGAATCTCAACACTCGTGTTTCCCTCTTAGAAAGAGGTGTTTGTTGTTAATGGAGTGTATAAGTGCCCTTTTTTCACATTTAATATAGTGTTGTGTGTTCCGAGATGCTCTCTTCAGTTCACTGTTGTAACACGTGTTTATATGTGCTACTGTCACCGTCCTGTCCTTGAACCAGTTTGGCCACTCTCCTCTGACCTTTCATTATCAAGGCGCTTTTGCTCACGGAACTGCAGCTCACTTGAAGTTTTGTGCTTTTCACACCATTCTCAATAAGCTCTAAAGACTGATGTCTGTGAAATTTCCCGGAGGTCAGCAGTTTCTGAGATACTCAGAATACCCCGTCTAGCGCTGACGTTCAATTCATTGTCAGAGTCACTTTATATCATATTTCTTCCCCATTCTGACGTTCGGTCTGAACAACTACTGAATCTCTTAGCCAAATCTGCATGCTTTAAGGCACTGCAGTGCCGTCCCGTTGTTGGCTGAGGAAATATTTGCTTTACCAAGCGGGTTCACAGGTGTACCTAATAAAGTACTACTGAGTGTACAAAACTGAGATTCATTTCTCGGATCGCTCAGCGACTGATGTACCTCTGGTTTTTAGTATAATTCTTCGTGATACAAAGTTTGAAGTGATTCGGTCAAAGGAAACCTAAGTTGTAGGATGGACATTGAGAGTACGGAACAGGCGAAGAGTATTTGCAGCAACTTGTGACCCCGAACTTTGACTCACTGAACCCAAAACTGAACTTTAAATGTATTTTGTTACAAGTTTAGATAACACTGAGTTTGAAGAGAATCAGTCAAGAGAAGCTCAGCGATAAAGTCAAGGAAGAGAGAGAGAGAGAGAGAGAGAGACTGCATCAAGGAGCTGCTGACTGCGACTGGAACAAGACACATGACCCTCAGTACGAGTATGACTTCGTGGTGGATTAGTATTATTACTGCGGTAATAATAACTATAATAACCACACCACGAATAATACTCAAGCTAAGAATCACGAAAATAATAATAATAATAATAATAATAATAATAATAATAAGAAGAAGAAGAAGAAGAAGAAGAAGAAGAAGAAGAAAGAAGAAAGAAGAAAGAGAAGAAGAAGAAGAAGAAGAAGAAGAAGAAGAAGAAGAAGAAGAAGAAGAAGAAGAAGAAGAAGAAAAACAGATTATTATTATTATTATTATTATTAGAGTGCAAAAGGGATTCTAAGTAGTACTTAAGGTTGCGAATCTTAGTGGCGTAGACTACTACTATCATTGCTGAGAAGCAACTGGAGACGCTGAAGGTGCCGCCTTCAAGCGTCAGCTGAGAGACAATAAGGCAGCCATAAAGTGACGGCACACACACACCGTAACGAATGGTAGACAATAAAAGAGTAATAGGAAACGAGGAGGTGGAGGAGGAGGTGGGAGGAGGAGAAGAAGGTGGGGAGGAGTTGGGAAGAGGAGGAGAAGGTGGGGAGGAGGAGAAGGTGGGGAGGAGGTGGGAGGAGGAGAAGAAGGTGGGGAGGAGGTGGGAGGAGGAGCAAGTGGAGGAGGTTGGAGGAGGAGGTTGGAAGAGGAGGTGGGAGGAGGAGGAGGAGATGGATGAGGGGGAGGCGGAAAAGATTATGTAAATAAACAATACAGTAAAAAAAAAAACGAATTTAATGATGCATTCCCAGTGTTTACACTTTGACAGCAGCGTTGCCAGATGTCTTCCTGTCCCTCAGAGCGGCGTTGCCAGACGACTATCCCTCCCCCCCTCTCTCTCTCTCTCTCAAGATTACACTATTAATGGGCACAATTTGTATAGTGGAAATATTTGCCAGAAATAATCAATATAAAATAATTCACAAATAAGCATTGTGATAACTAATCTCTATGTGAAGTAATATAAATCACTATTATCAACAACAGCTGCTAACATTTTACATTTATTAAAACTGGATAAATGAGAATCTAGCGATGGTAATGTTGTTATTGTTGCTTTTCTTGTTCATTTCCTTTCTTCTTTTTTTTTTTTTTTTGGTGTTAATGTTCATATTGATGATTACGATAATGATGATGATTACAATGATGACGATGAAGACAATGATGATGATGATGATGATACTCCCTCCTCTCCTCGTTGATGTGACTTTGTAAATGGTCCAAGCCGGACCGAAACGTCGTCGTAAGCTCCTCTCTTCTATGTGCGAGTTATTTGTGTAATGATGCCATTCTGTCATCCTTTGCAGGCGAAAGTAGAATGTGCAAGTCATTCATAGAGGACAAAATGAGTCTTCTGGCCAATACAAAGTCTCCCAGTGGGCCGTTGACAACGCTACAATGGTCCGTGAGGACAAATTACAGTAACTAGGTTACAAAAGTACAGAGAAAATTATAACAAGATCGGCGTATAAGAGAATCTCGAATCATCCAATAGAGCGTAAGGATAATGTGATGGACCTGGGAGTGGTTATGTCAGATCTCACTCTCAAGGACCACAGTAATGTCATTATTGCAAATGCAAGGACAATGACAGGTTGAACAACTAAAATTTTAGAAATAAGAGAAGCCAAGCCATTAATGCCCTCTTCAGGTCACCCGTTCTCTCTAGGCTGGAATATTGCTGTGTACTAACGGCCACCTTCAAGTCAGGCGAAACTGAAGATTTAGAAAATATACTGAGAGCCTGCACAGCTTGTATAAACTCAGTCAAGTACCTAAATAACTGGGAGAGCCTGAAGCCCCTAGAACTGCACTCCTTAGAACGTAGGCGACAGACCAAATATACACCTGGAAAACACTTGAAGGATCGGTCCCAAATCTGTACATGCTTTAATGGAAACCAAGAGAGCGGTAAATACACTGAAAGAGAACTCAATAAGTGTACAGAGACCACTACTCTTCAATATCCTCCCTTCCAGCATAAAGAGGATTATCAGTAGACCTTCGGCTGTCACCAAGAGGGAGGGAAGGAAGTCGACAATTTTTTCAAAACAGTTCCTAATCAGCCGGGTTGTGATGGATATGTTGGATTATGGGTGGCGGGTACCAACAGCCTGATTGATCAGACCAGCAACCAGGCCTTGTCTGGCGCTGGGCCGCGGGGGAGGTAACCTCCGGAAGCGATTACAGGTATGTTGTTGACACCGATGACTACTGCAATGGTGCTAATTCTGCTGTTTTTTACGGCATCACCATTACCACTAATATTACCACCACCACCGCCACCACCGCCACTACCTCAACCACCACCACTAATATTACCACCACCACCACCACCATCACCACCACCACTAATATTACCACCGCCACACTACCATCACCACCACCACTAATATTACCACCACCACCACCACCACCGCCACTACCATCACCACCACCACTAATATTACCACCACCACCACCACCATCACCACCACCACTATTACCACACCACCGCCACCACTACCATCACCACCACCACTAATATTACCACCACCACTACCATCACCACCACCACTAATATTACCACCACCACCACTACCATCACCACCACCACTAATATTACCACCACCACTGATATTACCACCACCGCCGCCACTACCATCACCACCACCACTAATATTACCACCACCACCGCCACCACTAATATTACCACCACCACTACCATCACCACCACCACTAATATTACCACCACCACTAATATTACCACCACCACCACTACCATCACCACCACCAGTAATATTACCACCACCACTACCATCACCACCACCAGTAATATTACCACCACCACTACCATCACCACCACCAGTAATATTACCACCACCACCACCACTAATATTACCACCACCACCGCCACCACTACCATCACCACCACCACTACTACCATCACCACCACTACCATCACCACCATTACCACCACCACCATCACCACCACCACTACCATCACCACCACCACTTCTACCACCATCATTACCACCATCATTACCACCACCATCACCACCCACCATCTTAACTTTTGTTTACCGCAGGTAGAAATATCTAAATTTTCCCCTATCCCTTCTCATCCCTCCGTCCCACATCACCCCTCCTCCCCCTCTTCCTTTCTGTTTAAACCTCTCCTCCTCTCCTACTTTCTATCCTTCTTCTCTTTCCAAATATTTTTGTTTGTAGGTTTGGGCTTAAGAAGAACCTGCCTAGTATGGGCCAGTAGTTCTACTGCAGTGCTCCTCCTTTCTTATGTTCCCTCCTCCTTATTCTATTTTCATCCCCTCTTTCCCTTCCAACACTTTTCTTCTCTAATCACTTATTTTATCTAATCTTTTCGTAAAAACCTTCCCCTATGCACCTCTTTTCCTCCTGTTCTAATTTCTCTCTCCCTCTAGACCTTCCTTTCCCTCTAGACCTTCCTTTCCCTCTAGACGTTCCTTTCACTACTCATCTTGTCCTAGATCTCCTGTTTTCCTTCCACCAAAACCCTCTCCCAAGAGTGAGGGAAAGCACCATCATTTAGCCTGTAAACCCGCCCCCTTCACCCCTCCCTTCTACCCCTTACCCCTATCTCCAAACTGTAGTATCCAGTTTCCACCACCCTACCCCCTATCCACCCCCCACGTTTTTTCATAGTCGCAATTTTCATTAAGGGCTGACCCTACCTTCCCCCTATGCGCATCCCCTTTTACCGCTATCCACAGCACCCATCCAGGTCATTTCAACACCCCCGTCACCGTCTACGGGTACTCTGTTCCTTTCCCGACACCATATATCCCATAGCCTCCATCCTAACAGCACACGTCTCAGTAACCAAAATCCATCCCTTCTTTTCTTCACCCTAAAAAAGCCAAACCCAAACCCACCACACCTCGCCCCCTCTTCCCCCAATCTAACCAAATTCAAGTAAAAAAATTACTAATCACTCCCTTACACCAAAACCCACTATTTACCCTCCCCCCCTCACACTCCCCCCAAGTCTCCCATCCCCTCTTTGCAGGGGGAAAAGGGGAAGGGGATGGGAAAAGGGGATGAAAAGAGGGAGAGGGGGGGAAAGGGAGAAAAAAGGGAGGGGGGAAAGGGGAAGAGGGAGGGGGAATGAGGGAGGAGGGAAGGAAAAAGTAAGGGGGGAAAAGAGAAGGGGGAGGTGGGGGAGGAGGGAGATAAAAGGGGGACAACCTCGTTTTTAAAATTTGCGATTTATTTTCATAGGAAATTTCCTTCTCTGTTTTGTGGGGGTGAGGGGTGGGGGGGGAAAAAGGGGGGGGAAGAGTGGAGGTGATGGGTAGTAAAAGATGGGGGGTGAGAGGTGGGGGTAATGGGGGAGGAAAGTGGGGGGGTGAAGGTGGGGTGATGGGGAGAAAAGTGGGGTGTGAGAGGGGGGAGGGTAGGGAAAAAAAAGGGGGTTGGGGGGGTGGGGGGGGGGTAGGAAAAGGGGGGGTGTGAGAGGGGGGGGTGATGGGTGGAAAAATGGGGGAGAGGTGGGGGTGTTGGGGAAAATGGGGGGGCGAAGGGGGGGTGAGGGGAGGAAAAATAGGGGGGTGAGAGGGGGGGGGGGGATGGTAGGAAAGATGGGGGGGTGGGAGGTGGGGGGGGATGGGTAGGGAAAATGGGGGGGGGAGGGTGGGGGGGAGGGAGGGAAAAAAAAAAGGGGGTGTGGGGGGGTGCGGTGATGGGTAGGAAAAATGGGGAGTGGGGGGGGGGGAGGGGAGGAAAGATGGGGGGGGAGAGGGTGGGGGGGATGGAAAGGGAAAAATGGGGGTGGAAGCGTGGGGGGGAGGGTAGGAAAGAGGGGGGGGAGAGGGGGGGGGTGGGGGGAAATAGGGGGTGAGGGGGGGGGTGTGGGAGGAAAGATGGGGGTGTGGGGCGGGGTGATGGTAGGAAAGAGGGGGGGGGGGGGGGGGGTGAGGGGTAGGAAAGATGGGGATGTGAGGGGGGGGTGATGGGTAGGAAGGATAGGGGTGTGAGAGAGTGGGGGTGATGGGTAGGAAAGAAGGGTGTGGGGGGGGTGGGGTGATGGGTAGGAAAGAATGGGGTGTGGGAGGGTGGGGGTGATGGGTAGAAAGGGGGGTGTGGGGGGGGGGATGGGTAGGAAGAGGGAGGGTGGGGATGTAGGAAGATGGGGTGTAGAGAGGGTGGGGTAATGGGTAGGAAAGTGGGGTGGAGAGGGTGGGGGGAGGATGGTAAGGAAAGATGGGGTGAAGGGTGGGGGGGGATGGGTAGGAAGATGGGGTGGAGAGGGTGGGGTGATGGGAGGAAAGATGGGGGGGAGAAGGGGGGGATGTTGGGTAGGAAGATGGGGGGTGAGAGGGTGGGGGTTTGGGTGGGAAGATGGGGTGTGAGGGGGGATGGGGGATGGGTAGGAAAGATGGGGGGTGAGGTGGGGTGATGCATTAAAGATGGGGGTGGAGGGGTGGGGGGTGATGGGTAAAGATGGGTGGGAGAGGGGGGTGGAAGGTAGGAAAGATCCGGGGTGGGGGGGGGGTGAATGGGATGTAAAGAAGGGGTGTGAGCGGGTGGGGACAGGGTGGAAGATGGGGGTTTGAGAGGGTTGGGGGTGATGGGTAGAAGATGGGGTATTGGGATGGTGGGGAGATTTGGGTAAGATGGATGTGAGAGGGTGGGTGATGGGAGGAAGATGGGGGTTGGAGGGGTGGGGTGATGGGAGGAAAAGGGGGAAGGGTGGGGGTAAGGGTTAAGGGAAGATGGGGTGGGGGAAGGTGGGGGGAAAGGGGTAGGAAAGATGCGGGTGGGAGAGCGGGGGGAGAAGGGAAAAAAGGGGATGGTGTGGATGGGTAGGGGAATGGGAAAGGAAACAGATGGGGTTGAGAGGGTGGGGTGATTGGAGAAAGATGGGTGGTGAGAGGGTGATGGGGGAAAGTTGGGTGTGGAGAGGGGGGGGAGATGGGTAGAAGATGGGGGGTGGGAGGGTGGGGGTAATGGGTAGGAAAGATGGGGTGTAGGGGGGAAATGGGTGAAAGATGGGTGTGAAGAGGTGGGGGTGTTTGGTAGGGAAAAATGGGTGTGAAGGGGGGGGGTTGGGTAGGAAAAATGGGGTGTGGAGAGGGTGGGGGTGAGGGTGGGAAAGAATGGGGTGGGAGGGTGGGGGAATGGGTAGGAAAGGGTTTGGGGTGTGAGAGGGGGGGAGTTGGGAAGGAAGATGGGGTGTAGGGGTGGGGATGGGTAAAGTGGGGAGGGAAAGGGGGGGGGGTGATGGGTAAAAAGTGGGGGGTGGAGAGGGTGGGGGTGATTGGGTTAAAGTGGGGATGTGGAGGGTACCGGGTTTACTGGAGGAAGTCCGGGGCCCACGCCCCGCGGCCGGTCTGTGACCGGCCCCATAGGTCAGTGACCCGGTGCGACCCACCCCAGCGCTACACCCAGGTACCCAATTTTACTGATGGGGACATAGACCGGTGGAAGAACCGCCAAATGTTTTAACCTGGCGGGATCGAAACCCGGGCCCTCGCCGTGTGAAGCGGAGCGTTAGCACCGGCCACAGAGCCCGGGTGGGGGGGATGATTGGTATTAAAAGTGAGGGAGTGTGAGAGGGTGGGGGGATGATTGGTATTAAAAGTGAGGAGTGTGAGAGGGTGGGGGTGATTAGTATTAAAAGTGAGGGAGTGTGAGAGGGTGGGGTGATTGGTATTAAAAGTGAGGGAGTGTGAGAGGGTGGGGGTGTTTGGTATTAAAAGTGAGGGAGTGTGAGAGGGTGGGGGTGATTGGTATTAAAAGTGAGGGAGTGTGAGAGGGTGGGGGTGATTGGTATTAAAAGTGAGGAGTGTGAGAGGTGGGGTGATTAGCATTAAAAGTGAGGGAGTGTGAGAGGGTGGGGGTGATTGGTATTAAAAGTGAGGGAGTGTGAGAGGGTGGGGGTGATTGGTATTAAAAGTGAGGGAGTGTGAGAGGGTGGGGGTGATTGGTATTAAAAGTGAGGGAGTGTGAGAGGGTGGGGGGTGATTGGTATAAAAAGTGAGGGAGTGTTAGAGGGTGGGGGTGATTGGTAATTAAAAGTGAGGGAGTGTGAGAGGGTGGGGTGATTGGTATTAAAAGTGAGGGAGTGTTAGAGGGTGGGGTGATTGGTATTAAAAGTGAGGGGGTGTGAGAGGTAGGGGTGATTGGTATTAAAGGTGAGGGGGTTGTAAGTGTTAGAAGTGATATGCAAGTTGACTGGATGACGCACAGAGGTGATATGCAAGTTGATTGGATGACGCACAGAGGTGATATGCAAGTTGACTGGATGACGCACAGAGGTGATATGCAAGTTGACTGGATGACGCACAGAGGTGATATGCAAGTTGCTTGGATGACGCACGGAGGTGATATGCAAGTTGACTGGATGACGCACAGAGGTGATATGCAAGTTGACTGGATGACGCACAGAGGCGATATGCAAGTTGACTGGATGACGCACAGATGTGATATGCAAGTTGACTGGATGACGCACGGAGGTGATATGCAAGTTGATTGGATGACGCACAGAGGTGATATGCAAGTTGCCTGGATGACGCAAGGTGGTGATATGCAAGATGACTGGATGACGCACAGAGGTGATATGCAAGTTGCCTGGATGACGCACAGAGGTGATATGCAAGTTGCCTGGATGACGCACGGAGGTGATATGCAAGTTGACTGGATGACGCACAGAGGTGATATGCAAGTTGACTGGATGACGCACAGAGATGATATGCAAGTTGACTGGATGACGCACAGATGTGATATGCAAGTTGACTGGATGACGCACGGAGGTGATATGCAAGTTGATTGGATGACGCACGGAGGTGATATGCAAGTTGCCTGGATTACGTACCCTGAATGCGTGCGTAGTACACAGAAACACACACACGCACTTCTCATAAGCTTCAAACTAACGCATCTCGTGTACTAGAAAAGCAAAGAAAGAGAGAGAGAGAGAGAGAGAGAGAGAGAGAGAGAGAGAGAGAGAGAGAGAGAGAGAGAGAGAGAGAGAGAGAGAGAGAGAGAGAGAGAGAGAGAGAGAGGCAGTTGTACAATGAATCAGCAGCTGTACTTGTCACTAACACTCGCGCAGAGGTTAGTAGTGCATTTTAGCTACACCAAACGCTAAACTATTCTGTAACAAATTACCAAGATCTGACTTCGTGATGGAGTAGTTTTAAGTTTATTCAGATAAAAAAAATAATCTTCAAGGGACGAAGTAGATAGATTATCTCCTCCATCATTTACCTGGTGATCCAGGTCATGTCAAACTCCATTGCTTGTATCCGACCGTTCCCTTCACCTCGACATTGCTTCACCTACACTGGACGGGACATCTCAACTTTAACCTCATCGAGCACCTGATTACACACATCTGAGCTACCCTAAGCTCACTGGTCTTGTTTGTGATACTGCCTGCATTTGTGTACATTATTACCCTGACCCTCGTGTCACCTTGCAGTATCTAAGTCCATAGATTTAGTCTGAAATTTATTTTTAGACAAGCATATTCACCTGTTTTTATCACGTCTACTTTCTTTGTATTTTCCTTGTCCTCATCTGCGTCATATCTTGCTACATATGATATACCAACAGGAAATAATCACATTTATCAAGCGAGTTCAAATCATTTATTAAAATAATTTCTTCGTAACTTGCAGTCTGCAGTGTTTTGTTGGAAGGGGTCGAGTCTCAGCTCATGGCCCGGCCTCTTAAACTATAAACACAGCCCTTATATTTTCCTGATCCTTTGCAACTGGGGATTAAATTTGCGTGTGCTGGAGTGTATATGCGTGTGTGGTTCTCTCCCGAGTGCTTGTCACCTGCGTGGAGCACGTGTGAATGTTGGCACAGCAGCAGCGTGCACAGAGGAGCACAATATTTGAAAGGCCCTGTGTCCGTATGGAAATTTTGAGCTCGCCGCTGTGCCTGAAATTGTAAGAGCACAACCAGTGTAAAGGGGGAAAAAGGGGCGGTGGACAGGTCTGCTTCACACGTTGTATTCGCTGTCCCGAATATTCATTGAAAACTCATCAAATCATTTCCAGCATCGCTTTTGTTGCTTATCCTTTGTAGTGGGATAGCTAGGGGCACTCGCCTACCCCTAGCGTTTATTTCTGGCGATTGCGACTGCGATTGTGATCTCTCTCTCCCTCCCTCTCTCTTCCCTCCTCCTCCTCCTCTGTCTGTCTGTCTCTCTCTCTCTCTCCATTCCTCTTTCATACTAGGAGTGCAAAACTATCTCGTTCAATCTTTTAAAATGATGAACGCGTTTAATACCCTCAAATACGATATGCTATTTTAAATGTAAAATAAATCAAGAATTTGAAACGGTGAAATGAAACTTCGAGGCAAGAGATACAACACAAACAAGGGTATCCTTTTTTTTTTTTTTTTTTTTTTTTTGCGATCAGAATTTCAGCTCACTGGAATAAACCACCCTCCGAAGGTGGAAGTGCAAAAACCAATACAATCAATAATTTGCTAAAACAGCACTTAGCAAACATCATAACTAGACACTATTCCGCAGTAAACGAATTTCTGATCTTAGTTCAGGAACTGCAACAGAAGAGTAATTGAGAATGAGCCACACGGGGCATAGCAACAATAGTTAAGGTAACGACAGTAGTGATGGCTGTAGTCCCAACAGCAGTACTCGAATATTTCTACCAGCTTTCCTATAAATATCATTGTGCATTTTTCTCTGCGCCATGTATTCATGTAATTCACAATTTTTCTTTTCCAGCCGACAAGTTGAGTGAAGGAAGAGGAGGGAGCCTTCCACTATACTACCCTAACATCCACTACCTACTTTTTCGACATAGTTACAGGCAGCTTGACCCGACCTAGTAGTTTTCATCTGATAGTCTTCAAAGGGTCTGTTGGGTCTCCCGTTATCCGGTAATACGTTGCACTCCAGTGTAGTCTCTCTAAGAGCGATATAAAAACAATTTTTCAGCCTTAGGATGGTCAAGACGTGGAACGACCTAGACAGTGGACGGGTAGAGGCAGGATCCCCACATAGCTATGATGTACACAATCTTTATGAGTAAATACAGGCGAGTACAACCCCCCACCCAACATACAAAGTCATGAAGATTGGGGAAGGGCAAAGAAGACCGCTAGGTGGACAAAGACTCCAAACCTCACTCAAGGAGAAAGATCTTGGGGTGACCATAACACCGAGCACGTCTCCGGAGGCACATATCAACCAGATAACTGCTGCAGCATATGGGCGCCTGGCAAACCTGAGAATAGCGTTCCGATACCTTAGTAAGGAATCGTTCAAGACACTGTACACTGTGTACGTCAGGCCCATACTGAAGTATGCAGCACCAGTTTGGAACCCACACCTGGTCAAGCACGTCAGGAAGTTAGAGAAAGTACAAAGGTTTGCAACAAGGCTAGTTCCGGAGCTCAGGGGAATGTCCTACGATGAAAGGTTGAGGGAAATCAGACTGACGACACTGGAGGACAGGAGGGTCAGGGGAGACATGATAACGACATACAAAATACTGCGTGGAATAGATAAGGTGGACAGAGACAGGATGTTCCAGTGAGCGGACACAGAAACAAGGGGTCACAATTAGAAGCTGAAGACTCAGACAAGTCACAAGGATGTTAGGAAGTATTTCTTCAGTCATAGAGTCGTCAGGAAGTGGAATAGCCTAGCAAGTGATGTAGTGGAGGTAGGAACCATAGCTTTAAGACGAGGTATTACAAAGCTCAGGAAGCAGAGAGAGAGAGAGGACCTAGTAGCGATCAGTGAAGAGGCGGGGCCAGGAGCTGAATATCGACCCCCTGCAACCAAAATTAGGTGAGTACAATCAGGCGAGTACACACACTTATAGTCGTCTGATGTAAAACACGAATATATCGGCCCATCAATTTTCACTCAAGGACCGAAATTAAATGGAACTGATGAACCGTGCTCCCGACTGATGCTCAAGACCCCGGGACCGACCAGTGATACTGTTTTCGGGACCGTTGGTGAACCCATCTTCAAAACCGACCAGCACTCCAATATATGGTTACAAATAGTGGTGAGTCGTAGCTCCTGGTCCGCCTCTCAACTTGCCGCGTGCCAGACTCTTTCTCTAAGCTTTAAGGGGCTTATCATACCTCATTTTGAAAGCATGTATAAAGTTTTACTCCAGCACTTCTTCGTCATTCCACTTCCAAACCACCAGGAGACTGAAGAAATATGTCCCGAGATTCCTGTGACTCGCCTGCATGTTTCAACTTCCAGCTGTGCCCCTGAATACCTGTTTCCCGCCTGTCTAACAGCCTGTTCCAGTCTGCCTTATCAATTCATCTTAAGTATTTTATATGTTGTAATGTCTTCGATGGTCCTTCTCTCCTCCAGGGTCGTAAGCCTTTCATCGTAATTCATACCCCTTAGCTCTGAAACTAATCTCACTGCATACATCCTCACTATCTCCAGTTTCTTACGACGCTTCAAGTGTGTGTTCCGTACTGGTTCTGCGTACTTCTTGTAGTATAAGAAAATGTGGTGCATTCATATATATATATATATATATATATATATATATATATATATATATATATATATATAATATATATAATATATATATATATAAATAAGATGCCGTGCCGAATAGGTATAAAATTTTATCCTACGTTAAAATATATATTTCTTCATTTATGTAAAAATTAATAATTTTGTACCAAAAGAACCTTAGAAAACTTACCAAACCTTATTATAACAAGCGCAATTTAATTTAGCCTAATCCAACTAAATATATTTTTGAAAAGTTTACAATAATTTAATAATAAACACAATGAAATATATATCTAATGTTAGGTTCAGAATGATTTTTGCGAAATTATTGCCTACATAAATTTTAACTTGCCTTATTCGGCATGACATATACATTTTGTTTTTTAACACGTCGGCCGTTTCCCACCAAGGCAGGCTGGAAATCTAAGCCCCTCGCCCACAAAACCTCCTTTACCCCCTCCCTCCAACCTATTCGAGGACGACCCCTACCCCGCCTTCCTTTCTCTATTTATACGTTCTCCAAGTCATTCTACTTTGTTCCATTCTCGCTAAATAACCAAAGCACCTCAACAACCCCTCTTCAGCCCTCTAATACTTTTAGTAACTCCACACCTTCTAATTTCCACACTACGAATTCTCTGCATATTTACACTACACAATGACCTTAGACAGGACATCTCCACTGCCTCCAGCTGTCTCCTCGCTGCAGCATTTGCAACCCAAGCTTCACACCCATATAAGAGTGCTGGTACCACTATATTTTCGTACATTCCCTTCGTCTCCATAGATAATGTTTTTCGCCTCCACAGATATCTCAATACACCACTCACCCTTTTTTCTTCGTCAATTCTATGGTTACCCTCATCCTTCATAAACCCATCCGCTAACAAGTCAACTCCCAAATATCTGAAAACATTCACTTCTTCCATACTCCCTCTCTCCAATGTCATATCCAATTTTTCTTTATCTAAATCATTTGATACCCTCATCACCTTACTCTTATCTATATTCACTTTCAACTTTCTACTTTTATACTCCCTACCAAACTCGTCCACTAACCTTTGTAACTTATCTTTAGAATCTCCCAAATGGACAGAATCATCAGGAAAAAGTAGCTGTGTCAACTCCCATTTTGTATTTGAATCCCCTATAATTTAATCCCACCTCTCTCCCCAAAACATTAGCATTTACTTCTTTTACAACCCCATCTATAAATATATTAAACAACCATGGTGACATTACACATCCCTGTCTAAGACCTACTTTTACCGGGAAGTAGTCTCCCTCTCTTTTACACACACTAACCTGATCCTCACTATCCCCATAAAAACTCTTTACAGCATTTAGTAACTTACTACCTATTCCATATACTTGCAACATCTGCCACATTGCTCCCCTATCCGCTCCATCATATGCCTTTTTTAAATCCATAAATGCAATGAAAACGTCCCTAAATACTGTTCACATACATGCTTCAATGTAAATACTTGATCTACACATCCCCCGCCCACTCTAAAACCTCCTTGCTCATCTGCAGTCCTGCTCTTTGTCTTACCTATAATTCTTTCAATAATAACTCACTGAGCTTATTCCTCTAAAATTTTTACAATCTCTCTGTCCCCTCTTCCCTCTATATAAAGGAACTATACATGCTCTCTGCCAATCCCTAGGTACCTTCCCCTCTTTCATACATTTATTAAGCAAAAAAAAAAAAACCACTATATCCCTCCCTCCCTTCTTTTAACATTTCTGTCTTGATCCCGTCAGTTCCAGCTGCTGTTACCCCCTTTCGTTCAATGTAATGACTCACGTACCTCCCCCACACTCACATCCTGCTCTTATTCACTCCTAAAAGATGTAATACCTCCCTGGCCTGTGCATGAAATCACCGCCTCTATTTATTCATCGACATTTAAAAGTTCCTCAAAATATTCCCGCCATCTACCCAATACCTCCAGCTCCCCATCAACTCCCCTACTCTGTCTTTAAAACAAATCCATTCGTTCCCTAGGCTTTCTTACATGTTTACCTCACTTCAAATTTTTTCCTATTCTCAGCAAAATTTCTTGAGAGTGCCTCTCCCACTCTATCATTTGCTCTCCTTTTGCATCTGTCTCCACTCTCTTCACATTTCTTTTACTATTCATATACTCTGCCTTTTTTTATATCACTTCTGCTTTGCAAAAACCTCTTATA
>NC_069410.1:39049235-39094235 GCF_026875155.1 Cherax quadricarinatus
ATAGCTATATAAGTGAATATCTGTATAACTTTATCAAGTGCACAGCTGTGTATAGCTTTATCTAATGAATAGCTATGTACAGCTTTAACAAGCATATAGAAGTGTATAGCTGTATCAAGTATATAGCTATGTATAGCTGTATCAAGTGTATAGCTGTGTATAGCTGTATCAAGTGTATAATTGTGTATAGCTTTATCAAGTGTATAGCTGTGTATAGCTTTATCTAATGAATAGCTATGTACAGCTTTAACAAGCATATAGAAGTGTATAGCTGCATCAAGTATATAGCTATGTATAGCTGTATCAAGTGTATAGCTGTATCAAGTGTATAATTGTGTATAGCTTTATCAAGTGTATAGCTGTGTATAGCTTTATTAAGTCATGGTAGTTGTTGAACAGTTGTGTAAATGAAATGGAACAGAGTGAAGAGAATAAGCTTCTTAACCGGCCAAACCATGAAAGATTTAAATTAAAAATAAATATGCTAATACAAGGACTGAGGAAAATAGTAAAAAAAAAATGGAATATTTATATTTGTAGAAGAATAATCTAAATGTTAAAGAGCAAATACAAAGGGGAAAAATTGGAGGTAACTTTATATATGCAGTCTTGTGCGTTCCTTGAAGAAAACCTTTAAATGAGTCAAATTTGAACTAAAGCTATTTTAATGAGAAGAAAATGACAGCCACTTACCCCAAAAAAAAAAGAGTTGAGCACAGCAGTTCTTCACTCTTGAGACATTTATGATCTTCGTGAGATTAAAAATATGGTCTTTAAAAAGCAAGAAATTCACTACCTAGGAGGTAACCTCTTTCTCTCCACTCGGGGTCCCATCTATCCAATAACTGTGTAACTCTGCAGTCCTGTCAGCACAGATCTTAACCTGCTTCTTCCAGCAAAGGATGCTGACCTTCTCGAAACCAGTGTCAAGTTCAACCTATTCACTTTCAGAAATAACCTTCACGAAAAGAAATTTAAAATGGATATGTAGTCACCTCTAAGAGCATATTTGCCATTATCATCTTAATATTCCTAATGAAGGAGTGCTTTAAAAATATCACTCCTTGGCTCATCATATAACTTAGATGTGTACGAAATCTTGGTCATTGTTCCCAGACTCTTCAACGTTACTCCGTTCAGAGCACGTTGGAGCCCACTTTGTAATTCTTACCAAAAGAAAGACTGAGCCTTATCCTCTCAAGATGTCCTGCTCATCAGGAAAGATGTTCTGTAACAAAATGTGTACAGAAAACCCACGAATAAAGATGACCCGATACTTCTCTCACCCCTAACTCACCCAGTGTTATCACAGGAGTTTTCCCACTGAGCATTCAGGATATGCAATGACGAATATCTCAGAAAAAACATATGTACTGAGGATACTTTCCCTACCCTCAAACATTATCCACTCTTGCAAACAGAGAGTCTTTCTCATACAAAGTACACACACCCAAAAAAGATACCAACACTGCTAGAGGACTAATTCTTTCCACATGGCAGAGAGTTGCCCCTCTTCACCGTGATGCCAGCGTGGACGTGGTCGTCCTTACCACCTGTAAGGGAAAACTTCTCTTGCATATACTTAATTTGGAGTGCATGTGTAACTGTGTCGTGAGTTGTTTGAGTGTGGAAGCGCTTGTTTCAGAAGAATCCAGACTTCGGCGCTTCCTTACCAGCCTATCTACAGTCTACTCTCTGCGTTGGTAGGTGACATGTCGAGCAACGAGTCAAGTGAAATCTCTCGACTACTTGGCTCCTTGATAACAGTAATATTTCATTATTTTTTATTATAGTGTTTGTCTATTCTCTCCTGTTACCAATCGTGATTTTGTGGTACCTTAATGTCTAAACAAAATAATATTTTATTTTTCTCACCTGTGCCTTTAAAGGCACTCGAATGAGTAACCCACCTGTTATAGTAACTGCTGTCCGTTTCTCTCATTCCTAGTGTTATGAGAGGGTCTGTGGAACCTTGAGGGATCTGACGGACTGCTTTAGATTTTGGCAAAAAGTCTGTGCTTATTTCTTATCACTAGCCTGTAAAAGTTTCTTCTACCTATACTTGCGACTCAGCCGTTCTCCATGGTCAACTAGTCACTTCCTCAGTCAGCTGAGTTAACAGGTCACTCAGGTCTGAGGTATTGTGCCACTGTCCTACACCTAATGTTAACATCCACTTCTCATTAAGTCTTATATCTATTCTTCCACGAGTGTAACGATTTCAAGTCGTCAATTCGAGGTGCTCGACTCTTCATCTTCTATCTTCGCAACTCTACCGGTAGCTATACTAAGTGGCAGATGCAGTTGAATTTATCTAATTTAAATAGATTAATTAGAGTTCTCTCTTGACTGACTTTCCTCCAGCAACAAGTATGGCTGCACCGTACTTGATGCTGGAGGAGTCGATGTTATTGACGTTTTTATATTAGCTTTGATTCATTTTTCAGTTATGATTTACCTTTTCATTGTTGGATTTCACTTAGGATAATATTTCTTGTCCGTGTTTTATTTTGACTAAGCATTATAGAATTTTTGTATACAATTTAATTTTATATATCCTGGGTATGTCATATTTTTATATCGTTTTCATAAACTGGATGAATTATTTCTGAAACACTGAGGAGTTTCATTCCATTCACACTATCAAAGCTATAAACGAGGTTACCAGAAACATTAAACCCAGAACTGTTGGCATAGCAGCATTATACAACATACCATGTGGCAGATGCGATAAAGTATGTCGTGGATTCCGGCCAAGACCTTCAGAACACAAATATACAAAAGGGAATTAATAACACCAACATGGCATGCAAAGTCCATGCTAACCTACATTCTCACAACAGTTACATCATGACAGAACCAGGCACAGAATTTTAACAGCAGCCAAAATTCACCTCGCCAACACTCGTCGACAAAAACAATGGAATATATATGTTAGCTAATGCCATCGTCCAAATTTTCCATGCTTCATACATTAAATAAAATATACCTCATCCTGTCAACGCCAACCCCTTCCTCCCCTACTCTCATCGATGCCTAATTTCACCTTTAACCTATCAAAGGTGAGATCAGCATGACTTTAGGGTTTAATACACATTAGCAAAAGGAAGATAAGTATGGGACATGTGCAGTAGTTAGATATCTTCATTTCCGAAACGTTTATCCTACACAGTGAGCTTTTTCTGATGAATACAGCGGTAATTAATATAGAGACAGCAGCAGCAGCAGCAGCAATGAAGATGTAATGATATGATTAGTTTATCAGCCTTGAAGTAGTAGTTTTCAGGTGGTCAGTAAATCAGTCTGGAGGAGTGTTCAGCTGAAAGCTTGTCTAGGCAGACCACCTCAAAACTATTTCTTTAAGGCTGATGGACTGATCACATCAGTATCTTTCCACTGCTGCTACTGCCTCTACATTAGCAGTAGGCGAAACCTTTAGGAAATAAAGATACCTAACTGCTGAATATGTATCTTACTCACCTGATCCCAGGTGTTCTCATAAGTCATGTAAGGCGGTGTATTTACCTTTTCATGTATACTTGGTAAAGCGCAGCCTCTGTTGAAACGACGTATATAAGAGACTGTCTACAACCACCTTGAGTGGAGTCCCCAAGGAGGCAGTAAGGCACTACACTCAAACTTTCTTCAAGAGAAGGCAAGATACAATGCATTCACTCTAAATGCAACAATATTTATCACACATTCCTTACATGGGGCACCTAGAACAATACAGTTTTTGTGTGTACTTAAACTTCTTCGCGGGGAAGGGGTGAGTAAGCAAAAAACAAAAAATCCAGCGAATGGGGGTCATCATATGATTAGGAGTCGCGTCAGGAGAGAGATTTCCATATTTCTTTGGACTGATGAAATGACATACCCTCGTGACAGATGAGACGTGGCAGCACTTTATGGATGACCTGCTTCCTACCTTAACTTCGGCTTCAGAACGAAGACCGAACAAGGCAACACTTCTCCAGCTTCGACCCACACTGGTTATACATGTAAATTTAGCAAAGCCTTTAATGAGTTTCTCACGGCCCCATACAGCAAAAGATAGTTATACTGCATGATAGGCAGCCAACACCACTCCTATACCTTTCTCAATCTCTCCATGTGACACGTGAGTACAAATAGGAAGCGCGTCTGTCTGGCGCTCAGCAAACGGAGGATCAAACCTCCACCATGTCTTGTGCTGAATGACCCACATAGGTTTATCGCTTAACATGAATTATTATAATTATCCATCTGACACGTATTTGAAATACGTTCTCACAACAATCATTAGAGACTTACGTCAACAAATGAAAGTTTTTGTTCACAATTAGCTTCAACTTCACCCCCATATGCGTGTTTAATAACATTAAAACCAACACTAATCTTTAATAGGTATGTTGCTTAGAGAGAGAGAGAGAGAGAGAGAGAGAGAGAGAGAGAGAGAGAGAGAGAGAGAGAGAGAGAGAGAGCATAAAGCAATCTTGCCACTGTCTCTGAGCCTGGCTCAGGACGAAGAAAAGTATATTTATATATGAAGAGGACAATTTCCATATGCAAATCACCCAGTTAAACGCTTATCCTTGGGCGTTTCTCCTCCTTGTCTGGGTAAATGAAGTTGTGTGTCACAGTCAACTCCCCCTTCACCCCATTCTCCACTGTCCCCCCCCACCACACAGTCAATACTCCCATCACGCCTCTCCATATATTATATATATAATATATATATATATATATATATATATATATATATATATATATATATATATATGATATATATGTCGTGCCGAATATGTAAAACTGGTCAGTTAGCAAGAACTCATTTAAAATTAAGTCCTTTCTAAAATTTTCTCTTATACGTTTAAAGATATATTTTTTTCATTAATGTTCATGTAAAAATTTATAATTTCTCACCAAAAGGAACTTAGAAAACTTACCTAACCTTATTATAACAAGCTCAATTTATTTTAGCCTAACCCAACTAAATATATTTTAGATTTGTTTACAATAATTTAATACTAAACAAACACAGTGAAATATATTTTTTTCGTCAGGTTCAGAATGATTTTGGCGAAATTATGCATACACAAATTTTCACTTGTCCTATATGGCAAGATGAGCGTTGCTATTTAAGCCAAGATCGCAAGTTCTGCCTATTCGGCACGACATACATATACATTATATATATATATATATATATATATATATATATATATATATATATATATATATATATATATATTATATAATGTTATATATATATTATATATATATTATATATATATATATATATATATATTTTTAATGAATGTGTATTATATAAACATATTAATATAATATATACTATATAATATAATAATATATATATATCTTTATTAATAATACATACATACATGTTATAGTTATATATAATATATATGGAATATATTATATAATATATATATCATATCAATAATATATTAATCATATTATGTAGGATAATAATATAATGATATATATATATATATATTGAAATATAAATAACTATTAATATATTATATACTGTGTATTTGTATAATCATTATAGATATAACATTATGTATGTGTATTATATAATATATAAAATATTATTTATAACTGGATTACCTATATTATATTATATTATATATATATTATATATATATATATATATATAATAATATTATATATAATATAATTATATAATATATTATATATAATATATCTGTTAACAACCAATCTTGTGATGAATGGTTTTGAAAATCGACAAGTTAAAGAACTGAGACACTTATGCAACACATGGGAATCTTTATTGAAGAAACGTTTCGCCACACAGTGGCTTCATCAGTCCAATACAAAGTAGAGATGGGAAAGGAGAGGAGAAGTTTGAGGTAATCAGTCCCTCAACCTGGAATCGATGCGTTCAATCCATCACTCTTGTAGGAAGTGCAGCACAGGGCCAGAGAGGTGGCTTATATACTGCAGTCAGATGAGTTGAAACAGGAGGAGGCGGGACGACGACCTACTTACACAAGTGGCAGGTCCCACTGTGATCCCGCCTCCTCCTGCTTCAACTCATCTGACTGCAGCATATTAGCCACCTCTCTGGCCCTATGCTGCACTTCCTACAAGAGTGATGGACTGAACACATCGATTCCAGGTTGAGGGACTGATTACCTCAAACTTCTCCTCTCCTTTCCCTTTTCTACTTTGTATTGGACTGATGAAGCCACTATGTGGCGAAACGTTTCTTCAATAAAGATTCCCATGTGTTGCATAAGTGTCTCAATTCTTCAACACCAATCTTGCACCAAAACAAAATTAGCAATTCCACTTCCCCTTTCTAAAATTAACATTAATGAAATGCATTAATATCGTGATTGTCAGGCCCGTGAAAGCTGAGATAATGTAATATAAAGTGTGTTCATGATTTATGTTACAGAAATATTTGCTATTAAGCTATGCAGACTGACCAGTTGGCAAGCAGTAAGCAAATTATATTAAACTTTCTGACATATGGAAAACAAGGATTGGTAATAAATAGAACGAGATCCAGCATTAGCAACGTAAAAAGCTCAGTACCCCAAGGCCAGGGAAATAATGCCACGGGAAATATGCTCTCTTGCTTGGAGTACTATTCGGTGTTGACGGCTCCATTCAGGGTAGGAGAGTATCAGTACTGGAACAGATTCAGAGTTAATTTACATCCAGTAAAGAGCCAATGAAGCATTTAAATTACAGGGAACACCTCAGTCTTAAATATGTACTTGCTGGAGCGAAGGGGGAGAGAGAGAGAGAGAGAGAGAGAGAGAGAGAGAGAGAGAGAGAGAGAAAGAGAGAGGGAAAGAGGAAAGAGAGAGAGGGAAAGAGAGGGATGACAGAGGGAAAGAGAGAGAGGGAAAGAGAGAGAGGGAAAGGAGAGAGGGAGAGGGAAAGAGAGGGAAAGAGAGAGAGGGAAAGAGAGAGAGGGAAAGAGAGAGAGGGAAAGAGAGAGAGGGAAAGAGAGAGAGGGGAAAGAGAGAGAGGGAAAGAGAGAGAGGGAAAGAGAGAGGGAAAGAGAGAGAGAGAGAGAGAGAGAGAGAGAGAGAGAGAGAGAGAGAGAGAGAGAGAGAGAGAGAGAGAGAGAGAGAGAGAGAGAGAGAGAGAGAATGATAACGTGAAAAGTATTTGAGTTCCAGCAAAATGTGCACACTGGGCTATTTAAATCTTAGAGTGAGAAATATTGGTAGTTGACTGTGATGATTATTAGAACAGCTGCGGCGCTATGGGCACCCAAATAGACAAGTAACAACATAAGCGTCCCAGGCTTTTTGGATTTTTGCTAGAAGATATAAAAAACATGCCAGCTAACTTAAAAGTCTTCATCAGAGAAGAAACTAGACAATTTTCCTATAGCAAAGTGCCGGATACAGTTGAGTGATGGATATGTAGACCAGAGGCGCGCCCAGTAGCAACAGCCAAATTGACCAGGTAAGCGATAGGAAGCCTGGTCAAGGGTCGGCTGGCGAGTGTATGGTTTAATTTAGGGTAGGGTTTTACATAGTATATTTCATCCACAAATATTATGGAGAGTAACAAGTTCTGTATGCATCAGAGACTATTAGACAACATGAAGCTGTGCTGCCAACTACTTTCTATAATGGTTAAAATAAAAGGAAAAAAATCAGTACAGGAAAAAAGAGAAGTCGGATTGCAGGAGGCAGAGGCGAGCTGCCGAGCGGTGATGGTAGTAGAGTTCGGTGGAGCCGTAAGGCAGAGTAGGAGCTTCGGAGGAAGCGGATGGAGGACGACAAGCGGCAGGTTGCGGATGCGGCGGCGGCAGAGAAGAGGATTACATGTTTGTCGCCAACTGTTCGGTGTTTATCATGCAAGCCACATATTCATGGTGTGCATGGTAACACAACAACATGTTCATGGTGTGCATGGTAACAACATGTTCATGGTGTGCATGGTAAACACAACATGTTCATGGTGTGCATGGTAACACAACATGTTCATGGTGTGCATGGTAACACAACATGTTCATGGTGTGCATGGTAACACAACAACATGTTCATGGTGTGCATGGTAACACAACATATTCATGGTGTGCATGGTAACACAACATATTCATGGTGTGCATGGTAAACAACAACATGTTCATGGTGTGCATGGTAACACAACATATTCATGGTGTGCATGGTAACACAACAACATATTCATGGTGTGCATGGTAACACAACAACATATTCATGGTGTGCATGGTAACAACAACATATTCATGGTGTGCATGGTAACAACAACATATTCATGGTGTGCATGGTAACAACATATTCATGGTGTGCATGGTAACACAACAACATATTCATGGTGTGCATGGTAACAACAACATATTCATGGTGTGCATGGTAACCACAACACATATTCATGGTGTGCATGGTAACACAACATATTCATGGTGTGCATGGTAACACAACATATTCATGGTGTGCATGGTAACACAACAACATATTCATGGTGTGCATGGTAACACAACATATTCATGGTGTGCATGGTAACACAACAACATATTCATGGTGTGCATGGTAACACACAACATATTCATGGTGTGCATGTAACACAACAACATGTTCATGGTGTGCATGGTAACACACAACATATTCATGGTGTGCATGGTAACACAACAACATTTCATGGTGTGCATGGTAACACAACAACATAGTTCATGGTGTGCATGGTAACACAACAACATATTCATGGTGTGCATGGTAACACAACAACATATTCATGGTGTGCATGGTAACACAACAACATATTCATGGTGTGCATGGTAACACAACATATTCATGGTGTGCATGGTAACACAACATATTCATGGTGTGCATGGTAACACAACATATTCATGGTGTGCATGGTAACACAACAACATGTTCATGGTGTGCATGGTAACACAACAACATATTCATGGTGTGCATGGTAACACAACAACATATTCATGGTGTGCATGGTAACACAACATATTCATGGTGTGCATGGTAACACAACAACATATTCATGGTGTGCATGGTAACACAACATATTCATGGTGTGCATGGTAACACAACAACATGTTCATGGTGTGCATGGTAACACAACAACATATTCATGGTGTGCATAGTAACACAACAACATGTTCATGGTGTGCATGGTAACACAACATAATTCATGGTGTGCATGGTAACACAACAACATTCATGGTGTGCATGGTAACACAACAACATATTCATGGTGTGCATGGTAACACACAACATATTCATGGTGTGCATGGTAACAACAACATATTCATGGTGTGCATGGTAACACAACAACATATTCATGGTGTGCATGGTAACACAACATATTCATGGTGTGCATGGTAACACAACAACATGTTCATGGTGTGCATGGTAACACAACAACATATTCATGGTGTGCATGGTAACACAACAACATATTCATGGTGTGCATGGTAACACAACAACATATTCATGGTGTGCATGGTAACACAACAACATATTCATGGTGTGCATGGTAACACAACAACATGTTCATGGTGTGCATGGTAACACAACAACATGTTCATGGTGTGCATGGTAACACAACAACATGTTCATGGTGTGCATGGTAACACAACAACATATTCATGGTGTGCATGGTAACACAACAACATGTTCATGGTGTGCATGGTAACACAACAACATGTTCATGGTGTGCATGGTAACACAACAACATGTTCATGGTGTGCATGGTAACACAACATGTTCATGGTGTGCATGGTAACACAACAACATGTTCATGGTGTGCATGGTAACACAACAACATGTTCATGGTGTGCATGGTAACACAACAACATGTTCATGGTGTGCATGGTAACAACAACATATGGTACACATACAGCCTAGGAACAACGCCTCACTAGTATTAAGAACACATTTGGATGTATATTTACAATTTATATTTCATCGGTTTCAAATTAAGTTATTTGCTCAAAATATATATCTTATTTTCATTAATAAGATACCTTGAAATATTTCAAAAGTTATTATACTGTTTCTATATTCTTCAATAAGTGGATAATCAAGTACATAATGTTCAAGAAAGAGATCACATATTTTAAATTTAGTTTGTGTACTCGCCTATTTGTAGTTGCAGGGGTCGAGTCATAGCTCCTGGCCCCGCCTCTTCACTGATTGCTACTAGGTCCTCTTTCTCCCTGCTACATGAGCTTTATCAAACCTCGTCTTGAAACTATGTATGGTTCCTGCCTCCACTAGGTCACTTTCTAGGCTATTCCACTGCCTGACAACTGTGACTTAAGTAATACTTCCTAACATTCCTTTGACTCATCTGAGTCTTCAACTTCCAATTGTGACCCCTTCTTTCTGTGTCCCATCTCGAACATCCTCTCTATGTCCACCTTGTCTTTTCCGTGCAGTATTTTATATGTTGTTATCATGTCTTCCCTGACCCTCCTGTCCTCCAGTGTCGTTAGGCCAATTTGTCTTAACCTTTCATCGTAGGACAGTCCCCTTAGCTCTGGGACTAGTCTTGTCGCAAACCTTTGCACATTCTATTTCTTGACGTGCTTGGCCACGTGTGGATTCCAAACTGGTGCTGCATACTCCAGTATGAACCTGACGTATATGGCATACAGTCTTGAACGATTCCTTACTGAAGTATCGGAACACTATACTTGAGTTTGCCAGACGCCCGTACGCTGCAGCATTTATCTGACTGCTGTGCGCCTCAGGAGATGTGCTCGGCATTATACTCACCCCAAGATCTTTTTCCTTGAGTGAGGTATGCAGTCTTTGGCCACCTAGACTATACTCTGTCTGCGGTCTTCTTTGCCCTTCCCCGATCTTTATGACTTTGTATTTGGCGGGGTTAAATTCAAGGAGCCAGTTTCTGGACCAGGCTTGTAGCCTGTCCAGGTCTCTCTGTAGTCCTGCCTGATCCTCAACCGATTTCATTCTCCTCATTAATGTGCAAACAAGGACACTTCTGAGTCTATCCCTTCCGTTATGTCATTCACGTATACCAAAAACAGCACAGGTCTTAGGACTGACCCCTGTGGAGCCCCGTTTGTCACAGGCGCCCACTCTCACCTCGTCACGTACCATGACTCGTTGTTGCGTCCCTGTCAGATATTCTCTGATCCACAGTAGTGCCTTTCCTGTTACGTGTGCCTGATCCTCTAGCTTTTGCATTAACGTCATGTGAGGAACTGTGTCGAAGGCCTTCTTACAGTCCAAGAAAATGCAGTCTATCCAACCCTCTCTTGTTTTACTTCTGTCACCTTGTCATAAATCTCCAGTAGGTTCGTGACACTGAATTTTCTTTCCCTGAAACCATGCTGGTTGTCGATTACACGCTTGTTTCTTTCCAGGTGCTCCACCACTCTCCTCCTGATGATCCTCTCCATGACTTTGCATATTATACATGTTAGTGACACAGGTCTGTAGTTTAATGCCTCGCGTCTGTCTCCTTTTTTAAAAATTGGGACTACACTGGCCATCTTCCATACCTCAGGTAGTTGCCCAGTTTCAATGGATGTGTTGAAGATCTTTGTTAACGGCACACACAGCATCTCTTCTCCCTCTCTAAGGACCCATGGAGAGATGTCTGTTCCCACCGCCTTTGAGGTATCAAGTTCACACAGCAGCTTCTTCAGATCCTCTTCGGTTATGTGTACCTCATCCAGCATTTGTTGGTGTACCTCCCTGTTATGAATTCCTGGAGTCCTACCTCTTTCCACTGCAAATACTTCTTTAAATCTCATGTTGAGCTCCTCACATACCTCTTCGTCGTTTCTTGTGAACTCCCAACCATCCTTCCTCAGCCTGATTACCTGGTCGTGTGTGTGTGTGTGTGTGTGTGTGTGTGTGTACTCACCTAGTTGTGGTTGCAAGGGTCGATTCACAGCTCCTGGCCCCGCCTCTTCATTGGTCGCTACTAGGACACTCTTCCTGCTCCATGAGCTTTATCATACCTCTTCTAGATTCTGCCTCCACTACATCTCTTCCCAGACTATTCCACTTCCTGACAACTCCGTGACTGAAGAAATACTTCCTAACATCACTGTGAATCTAAGTCTCCAACTTCCAATTGTGACACCTTGCTGCTGTCTCCCATCTCTGGAACATCCTGTCTCTGTCCACCTTGTCAATTCCTCTCAGTATTTTATATGTCGTTATCATATTCCTCCTATCTCTCCTGTCCCCCAGTGTCGCCAGGTCGATTTCCATTAACCTCTCCTCGTAGAATATGCCTCATAGCTCCGCGACTAGTCTTGTTGCAAACCTTTGCACTTTCTCTAATTCCCGTTAGTGCTTGGCTAGGTGTGGGTTCCAAACTGGTGCTGCATACTCCAATATAGGCCTGACATACACAGTGTACAGGGTCCTGAACGATTTCTTATTGAGGTGTTGGAATGCTATTCTTAGGTTTGCTAGGCGCCCATATGCTGCAGCAGTTATTTGGTTAATGTGCGCCTCAGATGTGCCCGTGTTATACTCACCCCAAGATCCTTTTCCTTGAGTGCAGTTTGTAGTTTCTGGCCCCCTAGACTGTACTCCGTCTGCGGTCTTCTTTGCCCTTCCCTAATCTTCATGACTTTGCAATGATGTGGTTGAACTCTAGGAACCAGTTTCTGAACCAGGCATGCAGCCTGTCTAGATCCCTTCGTAGTTCTGCTTGGTCCTTGTCCGATTGAATTTTTCTCATCAACTTCACATCATCTGTAAACATGGACACTTCTGAGTCTATTCTTTCCGTCATGTTGTTCACATATACCAGAAACAGCACAGGTAATAGGACCGACCCCTGTGGAGCCCCGCTCGTCGCAGGGGCGCACTCTGACACTTCGTCTCGTACCATGACTCTCTGATGTCTTCCCGACAGATATTACCTGATCCATTGCAGCTCCTTCCCTGTTACACCTGCCTGGTCCTCCAGCTTATGCACTAATCTCTTGTTTGGAACTGTGCCAAAAGACTTCTTACAGTACAAGAAAACGCAATCTACCCACCCACTCTCTATTGCCTTACTGCTGTCACCCTGTCATAGAACTCCAGTAGGTTTGTGACACAGGATTTCCCATCCTTGAAACCGTGCGGGTTGCCGGTGGTAAGCTCATTCCTTTCTAGGTGCTCCACCATGCTTCTCCTGATAATCTTTTCCATGACTTTGCATGCTATACATATCAGTGACGCTGGTCTCTAGTTTAATGCTTCGTGTCACCTTTTTTAAAAATTGGGACTACATTTGCTGTCTTCCTTACCTCAGGTAGTTGCCCTGTTTCGATAGATGTGTTGAAGATTGTTGCTAGTGACATGCATAACGCCTCTGCTCCCTCTCTCAGTACCCAAGGAGAGATGTTATCCGGCCCCATCGCATTTGAGGTGTGTGTGTGTGTGTGTGTGTGTGTGTGTGTGTGTGTGTGTGTGTGTGTGTGTGTGTGTGTGTGTGTGTGTGTGTGAAACTGTTAGTAGCAAACCTTAGCCTAGCTCCTACAACAGTGTGTTGAAATTGCAAGTTGTTCCTTAAATGTGCTAATCTACGGTCATGTTATCATTTGTGAGTTATAGATCAACTCATACCTCTTGCTGCATTCCTATAACATTCAAATTCATTAATTACTTCGTTCTTAAGGACATTTCCTAAGCTTGACATATTAAAGCTATAGTCAACTTTTTCCTTCAAGGTACTTGCTTTTGTAATCAACGTTATCATGTAGGGGTAATATAGTGAGTGATAGAATCTATAAGAATTTTAAATTATTTGTCTGACTTATATTTTCTATATCTAGCTTTTTCGATAATGTAATCAATGCAGATTGGAATGAAGAATCCCAGTTGTTAATTCTTTTGCGTAACTCAACATGGCTTCTGTAATTCTTGTCTAGAGAAGTGTGCATCTTTTGTGATCTATTTTACCTTACAGTTAAGCAAGATATATGATATATGAATGCTGCTTGAAAGGATGGGTGTAAAGATTTTTTTGTCTCAAGTGATACAAGTTCGTGCAGATTATAGAAGATAATGTAATTACATATTTTCACAATCCATTTAGATTTGTTTGTTTGTTTATTTTATACATATAATAAGATTTATGGTGACAGCGTCTGATTCCTTTCTCAATGTTTTCTTTGCCATTACAGAGTCAACATCAATTTTTCCATCACTGATATAGGTAATACCACGCCCCTTCCTCGTATTAAATAAAGACTTCAGTGATTTTAGGAAACAGACAAGAATCATTCTGTAGGCTTAGTTTTGCATTAACTCAAAGGTGCCAGAGAGAATTTTCCTTAGCTAATTATTAACACTGGCGCCGCATAACCAGTTAAGGATCTAATGAAGGCGATGTACATCATCCTCGCTATTCGAACATTAGCACCACAGTTGTGGTTGTAGCCAGCAACAACTCTGAGAAAATTTAGACTACGCATTTCCTATTTAGCTGTGGTATGGTGGATTTACTGAAGGATGCGTCTACACCAAGATATCTGGTAGATTTTTACATGTTTGATGAGTTTACCCTGAAAAAAATAATGAGTTGAGGAGAGAGAACCAAGAAGCAATGGAGGTGGTGGTGGGAGATGAGAAACAGGAAAAGGCTGAAGGAGAAGAATAAAAAAAGAGGTAGTGTAAGAGGAGGAGAAAGAGGTATGAAAAGAAAGAGGCAGAGAGAAAATGAGGAATGAGAAAAAGTTTGAAGAGGAAAGGGCATGAGGAGACAGGGGTTAAAGGAAGGAAGGGGCAAGAGGAGGAAGACGGGTATAGCACAGGGGATAAAAAGTAAAGCGGACAGGAGGAAGTGGGATACTGGGCAATGGAAGCGGAACATGAGGAAGATGAAGGGCGGAGAAATGGAGGAGAAACAAGAGAAAGAAAATAGAAATATGATGATGGAAGGGAGAGAACAGTCGCATGCAACAGCGACCACAAGTGCGACATTCCTCTTACAATACACTCTTATCCTAGGTCTTATCACCTTGTGTGCACCGAACGCCTCCCAACACGCAACTCACAACCCACAACCCACAAGGTCCAACGCCACGCTTTACCCGAGCGGAAAATCGCCCTAGACGCGCATCCGAGCCGGGCTTGGCACTCTCCTGGCCCCGAGGCATTCAAGAGAGGAGCGAGAGACAGAGATGTTCATGGGCCTCCTGTGTTCATCTCGCTGAAGAGTTGGGAGTTTTATCTCGTCGACTTGAGAGTCTCTCTCTCTCTCCCTTCCCTCCCTCGCCTGTCCTCCCCAGATGTATTTATGTATATTACATGCATCTGTTTACAACCCCCTTCCTCCTCCCCCCCGTTCCTCTCTCTCTCTCTCTCTCTCTCACCTTCTCTCCTTATCCCTTCTTTCTCTCCTCTCCCCCTCACTCTGAAAACTTATATACACTTAAATACATGAATATCCCTGCGCACAGGAGGTATACTTTTCTGAGTCGGATATCCATCTGTATATTCAAGTTTACTGTATAGATGTATATTTATTGCCCGAACAGGCCCATACATTTATAGACATACACGCATACTTATGAAATATTCATATATACTCGGTGCTGACATAGGATTAGGGAGGACTCAATAATACATTTGTATTGCATACTCACTGACACACATAATAAGTTGGTGAGTATGCGTTCATATATATACACTTACGGGCATGCAGGTGAGTTGTGTGTCTACATATATTCATGGGACACGTAGGTGAATGTGCTTTCACATACACACGTATGTGTATGTGCAAAGAATTAAAATATTAAAATTTCATTATGAGAAGGAAGCGCTAAACCCGTGTTAATCATACAACGCCTTGGGAATGCTAGGTAACGATGACTGATGGAAGGGGAGAGTAGTTCCAGTTACTAGGATCATGAGTTCTTCATTGACAATCAAGGAGCCCCCCCCCCTCACAAACAGGGAGGCTAACAGATTAAAGGGATTTCTGAGTTGATGTAAGTTACGAACAGCAAAGATGTTTCCTTTCGAACGACCTCAAAATCCTTCATTGAAAGACAAGGGAATAGGAATGTTAATGTCAAAGCGACTAATTTATTGTGCCTCCCGTATCCTTCCTGTGAGGGGTAGCAGTTAATTTATTGTTCACCTCCCCTATCGGAAGAACATAGGGACACAAGAACCTAGCAAATGGGCCACAAACGAGCTGAGAAGAGAATACTACACTATAATTATGTATATATATAATATATATATATATATATATATATATATATATATATATATATATATATATATAATATATATATATATATCGTGCCGAATAGGCAGAACTTGCGATCTTGGCTTAAATAGCAACGCTCATCTTGCCATATAGGACAAGCGAAAATTTGTGTATGCAATAATTTCGCCAAAATCATTCTGAACCTAACGAAAAAAATATATTTGATTGTGTTCGTTTAGTATTAAATTATTGTAAACGTATTTAAAATATATTTAGTTGGGTTAGGCTAAAATAAATTGCTCTTGTTATAATAAGGTTAGGTAAGTTTTCTAAGATTCTTTCGGTGCAAAATTAAAAATTTTTACATTAACGTTAATGAAAAAATATATCTTTAAACGTATAAGAGAAAATTTCAGAAAGGACTTAATTTTAAATGAGTTCTTGCTAATTGACCAGTTTTACATATTCGGCACGAGATATATATATATATATATATATATATATATATATATATATATATTATATATATATATATATATATATATATATATATATTATATATATATATAAGAAATCACGATACTGAATCATTAACAGAATTGCGGCTTGGCCAGGAATCGATTCTGCGTTTCCATGCCCAGCCTTGTGTGAACTGAAAAAGTACGCATATCTCTATCCACTGGACCACCATCCTTAAACACACACACACAATTATATATATATATATATATATATATATATATATATATATATATATATATATATATATATATATATATATATATATATATTCCTTCAGTTTTTAGATAGATCATTGTAACAGTTCCCATATTGCAGCAAATCATTCCCATCCCGGTGACCCTGTCAAAGCTGTAAAATAACATACTCTCCATATTTCCAGTATTAGTGTAATTAATAATTCTATTCCCTTGATATTTTCTTCTCATTGCACCACGTTATAATTTCCCAGAGATTTTATTTGATTTACGTATATGGTGGCACTGATGTGAGGGGAAAAGAATATTCTTAAGAGGAGAGTAAGTGAACATGTGCTCTACCACAGGACGATGAGATGGCTCATTTACAGGTGGTATGAATGAGGAATATGGGAAGGGAAAGTGCGGTGTACTTGCAGTAGAAGCAAATGTCATGTGAATACATATTTCAAATAGTGGTTAAGTGCTCTTATTAGCTTTATTGAAACAGTAGAGGCATGATTAATAATTCTGGGCGTTTCGCTTGCAAAACCTGTATTAAGTTAATACAGCTATTTCTCTCTATTTTTTATATAGGGTTTTATAAGCTTGGGTTTAGGGTCCCTTTCTTTATTTACGAGTTAAGAACTTTTATCTACATTATAATAATAGATACTTATGCAACATATGAGAATCTTGATTGAAGAAACGTTTCGCCACACAGTGGCGTCATCACTCCAATACAAAGCAGAAAGGTGTAAGGAGAGGAGGAGTTTGAGGTAATCAGTCCCTCAGCCTGGAATCGATATGTTCAGTCCATCACTCTTGTAGCAAGTACAGCATATGGCCAGAGAAGTGACTTATATGCTGTAGTCAGGTGAATGGAAGCAGGAGGCGGGGGGATCACAGTGGAACCATCCACTAATGTAAGTAGGTCTTCGTCCAAAGTTGGACAAGTGTTGAAGAATTCCTTATATCAAGATCCCATGATACTGCACTGTTTTCTAAACCATTTATCACGTCTGTCAGACACTGCAACATCATGGGATCTTGATACAAGGAATTCTTCAACACTTGTCCAACCAATGGACGAAGACCTACTTACACTAGTGGATGGTTCCACTGTGATCCCGCCTCCTCCTGCTTCCACTCACCTATACTGTACTTTCTACAATTGTTATGGACTGAACACATCGATTCCAGACTGAGGGACTGATTACCTCAAACTCCTCCTCTCCTTACACCTTTCTGCTTTGTACTTGACTGACGAAGCCACTGTGTGGCAAAATATTTCTTCAATAAAGATTCCCATATGTTACGTAAGTGTCTCAATTTTCAACTTCTCGGTTTTCTAAACCATTCATCACATTTTAATAATCATAATAAATAATAATAATAATAATAATATCTTTATTTCTACAGGTACATATACAAAGTATACAGGCCATTTGCTCACCTGAAAGACTTTTAATTATTAAGAAATATACAAATAGGGAACAGGATGAAGTTGGAGCCATCTGTTGGCCAGCGATTTCATTTGGTCTGTCTCTCTCTCTGTATATATATATATATATATATATATATATATATATATATATATATATATATATATATATATATATATATATATATATAATCTTGCTCTCTCTCGCTCTCCCTCCCTCCCCTCCCTCCCTCCCTCTCTCTCTCTCTCTCTCTCTCTCTCTCTCTCTCTCTCTCGTTATCTAGCTGTCTGGTTTCATGGAAGAGTTACACTCGACTTTTTCAAACTCTCTGGAAAAGGATCTGTCCTGCTCCCGCAAAATGTTGACGTCTTAAATTCTGCCAAGTTGCTAGAGTTCTGATAGTTTAATGTTGGACTCTTTACACGCTCACAGCTTTACGATATACTGTGTATACTGTAGTATACTTTACCCGCTCATACACATTGCACATTATATGAAGCAAAATATATATATATATATATATATATATATAAAACTCTTACCGTATGCTACTTTCCTCCTCTGAAGGTCTACTATAAGCATGTGTTAAATATGTATGTGTGTGTGTGTGTCTCTCGTGCCGAATAGGCAAAACTGGTCAATTAGCAAGAACTCACTTCAAATTAACTTTTTTTTCTAAAATTTCCTCTTATACGTTTAAAGATACATTTTTTTCATTCACCTTAATGTAAAAATTAATAATTTTGTACCAAAAGAACCTTAGAAAAATTTCCTAACCTTAATATAACAAGCGTTATTTAATTTAACCTAATCCAACTTAATATATTTTAATAAACAAACACAATGAAATATATATTTTTCGATAGGTTCAGAATGATATTTGCGAAATTACTGCATACACAAATTTTCGCTTGCCTTATTCGGCAAGAAGAGCGTTGCTATTTAAGCCAAAATCGCAAGTTTTACCTGTTCGGCACGACATACACACACACAATATAATATATATATATATATAATATATATATATATATATATATATATTATATATATATATATATTATATATATATAATATATATTAATTAAATATAGGGGGTGGTAGGAGAAAATTCTCAAACAGCGTCAGGGAGAACCTTGAGTTTTCCCTGAAGCAAGTTTATTCTTTTCTCTGAGGA
This sequence comes from Cherax quadricarinatus, assembly GCF_026875155.1. NCBI lineage: Eukaryota > Metazoa > Arthropoda > Malacostraca > Decapoda > Parastacidae > Cherax > Cherax quadricarinatus. The sequence continues at coordinate 39,068,732 of NC_069410.1, forward strand.
TGAGGGTTCCTATAATAGCTCTAGAAGTGGTACCCTATATTATATATATATATATATATATATATATATATATATATATATATATATATATATATATATATATATATAAATATGCAGAGCAATGAGTGGATACATGTTGATGCTGTAGGTCATTCGCACTGCAATATAAAAAACGCTTGGATTTTCAGACTTGTGTTGGTTACAAGTACTTTTGTCAGTTTGCCATATACACGGATGAGGATCAAAGTTTATATTAAATATGCTGTCTGTCTTATGGCAACTTTCTTTAACACTGTGTGAATGATTTACTAATATGGAGATGGACAGTATAATAACCTACATGATATGCAAGGTATCATAGTTGTAAAAAAGTGCCTTTTTGGTAGGGCAAATAACGGACGTTTGCTTGTAACTTATAAAATACTGTTTTGTAGATATGCAAATGCCTAAATGTAGATATTCAATGCCCAGGAACTAGTTCCTAAGCATTTTATGAATCTACATGCTCTTGCATACCACAGGATTGGTATGAGGTGTACGGTAAACCAGCCACTGCCATTCAAAGGAAGGTTATGACGAGCGCAGTGAACCGCTGCCTTCGACAGGATGGATATGGAAAGTACAATAATTTAGCCACTTCCGTCCACAGGATAGATACGAGGTGCATAATAAATTAGCCACTACCGTTCACAGGATGAATATAGGGTTCGCAAATTAGGCGTTACCATCCTGTGGATGGATAAAGAATGAACATTAAATTAGCCTCTGTCTTTGACTCTTGGATATAATTTGATAATGAAACGTCCAGTCTACTTAAAATAAAAATATGAGTAATATAAAATATAAAAAAGTATCAACAAATTCGATAATAAAAATTATATAAGTGAAACTATTATTTACCCTATTAATAACTAACAAAGGTAGATAAATATAAAAATAGAGAAAGAATTAGAGTTAAATAGGGCTCTAGGCAGGACAGTAAATTCACTTGTGTTTATATACACTGAGAGGTGAATGCATCTGTCAATAAACCCAAAATTTTCTCTCTCTTAGTGTATATACACAAAGAAGTGCCTATTTTTCAATGCTTATACATGGAAAGGTGTACGTTCTCATTGTATATCCACTGGAACTATTTTAATCCCTGCTTTAGTGATTAAAGTAATCTTGACTGGTGGTGAACAGGTTACAGGTAGCCCTAATAATCCTTTGCGTAGTCGACAGTCTTCAACCTACAATGACTCAACCATCACTCGTATATTTACACTATCATGGCTATTCATAGAAAAAAAGCAGTAAACAATACTGCTATAGAAATGGAAAGAATTACAATTAAAACAGAAACCAAAAAAAGGGCTCTGAGCAGGACGACAAATTCACTCGCACATTCACACTATCATGAATTTTCATTGTGAAAAAACTCACGTAGCGAGGCCGGCTCCATAATGCCGGAAGCGGCCACAATTAGCCTTCATTTATCTTGTAAATAAACAGCTGTCATTAAAGCCTTGCAGGCAAAATAAATTCTGGGATAATTCCACGTTAAGGGAGAACAATAATGATAACAGCCAGTTTAGAGACATTAATTACAGCAGAGGTGTTTCAAATAACTACGATAAGTCTATGAGAAGACATAAAAGAGAAGGGTTAATTGAGAATAGAGATGATAACAGCCAGTTCAGAGGACATTAATAACAGGGAGGTGTCTTAGGTAACTACAATAAGTCTATGCAACTTGCCAACAGTTCAAGGAACAGCTATCGAAAATTGTCTACTGTCTGGAAAACCTCCCAGCCTCATCCTCAGACATCTTGCTGCTTGGTGACTTCAATCTAAGACATACAAAATGGAAGAATGTAGCAAATAATGTTGTAGCAGAAATAATCCCTAGAGACAGCCTAGATGAAAAATCACACACACATGAGCTGCTGAATTTCTACAATAAACACACCCTAAATCAGCAGATAGTGGAGCCAACAAGACTGGAGAACACACTTGATCTTATTTTCACAAATAATGAAGACCTGATAAGAAACATAACAATATCAATAACAGCTTATTCTGATCACAATCTAATCGAAGTCCAGACTTGCATGCATAGGAGTCCTGATCAGCAAAATGCATACAGCTATGAGGGTACCTTCACCATATTCAACTTTAACAACAAGAACATCAACTGGCACCAAGTAAACAACATGGACCCTAACCAGTGCCTTGAACAGGTCAACTTTCTGAAAGCTGACGAATGTTCAAGGCATATTCTCCTAAGAAAAAGAGAAGAGAAGTAAACTGGAAACAGAGACGCTCCCTCTACAGGAGAAAGCGAAGGATCACTGAGCTCTTCAAGAACGCTAGATTATCTGGAACACGTAAGGAAGCGCTAACCAGGGAAGTGAAAAATATTGAGCTTAAGTTAAAGGACTCATACAGGATCTAGGAGAGACAAGAGGAGCTAGAAGCATTTAGTGAAATTGAAAGAAATTCGAAATATTTCTTTTCATATATAAAAAATAAGGCAAAACCCACAAGATAAGATGGAGCATACACAGATGACAACAAAAAAAATAAGTGAGATACTAAAATCTCAATATGACACTGTGTTCAGCGAGCCATTAATGAGTCTAAAGATAGACAATCCAAACAATTTTTTCGTGAATGAGCCTCAAAGCCCTGTCAATGTATGCCAAATTTCTGACATAACACTAACTCAACTAGACTTTTAGAAAGCCATTGACAAAATGCCCAAGCACTCAGCCCCACGCCCAGACTCGTGGAACTCTGTATTCATTAAGAACTGGACGAAACCCCTCTCACGAGCCCTAAGTATGCTATGGAGAAGGAGCATATACACAGGCGAGATTCCACAGTCACTAAAAACAATGGATATAGCCCCACTCCATAAAGGTGGCAGCAAAGCAGTAGCTAAGAACTATCGACCAATAGCTTTAACGTCCCACATCATAAAAATCTTTGAAAGAGTTCTAAGAGCAAGATTGCAAAACCACAATGGACTCCCAACAATTGCACAATCCAGGGCAACACGGGTTCAGAGCAGGTCGCTCCTACCTCTCGCAACTACTGGACCACTATAATATGGTCTTGGATGCACTGGAAAACCAACAAAATGCAGATGAAGTATACACAGATTTTGCAAAAGCCTTTGACAAGTGCGATCATGTTGTAATAGCACACAAAATGCGTGCTAAAGGGATAAGTGGCAAAGTGAGTAGATGGATCTTCAACTTTCTAACCAGTCGAACACAAATAGTGGTAAACAGAGTTAAACCGGAAGCTGCCATAGTAAAGGACTCTGTTCCACAAGGCACAGTACTCACCCCTATCCTGTTCCTCATCCTCATATCAGACATAGAGATGTAAACCATAGCACCGTATCATCCTTTGCAGACGATACTAGGATCTGCATGAGTGTCATCAATTGAGGACACGGCAAATTTCCAAGAAGATATAAACCAAGTTTTCCAATGGACAACGGAAAACAATATGATGTTCAATGAAGAGAAATTCCAAATACTCCGTTATGGGAAATTGGAGCAAATAATAGCTAGAATTGAGTATACTACAAACTCTAATCATATAATAGAACGAAAAAGTAATGTGAAGGACCTGAGAGTGGTAATGTCTGAGGATCTCACCTTCAAGGATCACAACAGTGCCACTATCACAACTGTAAGTAAAATAATAGGATGGATAATGAGAACATTTAAGACAAGAGATGCCAAGCCAATGATGATCCTTTCAAAATCACTTGTCCTCTCTAGGCTGGAATACTGCTGTACATTGACGTCTCCATTCAAGGCAGGTAAAAATGAAGATCTGGAGAATGTACAGAGAACCTTTACTGTACATATAAGTTCCATCAAACACCTTAACTACTAGAAACACTTGGAAGCGCTTGATTTGTACTCACTGGAGCGCAGGCGAGAGAGATACAACAATCTACACCTGGAAAATCCTAGAGAGACTGTCCCTAATCTGCACAAAGAAATCACTCTCCACGAAAGCAAAAGACTTGCCAGGCGATGCAACATACCCCCAATGAAAAGTAGGGGCGCCATTAGTACACTATGAGAAAACTCAATAAGAGTCCGGGGCGCAAGACTGTTCAACAGCCTCCCACTAGCCATAAGGGAACTTACCAACAGATCCCTGGTTGTCTTCAAAAGAGAGCTGGACAGATACCTAAAGTCAGTGCCGGCCTCGTTGATCAGGCCCTGATCCACCGGAATGCCTGGTCATTGACCGGGCCGGGGGGCGTTGATCCCCAGAATACCCTCCAGGTAGACTCTAGGTAGGTAGGGTAAGCTTCTGTTCAAACAACATTTAGCCCGAGGGAACCATAAAGTGTGTGTGTGTGTGTGTGTGTACTCACCTAATTGTACTCGCCTAATTGTGGTTGCAGGGGTCGAGACTCAGCTCCTGGCCCCGCCTCTCACTGATCGCTACTGGGTCCTCTCTCTCTCTGCTTCCTGAGCTTTGTCATACCTCTTCATAAAACTATGTATGGTTCCTGCCTCCACTACTTCACTTGCTGACAACTCTATGACTGAAGAAATAATTCCTAACGTCCCTGTGACTCGTCTGAGTCTTCAGCTTCCAGTTGTGACCCCTTTCCTGTGTCCCCTCTTGGAACATCCTATCTCTGTCCACCTTGTCTATTCCCCGCAGTATCTTGTATGGGCGTTATCAATGTCCTCCCCTGACCCTCTTCCTCCATTGTCGTCATCCGATTTCCCTTAACCTTTTCTCCGGGCATCCCTTGAGCTCTGGACTAGCCTGGTGCAAACCTTTGTACTTTCCCTTAACTTCTGACGTGCTTGGACCCCGGGGTGTGGGTTCCAGACTGGTTTCTGCATACTCCAGTATGGGCCAACAAAACATATGTTTCAGTGTTGTTTTAACGATTCCTTATTAAGGTACGGAACGCTATTCAAGGTTTGCCAAAGGGGCCCCCTATGCTGCAAGGGATTATTTGGGTTGTGTCCTCCGGTGATGTGCTCGGTGGTTATGGTCCCCCAAGGTCTTTCTCCTGATGAGGTTCTGTGTCTTTTTTCCACCTAGCTTATACTCTGTCTGCGGTCCTTCTTTGCCCCTCCCCAATCTTCATGACTTTGCATTTGCTGGATTGAATTCGAGAAGCCCGTTACTGGGCCACATGTCCAGCCTGTCCAGGTCTCTTTGCAGTCCTGCCTCATCCTCGTCCGATTTAATTCTTCTCATCAACTTCACGTCATCTGCGAACAGGGACACTTGAGAGTCTTTTCCTTCCATCATGTCGTTCACATATATCAAAATAGCACTGGTCCTAGAACTGACCCCTGTGGGACCCCGCTCGTAACAGGCGCCCACTGTGATACCTTTCACGTACCATGACTCGTTGCTGCCTCCCTGTCAGGTATTCCCTTATCCATTGCAGTGCCCTCCCTTTTACATGTGCCTGATCCTCCACTTCTGCACTAATCTCTTGGGGGGAACTGTGTCAAAGGCCTTCCTGCAGTCTATGAAAACGCAATCTACCCACCCCTCTCTCTCGTGTCTACTTCTGTTGTCTTGTCATAAAACTCCAGGAGGTTTGTGATACAAGATTTGCCTTTCCATGAACCCATGCTGGTTTTCATTTTATAATCTTGTTCCTTTCCAGGTGTTCGACCACTCTCCTGATAATTTTCTCCATACTTTGCACACAATAAAATGTCAGACACGGGTCTGTAGTTTAGTGCCTCGTTTGTTTCCTTTCTTAAATATGGGGACTACATTACTGTCTTCCATTTCTCAGGTAGTTGCCCAGTTTTTAAGGAATGTGTTGAAGATTGTGGTAGAGGCACGCACAGCATCTCTGCTCCTTCTCTAAGGACCCTTGGGGAGATGTCCGGTCCCATCGCCTTTGAGGGGTCAAGGTCACTTAAGAGCTTCTTTACCTCCTCCTCATTGTTCGTATGTCATCCAACACTTGTTTGGGATATTCCCTCTTGATGTTCCCTTCTGTGCTGTCTTCCCACAGCCCTTCCCTGTCTCTACTGTAAAAACTTCCTTTAAAACTCCTGTTCAGCTCCTCACATACCTCCTGATCATTTCTTTTGAGTTCTCCACCTTCTGTCCTTAATCTGATCACCTGGTCTTTGACTGTTGTCTTCCTCCTGATGTGGCTATACAACAGTTTTTGGGTCAGTCTTGATTCTCATGCTATGTCATTTTCATACTGGGGCGCTGGGCCTCCCTCCTTACCTGTGCATAACTCATTCCTGGCTCTGCGACTGGTCTCCCTATTTCGTGTGTTCTCTGCCTTCTGTACTTTTTCCATTCTCTATTGCACTTTGTTTTTGCCTCCTTACACCGTCGGGTAAACCAGGGCTCGTTTTGGTCTTCCCCTTGTTACTGTTGCCCTTGGGAATAAACCTTTCCACTGCCTCCTTGCATTTTGTTGTTACGTATTCCATCATTTCATTTACTGGCTTTCCTGCCAGTTCTCTGTCCCACTGGACCTCCCGCAGAAAGTTCTTCAACCCTATGTAGTCCCCTCTTTTATAGTCAGGCTTTTCCCATTCAACTCCTGTTATTCTCTCCACTTGCAGCTCTACTATGTATTCAAAGCACAGAACCACGTGGTCGCTAGCTCCTAGGGGACTCTCATACTTGATGTCCTCAATGTCTGAGCTGCCCAGGGTGAACACAAGGTCCAATCTTGCTGGTTCATCCTCCCCTCTCACTCTGGTAGTGTCCTTAACATGTTGGTGCATGAGGTTTTCCAGCACCACGTCCAACATCCTGGCTCTCCATGTTTTGGGACCCCCATGTGACTCTAGGTTTTCCCAGTCAATCTCCCTGTGGTTGAAATCCCCCATAACCAGCAACTTTGCTCTGCTGGAATGAGCTCTTCTTTTCCACCTCAGCAAGTGTGTCACCATTGCTCTGTTGCTCTCTTCATATTCCTCTCTTGGCCTCCTGCAGCTCTGTGGTGGATTATACATCACTGCAATGACCACTTCGTGTTCCCCAGACTGAAGTGTACCTGCTATGTAGTCTCTTTCTCCCGTCTCATCTATGCCTCCATTTTCTCGAATTTCCATCTGTTTTTTACGAGCAGAGCAACCCCACCTCCCCCCCTGCCCCTTCTATCTTTCCTCATGATCTGGTATCCTGGTGGGAAGATTGCATCTGTTATTGTCTCCGTGAGTTTGTTTCTGTAACTGCTATGATGTCTGGGACTTCTCATTGATTCTTTCTTGCCATTCCTCATGTTTATTCGTTAATCCATCTGCATTTGTGTACCAAACCTTCAACTTCTGTTCTAATACTGTAACTGTGGTGCGGGGGTGGAAACAGAGGGATCGGTATTGATGGTTTGGGGATTGTTCAGTTGCCTTGGGGTGTCGTGGCTGGAGTCCTTCTGCAGGTGTTCTGGGGGTGTGCTTGTCCTTCCATTTGATCCTGGTTATTCTGCTCTCCTTTTTCATTTCCTCCCATTTCTCCTTTCGTTTTTGAACTCTCTCTTTCATCGTCTTCCTTTCGTCCTGTGTTCTGTCTCGATCGAGGTACACACTCCGGAACTCCTGCTTGCCTCTCAGCCGTGCTTTCTCCTGCAGGATGTGTGTGTGTGTGTGTGTGTGTGTGTGTGTGTGTGTGTGTGTGTGTGTGTGTGTGTGTGTGTGTGTGTGGTGTGTGTGTGTGTCCACCTGTGAGAGTGCGTTTCAACTCCTCCAAACGTGATAAGTAAATTTTAAGTGATTTGTTTCGATACTGCCATAAAACGTGGAAAATAATGAGGCCGTGGATAAAAAAAACATTTTTTTTATCTCACCTTGGGGACATGTGTACAGGTCTCCGTGTGTACAAGTGGTCCCTGTGTGTACAGCTTATCTCCGTGTGTACAAGTGGTCCCTGTGTGTACAGCTTATCCCCGTGTGTACAAGTGGTCCCTGTGTGTACAAGTGGTCCCTGTGTGTACAGCTTATCCCCGTGTGTGCAAGTGGTCCCTGTGTGTGTGCAGGTGGTCTCCGTGTGTACATCTTGTCTCTTCGTGCACATTTGGTCTCTGTGTACATCTGGTGTCTTTGTATATGTCTGGTTTTATTGTGTACATCTGGTCTCAGGGTGTACATCTGGTCTCAGCGCGTGCATCTGGTCTCAGCGTGTGCATCTGGTCTCAGCGCGTGCATCTGTTTTCAGCGCGTGCATCTGGTCTCAGTGTGTGCATCTGGTCTCAGTGTGTGCATCTGGTCTCCTTGTGTACAACTGGTCTCCTTGTGTACAACTGGTCTCCTTGCGTACACCTTGTCTCTGTGTATACATGTGGTCTCCGTATGTACATCTGGTCTCCGTAAGTACATCTGGTCTCTTTATGCACATCTGGTCTCCGTATGTACATCTGGTCTCCGTATGTACATTTGGATTCCAAACGCGCAAAAACAAAATTTGTAAATAGGCTCTGTAGCAGTGCGAAGACTCGCGAATCTTGTTCAAGATACATTACACAAGTGTTTAAAATTGGAAGCCGATCGAATAAGATGTTCTCGAGAAATTAAAACGAAAATTTGTGAGAGAGAAAACGATAATTTATGAGAAAGAAAACGAAAATTTGTGAGAAATGTTCAAAAAATAGGCAGGTTTTCCCTCGTTAAACTTAGAAAAACCATAAAACCTCAGATTTTTATTGTCTTGCAGAATTATTTTCTTATTTACATTCTCTTTAAAACTGTCTACAATTCCGCAAAGAAAAATATTTGATTTTGATTTTTTTATAAGTACAATTTGATAAAATTGGGGGGAAAAAAATGGCCACTTGGCGCACCACACTGCCCAAAATACCAAAGATATTTCCAGTTAAGTTTCTTCGGTATTTATATTTCAAAAATGATCAGGAGAAGCAAGTCTCCACTTGGCAAATTAACATTTACAGAGTTTAGAGTGAGTTACGAATTGTGTTTTAATAAAACCCACCAATGGTAAAAGTTTGAAGCTGACCAGAAAAGGCATTCTCCGGTAATTGATCTTATTCCAACGATACTCGCTTTCCTTTTCTTTTATTTATTTTTTTTTTAGGGGGGGGAGGAGGGTTTTGAGTTTGAGTTAAACCGAAACTGTTTTAACGTGACATAAGGGGAATAAAATAAAATTCACATAATTTTAGACATCAAATGTTTAAGTCCACACACATGAACTTCACTCTCCGTCCTTGTCGAATTTTGTACCACCTACATTTTTTTTTTTTTTTTGAACATTTGAATTTCTCCACTGAGGGTCTGGAAGTTATTCCAGCGTTTACCAGGACCTCGCTCATAGAAGTCATGAACATGCCAGTTGTTCCAGGAATTTGATCCTCGTTACTGTTCACAAGTGTTCACAAGTTCTCGAGCTGTGAGGAAAATAAAATAAAGTTGGAGGAAGCAAAAATATTCAAGCAATCTCTTGACAGTACTCCTTCGGGGATACCAAATAATAATAATAATAATAATAATAATAATAATAATAATAATAATAATAATAATAACAGCAATAATAATAGTAATAATAATCAATCATAATATTATGAAGATGATGATGATTAATAATAATGATGATAAAGAGAAATATAAACATTAAATAAATTGTTCTATTAATGTAATCATCATTCCCTGCCTTCTCCTACCCCCCCCCCCACAACTGAGGGCGCCGTTTACAAAACATTACATACAAATAACCACCGCTCTTAGGCCTATAGGCTCTCCTTAATACAAATTCCGTTTTCCTTAATTTGTCTCAGGCGAGCCGCACAAATTCCATATCTATCTTCGTCTGTCCTTCTCTCTCCCCTCTCCTCTACCCACCCTTCTCCATCTCCTTTAACCCCCCTCTCCCCCTCCCAACTCCCCTCTCTTCCACCTCCCCCTTTCCCACCTTCCTGTGACTCCTTTCTCTCTTCTACCTCTTTATTTTCTCCTCTCACTCTCCCACCTTCCTCTTCCACTTCTGTTCTCCCGTTTCGCCACCTCTCTTCTCTCTGCCACCTCCTCTATCCCAAATTTTGTCTAATTTTCTCTTTCCCTTTCCCTTCTTCCCTCCCCCACCTTTCCTTTTCACTATAACCTATTCCCTCCCTCACTTTCCATCCATCCTTCTTTCCTTCGCGACTTTCTTCCTTCCTTCCATTCTTTCTCGTTCCCTTTTTATTTCTCATTTTTATTTCTTGACTCAAAATATTTCTCTCTCTGTCTCGCCCCATTCCTTCTGTTTCACTCTTCCTCTTTACCCCTAACTTACTTCCCATTTCCCTCTCCGCTCACTCCTTCCCCGTTCTTCCCCTCGCTGATATTCTCTCTCTCTCTCTCTCTCTCTCTTTTTTTTACACATGGTTTGACAAGGTTAAGGATCTCTAGCTTTATTGACAGCTATTTACAGGTTAAGGATTCCTAACTTTATTGGCAAGCTAAGAGCTGTTACCTACATCAGCTCATTTGAAAGCATTTTTATTGTTAAGAGACATACAAGTAGGGAACAGGATGAAGTTGGAGCCATCTGTGGGCCAGCATTTTCATTTGATCAACTGACTTTATCTCGTTGACATCATTATGCTGTACGAATGTGTTCCATACTCGAGTCATCCTGGGTATGTATGATCTCAGATGGAGTGATGTTCTGGAGAAGGGTACAGCCAGAGTGAAGTTGCTGCTTTCTGCCCGTCTTGTGGCATAAAAGCTTGTTTCACGCTGTCCTCGAAGTGGATTCAAGTGTGGTACTTTGACAATATTGGCCTTATATTGGCTTTCCTCCCCCCCCCCCCCTTTCCTTTACTTGTCTTGTTCCTCGCCCTTAGCCTTTGTCTTGTTCAAAATTTCTATTATCTACCTTTTCTTTATTTTTCTCCTAACCTTTTCTTATCCATACCTCCTATCTACCTCCCTAGCTTCTTTGTCCTCCCTTGACTCTCCTCTTTCTCTCCCTCCCTTCCACCCTCCTTGTTTCCTCTCCCTCCTTCGCTTGCCTCTTCTATGTCGTATCGTCTCCTCTTTCCTTTCCAGGACGGATATCTTAATTCTGATGAAGGGCTCTTGATCCAGGAGTTTGGGATTACGCCCTTCCGTCCCTCCCATTAAAGCTGATTACCTCCCTAATACGGGTTTAGCGGGTGTCTAGTTGTTTTCCTTCCTAGTTCCTTTTCGTCCTTACTGGTTTCTTTTCTTCCTTTCTAGTTCCTCTTCTTCCTTTCCAGTTCCTCTTCTTCATTTCTAGTTCCTCTTTTTCCTTTCTAGTTCCTCTTTCTTCCTTCCTTAATTTCTAGTTCTTTTTCTTTCTCCCTATCCAGTTCCTGTTCCTCGTTTCTTCCAATATAGTTCCTCGTTTTCCATTTTTCCTATCTAGTTCCTCTTCCTGCTTACTTCCTATCTAGTACCTCTTCCTTCTTACTGTCTATCTAGTTCCTCTTTCTCGTTCCTTTCTGTCTAGTACCATTTCTTTTCTTCCTATCTACTTCTTCCTCCTAGTTCCTATCTGGCTCCTTTTCATCCTGTCTTCTTATCTAGTTCTTTCTTTCTATTTTCCTATCAATTTCCACTTCTTTTTTTTCCTATGTAGTTTCTTTTCTTCTCTAATTCCTCTTCCTTTGTTCATGTCTAGTTTCTCTTCATAATTCATTCCTATCTAGTTCCTCTTCGCTTTTCTTCCTGTCCTACTTTATTCCTATTTGTTCCTCTTTTTCCTTACTTATCTAGTTCGTCTTACTCTCTTCCTATCCAGTTCTCTTCCTCCTTACTATCTAGTTTTCTTCTCTTCCTATCTAGTTCTTCCTCTTTGCTTCCAATTTAGTCCCTGTTCCCTCTACATTCCCTAATCTTCCTTCTTGTCAACCCTGCTCCTATAACTTCCTTCTCTTCTTAATTTTTTCCCCTACCCTTCGTTCTCATTGTCCTTTTCCTCTCCCCTTTGTTTATTCTCATCGGCCTCTTTCTCTCCCCATTTTCCAATCCCATTTGTTCTAATTGATTTCTTTCTCTTCCTCTTTCCAATACTCTTTCCTTCTGATTGACCCTTTCTTCGCCCTGTTTCCTCCCCATCCCTAACCGTCCCCTTTCCCCTCATTCCTCCACATCCCCTCACTTCCCCTCCCGAGAGCAGAGCACCACACTGTCTGGTTCCTATGGCAGTCGTCTCTCTTTTGATACCATAAAACATATCTCAAAAAGATATGGACGCTGTTTTTTTTTCACTAGATTTCGTTCTCAGTTATGTGCACTTGGTCTGATTTTTGTTTTGAAACCGAATGAATTTTATAACGGAAGTGGTTAGTTTGTTATGCTACCCATCTCAATAAAGATGGTAGTGGCTAATTTATTTTGATATCCATGGTAATCTAGAGGATGGTAGCAGCTAGTTTACTGAGTTACCTATGGTAATGCAGAGGATGGCAGTGGCTAGTTTATTGTATTACACATTTTAATTCAAAATAATGGTTAGTAGCTAGTTTACTGTCTTGCCGGTTTTAATGGTAATGGCTACCTACCCTGGAGTCTACCTGGAGAGTATTCCAGGGATCAACCCCCCCCCCCCGCGGCCCTGTCCGTCACTAGCTTGTCTTGATCGACATATCCATCATGTGGACAGTAGTGGCTACTTCATCGTGCACCCCATATCCATCCTGTGGATGGCAGAGCAAGAGAATTTTCTGCTGCGTGGAAAATGCATAAATTAATAAAGGAAGGAGGAAATTCGGGACAAAAGAGTGCAATAATATTTAAAAGAGACATTACATATGCATCAGCCTAATTGTTTTTCCGTTCCTTCCCTAAAAATATTCTAGACGCGCACACAACTGTATGTGTTTCTATATGCATACATGTTTATATATATATATATATATATATATATATATATATATATATATATATATATATAATATATATATATATATGTGTGTGTGTGTGTGTGTGTGAGAGAGAGAGAGAGAGAGACAGAGAGAGACAGAGACAGAGACGGAGACAGACAGAGAGAGAGAGAGAGAGAGAGACAGACAGCGAGAGAGAGACAGCAGCGAGAGAGAGAGAGAGAGAGAGAATGATGTAGAAGAATATCTAAGCAGTCTCAGTGAGAAATCTCAATATTTTTTTCTTCCCCCTTGAGGTTATATATGTTCCTTACACTTCCTGGTTTACGTGGGCGCTACCCTTGGTCTCACACCTAGAATAATAGAAAATAAACACTCAGATGGGCACAGGAGAGCTCTCTACCATGAACCAACATGTGATATCTCGTAACCACACAACAAAATGGGAAGGCGCTGAGGAAACTCAAAACGAAACATCCGATCAAAAGAAACACTGGAAGCAGCAGTTATAGATCAAATACCTATACTTCAGTATTTCATAAAGGGTAACACCAACTGGATGTAATTACCAGGTTCACATAGAAGTAGTACAGAACATTACATCAGAAACTCACCAGCTACTCTAATCCCTGAGCCTCACTACGAGATGCCTTCAAGTCCAGCCCTCACGACACCAACTAAGACTGACGCCCATCTATCTCGTTACCCAATCGTCACTTTATAAACATGAAGTTTTCTCAGTCTTTGTACTTCTTGCTGATGAGGATCTCAAACCGAGATAGATATACTGGTCAACTATTTAATCGCTTCTGAACGGGCGTCTGTTGAGTCCATTTACTCTTGCTGTCTGTCCTATCAGTGGGCTACAACGACGACAAAAAATAACGTTGGCCGCTAAGGCAACAATGGCGATAAGACGTAAGACGTTAGAACAAAGACGACTGCGACGCCGAAGAGGAAGTAAGACAACTGGGGAAAGACGTCAACAATGCAGCTCCGCCGGATGCATGTGCCGGGTGGGAGGCAGCCAGCCAGCCAGCCAGACACGCAGTTTGTCTCTTCTCCGGCCACAATTATGATTAATGCATATCGTCGTGGATTTTTTGTATGTAGATGTTATTTCATGTATTATTATATTATTATATTAATTATTATTATTATATTAATTATTATTATTATATTAATTAAACATACTTATTGTGCTTTATAGTCAGAACTTAGCTAATTCGGCAACGATCGTTTTGCTGAATATTTCGACCTTACTTTCATACTTTTATTTTTGTTAAAATGCAAAAAAAAATTGGTTGGAATGTCACAAAATTAATGTATTTATAATATACACTTACTGTAATATTAACTGATGTTACGCTGATTTAAATTATTTTACAAATGATTATGCTGTATTACGACACTTCTAGCAAAGTTTAACAAATTTCCTGCAAAATTAAGATTTCTTTACTATATTTGTTTTCACGAATGTTTTTCATTCATCAAGAAAAAAATATACAGAGGAATACAGTATAAATAAATGTAACACCGGTGGGAAGTCCTACCCGAGGCTGTGTAAATCCGTGCGCTACCACTGTCCTGTGGTTGGTACAGCAAAAGAGAGGAACCCACAATGGGTAATATCAGGAGTAATTTGAAGGAATACTGCAGGAGGCCTCTTAGCTCATGCTAAGACTGGTCCAGTTCACACCCAGCCACACCCACCAACGTCAACTGCAAGCTGAGGGTTTTGTACACGCATGAACACCAGTGGTGAGTTTCTTGTCTGTCATCATTATAGTCTGGATTTAGATCACTGGCAAATAAAAACAAATGCATATGCCTATCCTCAGGTTTGATTTTTGTCTGGGTTTATGTGAATTAAGTCACAGTCGTTCATTACGATTTTTCTGAATAAATTAATTTTGGCAGTCATACTTCTACATGAAGTCTGTCGTGAAGCAAGCTTCCAAGTACCTAGTGAATAAAGTAAATTCTACGTGTGTCAGTAACAGCTGCTTTAGTTTCAGGGACCACAAATACAAGCAGTGTTTTAGGATGGCTAGAGGCTCACCCATTAGTGCCAAATGTTCCATATATTTAGATACATGGACCATTAGGAAACCAAGCATCAGACTTCCCATCCACAGTAACATAACACGATTATGTAACATGGATGACACTTTGGTGTGTTATCCTGGAAGACTCGACCTCAGCACAGTGGTATCAAAAAATCAGCAATCCATTAGATTAACGGTAGAAAAGAGGAACAGCAAACCCGAATACAGGGATTAAATACTTATCTAATAACACAAAGAGTAAGAGATAAGTCGCTATCGTATTCTTCCTCAGAGTCACTGGAGCCGTAGCCGCGTTCCTCAAAGAGGAATATAACGTTTTCCACTGCATCAGTTTCCGCCACACTTCATCTCAGAACGCAGGAGACCTGCGTGCCCACCGCGTCTTCAGCGTGGTCCCTGGAGAACCGTCACTAACAAGTCATGTTGTGCTCCAGGCACATACCTGGAAGGTTTCCCGGGGGGTCAACGCCCCCGGTGCCCGGTCCATGACCAAGCAGCTTTTAATGGTTTCCGATGCCATCTTTTTTAATAATCTGCTCAATATTAGTATATCTTATCACACTTAAATTCAGGATATCTAAATTTAATTCGTTTAAAACCCTTAAGTGTAGGAAGGACAGAGAAAGAAAGAGGGAGAGGGAGAAGGAGAGAGAGGGAGAGGGAGAAGGAGAGAGAGGGAGAGGGAGAGGGAGAAGGAGAGAAAAAGAGAGGAGAAGAGAGAGAGAGAGAGAGAGAGAGAGAGAGAGAGAGAGAGAGAGAGACAAGAGAGAGAGAGAGAGAATGAAAGAGAGAGAGAGAGAATGAAAGAGAGAGAGAGAGAATGAAGAGGAGAGAATGAAAGAGAGAGAGAATGAGAGAGAATGAAAAGAGAGAATAAAAAGAGAGAGAATGAAAGAGAGAGAATGAAAAAGAGAGAGAATGAAAGAGAGAAAGAGAGAGGAAGGGAGAAAATGGTGGGGGGTTATTAAGTAGACCTACTTACCCATGTAAACCACTCCTGTTTAAGTGTTAACTTAAAAACATAAGATTAGAGAAAGACTGCAGTAGCCCTACTGATTTTAATGATGATACTTAGTAAATGACCCAAAACCTACATCTAAATCCTTTTATTATAATTATTATTAGTAGAAGTATTAATTATTACTATTATTATTGCTAGTAGTAGTATTTATTATATTTAATAGTATTTAGTATAAATAACAGGACAACTAGCTCCTGGGTAATAAGTTTCATCCAAGGGAGAAGAGTAGCAGAGCTCCAGTTCTCTGGATGAGGATCCCTTACCTACTAACAAGGCAACCGTCGTCACCTTGAAGGACGTTCCTACGTGCCAGCACTTTAAAAACCCGATACCACCAGACAAACCCATATGACCTAACTAAAAAGCAACACACTGAATGTATTACAAGTCGCCCAACCTGATTAAAACCCTAGACGAAATAAAACCCACATGAACTTAAACAAAAAACACACGAACCGACTAAAAACGCCCACAAACTGAATAAAAACCAACACGAGATCAGTAAAAAGCAACACGACTTGGCTAAAAACCAACACGACCTGGCGAAAAACCAACATAACCTGGATAAAAATCAAAACCAAGACGACCTGACTAAAAACCAAGACGACCTGATTGAAGACCAACACGACCTGGCTAAAAGCCAACACAACCTGGCTAAAAACCAAAACCAGCACAAAGTGAATAAAAACCAACACAACCTGAATAAATCCAACACGACCTGACTGAAACACAACCTGACTAAAAACCAAAACCAACAAGACCTAGCTAAAAACCAACACGACCCGGATTAAAACCAACACGACTTTCCTAAAAACCAACACGACCCGGATTAAAACCAACATGCCCTGGCTAAAAATCCAACACGATCCAACTAAAAACCAACAGGACCTGACTAAAAACCACCACGACCTGACTAAAAACCAGCACAACCTGAATAAAAAAACATGAAATGGAACTTCCCGCACAGGACAATTAATTCTATATATGAAGGGACATAGTCGAGTAGTGCATACTTCATCATCCAGCTTCCTCTCTCCCTTCCCTCTCTCTCTCTCTCTCTCTCTCTCTCTCTCTCTCTCTCTCTGCTACTGTTACCTAGGATGAACAACGGAAGAGTTATCAGGGATGAATAATACAAGGGTGACCAAAGATGAATAATACAAGGGTGACCTAGGATGAATAATACAAGGGTGACCTAGGATGAATAATACATGAGTGACCTAGGATGAATAATACAAGGGTGACCTAGGATGAATAATACAAGAGTGACCTAGAATGATTAATACAAGGGTGACCTAGGATGAATAATACAAGAGTGACTACGATGAATAATACAAGGGTGGCCTAGGATGAATAATACAAGGGTGACCTAGGATGAATAATACAAGGGTGACCTAGGATGAATAATACAAGAGTGACTAGGATGAATAATACAAGGGTGACTAGGATGAATAATACAAGAGTGACCTAGGATGAATAATACAAGGGTGACCTAGGATGAATAATACAAGGGTGACTTAGGATGAATAATACAAGAGTGACTAGGATGAATAATACAAGGGTGATCTAGGATGAATAATACAAAGGTGACCTAGGATGAATAATACAAGGGTGACCTAGGATACATAATACAAGGGTGACCTAGGATACATAACACAAGAGTGACTAGGATGAATAATACAAGGGTGACCTAGGATACATAATACAAGGGTGACCTAGGATGAATAATACAAGGGTGACCTAGGATGAATAACACAAGAGTGACTAGGATGAATAATAGAAGGGTGACCTAGGATGAATAATAGAAGGGTGACCTAGGATGAATAATACAAGGGTGACCTAGGATAAATAATACAAGACTAGGATAAATAATACAAGGGTGACCTAGGATGAATAATAGAAGGGTGACCTAGGATGAATAATACAAGGGTGACCTAGGATAAATAATAGAAGGGTGACCTAGGATGAATAATACAAGGGTGACCTAGGATGAATAATACAAGGGTGACCTAGGGTGAATAATACAAGGGTGACCTAGGATGAATAATACAAGGGTGACCTAGGATGAATAATACAAGGGTGACCTAGGATGAATAATACAAGGGTGACCTAGGATGAATAATAAAAAGGGGTGACCTAGGGTGAATAATACAAGGGTGACCTAGGATGAATAATAGAAGGGTGACCTAGGATGAATAATACAAGGGTGACCTAGGATAAATAATACAAGAGTGACTAGGATAAATAATAGAAGGGTGACCTAGGATGAATAATAGAAGGGTGACCTAGGATGAATAATACAAGGGTGACCTAGGGTGAATAATACAAGGGTGACCTAGGATGAATAATACAAGGGTGACCTAGGATGAATAATACAAGGGTGACCTAGGATGAATAATAGAAGGGTGACCTAGGATGAATAATACAAGGGTGACCTAGGATGAATAATAGAAGGGTGACCTAGGATGAATAATACAAGGGTGACCTAGGATAAATAATACAAGACTAGGATAAATAATACAAGGGTGACCTAGGATGAATAATACAAGGGTGACCTAGGATGAATAATAGAAGGGTGACCTAGGATGAATAATACAAGGGTGACCTAGGATGAATAATAGAAGGGTGACCTAGGATGAATAATACAAGGGTGACCTAGGATGAATAATACAAGGGTGACCTAGGATGAATAATACAAGGGTGACCTAGGATGAATAATACAAAAGTGAACTACGATGAAAAATATCAGGGTGAAAAATGATGAACAAGCGGAAACAAAGCTTAATAATTAATTATATTGAAGAAACACAGGAAGGAATAAAATATAATCTCAAAACTGATTTAATCTATTTCGTATAGGTTAAGGTGTGTTTTTACTCATTAACATAAACATTCATTATAATAAATCTAAAGTGGTTAGGTCATTTAAACAAAAATTATTGATAACACATGTACCCATACATAGCTTTAAAAAGAGGTACGATAAAGCTCTTGAAGCCGGGAGAAAGTGGACCTAGTAGCGACCAGTGAAGAAACAGGACCAGGACTGTGGCTTATCCCTTGCAACTACATATAGGTGAGTACATACGAGTACGCACACGCACGCACGCACACACGCACACGCACACACGCACACACACACGCACACACACACACACACACACACACACACACACAGTTGGTTAAAGACAAGAAACTGTATTCGAGAGAGAAAGTGACGTGTCAGAAAATTCCTGGCTAGCTAGACTGCCAATTGCCAGCACAAACAGCCTGAATGACTGGGCCATCATCAGCATGTACACTCGGCAGGTAGAGGCGTAGTGCTTAGTACACTCTCTCATCCCTCGAGATGAATATATGAAGAGCTACACCCGTGATGGTCACAGCGCAAAGTGTGGTGTAGGCTCGATCCTCAGTTCGCTGCTAGCGAGACAGAAACCTTACTCTCACACCGAGATTTCGCATGATACCCAAGTGAGAGGCGCAGTGAATCGTAGCCTCGGATTGAGATAAACCCCATTATATTATACCTTAAATAATTAATATCTATTAAAGGTTACGGGGTCAGCGCCCCCTTGGCCCCTACTCAGACCAAGCCTCCTAAAGGAGAGAGGAAATATTAATGGACTAATGCCTATTAAAAACCAAAGGATGACGAAGATAAAAATGTATTGATCGTAAACACTTGTGTGTATGATTCACTTGTCTTCTTTCATGTTTTGGAGAGAAAGGAAGGAAAGGAGCAGCCGTCCTCTCAGAGTGCGAAACGTTTAACAGACTTCTCTTTCAATTTTATTTGACTGGGTGGTATTTCCGTTAGCGTTAACATGCGTAAAAGGAGAGATTGTCAATTGATTGATGCTGGTGATCGTATATATTGGTAATACCGGGGCTTGGGTGATGGTGGTGGGGGCGGCGGCGGCGGCAGCGGCGGCAGCGGCAGCAGCGGCAGCAGCGGCGGCAGCGGCAGCAGCGGCGGCAGCAGCAGCAGCAGCAGCAGCAGCAGCAGCAGCAGCGGTGGTGGTGGTGGTGGTGGTGGTTTATAAGAGTGGTGACCACGACCCCGGCGTAAGTAGTATTAACTAAAAATGGATGTAATCACAACCATAATGGAATGGACCGGTAAGCCAGCCGAAGGCCTCGGTCAGACTACCGTAAAGCTCCAGCTGTAGGTCATCGTATGACTAAGACCCGTATCAGGAAACACTTGTCTTGTTTCCTGATAAACCTTACCTAACCTAACCCCGACCGACACGGTGATGAAGAAACAAACATTCGCACAGACAAATGATCTTCTCCCATTCCCTTTTCCTTCTCTCTACCCATCTCTACTCTTCGCTTCCCCTCCCCAGACCTCTCAGTCCATTCCTCTCTCCCCTCTCTCCACCCTCTCTATCCCAACATCCCGGACATAAACCCGCAGGGCTGGCCCCAACTTCTTGCAAGACAGGCGACTATTCAACATGATAATAACGCTGACAAGAGCACCAGGCGAGGCTCCATATCTATCATATCACGCCACAAAAGGAAGAGTTTTCCTCTACTAGACTGACAATTTTTGCTGATGTGAGGTTTTGCTGCAATCTGTCAGTGTGGATGTCTGTAGTGGTATGATGCTGAGGCTAGACGGAAGCTGAGAGATGACGGGAAGTGGAGATGGTGGAGAGGTGAGGGAAGAGACGAAGCGGATAGGGGTGGATGAGAGATGGAGAGGAGGCCGAGAAATTAGGGGTAGACTGAGACATGAAAGTATGAATGACTGAGATATGAAGGAGGGGAAGGCTGGGAGACATGAGGTGCCAAAAGAATCAGAGATGAGAGGGCGACGAGAGTGAGGGGAAGATGGGGAGATGAGATGGGGGCTAGGAGATGGTAGGAGGGATGGCTTAAAAATGACAGGAGGGTTAGAATGAGAGATGAGAGAGGGGGAGGTTGGAAAATGAGAGGAGGGAAAGAAGCTGGGAGATGAGAAGAAAGTGGAGGTACCAGATGAGAGTGTGATGCCTGGGAAAGGAGAGGAGGGGAGAGAATGAGAGATGAGAGGAAGGGAAAGAATGGGAGACGAGAGAAGAGGAAGGGGATGCTGGGAGATGAGAGGAAGGCTAGGTTGGGAAGGTTATGATGAAGCCCAGTGACCAGATCTCTCTCTCCCAATCACATGAACACCAACTTCAAGACGATACTGACAAACTAAAGTGATTCAAGACACTCGAAGTCACTGCTACGACCACTCGTCATGTTCACAGAATGTATCTGGCGGTGAAAACCAGAGTGACGTCTACCTCTTATTCCTCTATACATCCTCAATGAGCTGGGGAAATTTAATAAATCATAACAACATTCCTAGGGATTGGCAGAGAGCGTATATAGTTCCTTTATATAAAGGGAAAGGGAACAAAAGAGACTGTACAAATTATAGGGGAGTATGTCTACTGAGTATACCGGGTAGTATATGGTAATGTTATTATTGAAAGAATTAGAGGTAAGACAGAGAGCAGGAACGCAGATGAACATGGATGCATTAGAATAAGTGGGGTATGTGTAGATCAAGTGTTTACATTGAAACAAATAATTGAACAAAATTTAGATAAAGATAGGGAATTTTTCATTGCATTTATGGATTTAGAATGTCACCATCGTTGTTTAACATATTTATAGATGGAGTTGTAAATGAAGTAAAAGTTAGGATGTTGGGTAGAGGGGTGGGATTAAATTGTGGGGAATCAAATACAGAACGGGAGATGACAGTTACTTTTTCCTGATGATACTGTACTTTTGGGAGAGTCTAAAGAGAAGTTGCAAAGGTTAGTGGACAAGTTTGGGAAGATGTGTAAAGGAAGTTGAACATAGATAAGAGTAAGGCGATAAGGGTATCAAACGAGTTAGGTAAAGAAAAATTGGATATCAAGTTCGAGGAAGGCAGTAGATGGGTTTAAGGAGGAGGATGTTAACCACAGAATTGAAGGAAAAAAGGTAAATGGTGCATTGAGGTATTTGTGGAGACAAAAAACGTTATCCATGGAGGCAAAGACGGGAATTTACGAGTGTGTAGTGGTACCAACAGTCTTATATGGATGTGAAGCATGGGTTGTAAATGATGCAGCTAGGAGGAGGCTGGAGGCAATGTGTGGTGTAAATATTCTGAAATGAATTCGTAGTGTGGAAGAGGGGCTGTTGAGGGGGTTTGGTCATTTAGAGATGATTGAGCAAAATAGGATGACTTGGAGGGTGTATAAATCTGTGGTAGAGGGGAGGAGGGGTAGGAGGATCGGATGGAGGGGTAAAAGAGGTTTTGTGTGCAAGGGGCTTGGACATGCAGCAGGCATTTGTGAGCGTGTTAGATAGGAGTGAATGGACACGAATGGTTTTTTGGGTCACCCTGTCTCGGTGAAAGATGGCTGACGTGTTGAAAAGAAGAGCAATCCTTTTGTTTTTCTGGAGATGGGCGGGGGTGTCTAATCCAACACCAGACCCTTTACCACTACTACTACTACCATCACCACCACTACTACTACTACTACTACCACCACTACTACTACCACTACCACCAACACCACCACAACCACTCCATCCAGCCTTAAAACCATAAAAGACGGTAGCGACGCAGACATAATTCCCTTCCGGTAAATAAAAAAAGAAAGTCTGCTTACGCCAAAACTAAACAAATGTGTGTTACTTTTGCAACAAACTTAAGGAAAAAAACACGAATGATTTATTAAACTTTAAATACAAAGCTCAAGATTATTTATTATTATTATTATTCAGCACTTTAAACATATTCCGTTTCTGTCATTACATATAAAAATTATTATAAAAAAACCATTAATTTTTAAAGGGGTGAACCGGTAAGCCAGCGGAAGGCCTCGGTCAGATGACTAATAGTTCCAGGGGCGGGTCATCATATGACTAAGACCCGCGTCAGGAAACACTTGTCTTGCTTCCTGACAAACCTTACCTGACCTAAACTGTCATTACATAACAAATTTACGCTATCAGTATCAAGTTGCTACAGTCATCACTAATTCACTCTCCCGTTACACTTATCATAAACACAACGAAGGTAAAACAATTCAGAATTATTTTTCACATTCCGTAATCTATGTCCACAGCATTCAGTGTCATCGGCCAGGAGTGTGAGCAAATTTAAGCGAAAACGTAAATATCTGCACCATATAAAAGGAATGAATTGTAGATCAAATCTAAGATTATAGGGGATAGTTAATTATTCTCTAAACCTAAGAAATTACGTACAAGCAACTTATAAAACACACTTATAAAAATGCGTACGTAGTAACCGTTCTGTAGAACACAAGCAAATGCCTCTTATATTACTTTGATATCTATCACAAGGAGTTCTTCCGTTGTTCTTGAGGGAGGGAGGGAGAGAAGAGTGGTGGAGAGAGGGGAAGAAGGGGGCAAACGAATGAGAGAGAGAGAGAGAGAGAGAGAGAGAGAGAGAGAGAGAGAGAGAGAGAGAGAGAGAGAGAGAGAGAGAGAGAGAGAGAGAGAGAGAGAGAGAGAGACAGAGAGAGAGAGAGAGACAGACAGACAGACAGAGACAGAGAGAGACAGAGAGAGAGAGAGAGAGGCGTAACAGCTCTGAGCTTGTAAGGAACTCTTAACCTAACCCTGTAAAACCCTTGTGTAAATATAAAAAAACAGAGATAGGAACGGGTAAGGAGAGACAGACTGAAGGAGAGATACTGAGTGGAGGGCGGAAGAGGAGAGAGGGATGGAGGGAGGTAAGGTGGGGATGGAGAGCTGGGACGGGGAGTCACATACACTACCTGTTGCTGACCTGAGTTTGATGGGTCAATAACCTGTTAAATGGGGGAGAAAGAGAGGAGGGTAAAGAGAGGGGGAATAAGAGAGAGAGGGGGGGAATAAGAGAGGGAGGGAGGAAAAAGAGTGAGAATGAGAGTGAGAATGAGAGTGAGAGTGAGAGTGAAAGAGAGAGAGAGAGAGAAGAATACAACATAAAAATGACGGAACACTGCAGTAGGCTTACTGGCCCATACTAGGCAGTGTCTAAGTGTGTGCACAGCCCTGATATAAATCCAAGATTACTTGGATTTATATCAATAAGTACAAGTAACACGAGTCCAAAAGTTATTTTAGTAAAGCCTCGCTTAGATTATAACTTAGATTATGCAGCTCAGTTTTGATCTTCGTACTTTTCAGAATGGCTATAAATGCTTTGGAAAACATTCAGAGAAGGATACCAGAATCCACTGTATAAGGAATAGATTGAGAACCTTGAACCTTCACTCTCCTGAGAGACGTAGAATGAAGGGAGATATCATTGCAGTTCATAAGTGAAAGTTAGGCATAAACCCTTAAAATGAAATAGTTATTCTAGAAACCAAATAATTACCCAAGAAACCAGTTACCCACGAAACTAAACAGTTATATCAGAAACCAAGTAATTACCCAAGAAACCAAACAGTTACCCAATAAACTAAACAGTTATATTAGAAATCAAATAATTACCCAAGAAACCAAACAGTTACCCAAGAATTCAAGCAGTTACCTCAAAAAATAAACAGTTATCTAAGAAACCAAATAAAAACCCTAGAAACCAAGAAGTTACACAAGAAACCAAACAGTTACCCAAGAAACCAAACAGTTACTTAAGAAACTAAACAGTTACCCAAGAAACTAAACAGTTACTCAAGAAATTAAACAGTTATTTAAGAAACCAAACGGTTACCCAAGAAACCAAATAAAAAAACCTAGAAACCAAGCAGTTACCCTAGAAACCAAGCAGTTACCCAAGAAATCAAACAGTTACCCTAGAAACCAAACAGTTACCCTAGAAACCAAACCGTTACTCACGAAACAAGACAATTAAGAAGAAAATAAGACAGATTCAGAGGAAATAAAGACTTAACAAAGAAATAAGACTTACTAGATAAACAAAACTATTACCAAAGAAATATAACTTGAAAAGAAAATGAAACTTTTATCATTAAACAAGACTTTCCAAGGGAATAAGACGAACTAAGAAATTAAGGCTTACCTAGGAAAGAAGACTCATCAGTTAAATAAGACTTACGACAAAAAGACTTAAGAAATACGACCAATAAATTAAGACTTACAACAATATAAGTCTGCTGATAAGTAAGATACTTGTGCTACATTTGGGTGTATTTATTCAGAATAAAGATCCACAAGTGTCACGTTAATCAGCTTGTGGGTTTTCTAAAACCAATTCTGCAACCAAGACTATTGCCTAGGAAAGAAGACTATTGCCTAGGAAAGAAGAGACCGTTGCTTAAGAAACAAAACTGTTACCTAGAAGGAAGACTGTTACCTAGGAAACAAGACCGTTGCTTAGGAAAGAAAACATACCTCTTGTTTACTAGTCTTTTAACTAGTAAACAAGACTCTTCCCTAGGAAATAAGACTGCTACCTAGGAAATAAGACTGTTGCCTAGAAAATAAGAATGTTACCTAACCAAGCGGTCACACAGGGTATCAAACCGTAAGGTAAAAAAAAAAAAAGAAAAACTGGCAGTAACATTTTGTTGCTGCCACTTTAGCGCTGCAACTCCCACAGGTAAATGCTCTTAATGATTCATGGCATAATTATTTCCACGGGGG